>QEPC01006817.1:2147543-2172284 GCA_003113815.1 Sphenodon punctatus
CTTCACAACCTTGCTCCCCCCTACCTCTCTGCGCTAATTTCCCTCTGTACTCCAGTACGTGAACTCTGCTCCTCTGTCCCCTCTCTCGCCCTCCCACGCCTCCCCTGCTCCCCTAACTGCCTTTGTCCCTTCTCCGCAGCTGCCCCTCATGCCTGGAACTCCCTCCCTACCCACATCCACCTTGCCCCCTCCCTTCGTACCTTCAAATCTCTCCTCAAAACCCACCTCCTCCGCTCTGCCCTCCCTGACTTCTTGCTCCCCTCACCTAACTCCTGCTGATACCCTCCATCCAGTACAGTCTGTTACCTAAGGTCTGTGTACTCATATCCTCACCACATGGACCAACCAGCCATCATTCTTGATGTAACTAAGCCAAGCGTGTGCACCTGGGACCTCGCATCCTCGTGAATGTTACACTCCTTGTCTCTCCCTCTGTTCCCCTTCCTTCGTCCCCCCCGCCCCACAAAAAAAATCTCTCAGATTGTAAGCCCTGGGGCAGGGACCGTGTCTATTCAATTACTTTGTAAAGCACCAGGTACATTGCTGGTGCTATATAAATACTTGTTAATAATAAGTCCAACCTCCTGCTCAATGCAGGAAATCCATAGCTACAGCATCCCTGACAGATGGCCATCCAGCCTCTGTTTGAAATCCTCCAGCAAAGAAAAGTCCAACACCACCCTAGGCAGTCTGTTCCACTGACAAACATCTCTTGCTGTTAGGAAATGCTTCCTAATGTTTAGCCAAAATCTGCTTCCTTGTAGTTTGAACCCATTGGTTCTAGTCCTGCCCTCAGGAGCAACAGAAAACAAGTCTCCTCCATCTTCTATGTGGCAGCCCTTCTTAGTCTTCCCTTCTCTAGGCTACATACCCAGCTCCTTCAACCTTTCTTCATAGGACTTGGTTTCCAGACCCCTGGCCATCTTCGTCACACTCCTCGGAGCCTGTTCCAATTTGTTAATGTCCTTCTTAAAATGCGGTGCCCAGAACTGGACACAGTTCTCCAGATGAGGTCTGACCAGTGCAGAATCTAGTAGAACTTATTACTTCTCATGACCTGGACACTATGCTTCTGTTAATGCAGCCCAAAATTGCATTAGCCTTTTTAGCAGCTGCATCACACTGCTGACTCATGTTCAGCTTTTGATCACTACAACTCCTATAACCTTTTAACATGTACAGCTGCTAAGCCAGGTATCACCCGTCCTATACTTGTGCATTTTATTTTTATTACCTAAATGCAGAACTTTACATTTATCTCTGTTGAATTTAATTTTGTTAGTTTTGGACCAGCTTTCCATCCTGTCAAGATCATTTTGAATCTAGTTTCTGTCTTCTAAGGTGTTCGCTATCCCTCCCAGTTTTGTGTCATCTGCAAATTTGATAAGCTTTTCCTCTAGTCCTTCATTCAAGTCATTAATAAAGATGTTGAACAGTACAGGGCCCAGGACTGAGCCCTGAGGCACCTCACTCAATATCTCCCTCCAGACTGATGGGGAGCCATTTATGAGCACTGTTTGGGTATGGTTCTTCAACCAGCTGTAAATCCACTTAACAGTCATGGATTTTACCAGCCCATATTTTATCCGCTTCTCAAGAAGGATATCATGGAGAACTTTGTCAAATGCTATGCTGAAATCAAGATATACTACATCCACGGCATTCCCATGATGTACTAAACTAGTAACTCAATCAAAAAAGGATCTTGTTATTGACAAACTTGACTTGTTCTTGATAAACGCATGGTGGCTCCTAGTAATCACAGCATTGTTTTCTAAATGCTTACCGATTGACTGCTTTATAATGTGTTCTAGAATCTTTCCAGGTATTGATGCCAGGCTGACTGGTCTGTAGTTTCCCGGCTCCTCCTTTCCCCTCTTTTTGAAGATAGGGACAACATTTTCCCATCTTCAGTCTTCCAGTACCTCACCCGTTCTCCAAAAGTTCTTCATAATTACATCTGCAAGTTCCTTCAGTACCCTAGGATGTAATTCATCTGGCCCTGAAGACTTGAACTCATTTAAAGTAGCTAGGTGTTCTCTTACCATCTCTTTACCTATTCTGAGGTGAAGAGCATTGAACAGCTAGAGGATCATACCCTCATTCTAGTTCAATCATGTTGTCCTCTGGTTGTGATTACAACACAGGGCGCAAGTCTCCATCCATTGAATGACTTTAATGGATGAACCCATAATGACATGCTGAGGAAGTGAAGACATTTTAAACACCAAAACCTAGTTACCCTCTGGGTGCTGAAGGCAAAAGCGCTGTAGTCGGGGGCAGAGTGATGGTTGGGGTGCAAGAGTCAGGTAGATATGGGAAGGGAACATAAAAGGTTCCGGGCGGGACAAGGGGGTAGAGGCTGCTGGCTCCGGTTCCTTTCTCTCTATATAAAGGCGGCTCCTTCGCAGGCAAAAGAGCTGGGGAGGCCCAGCCCACAATGGCCAGGCAGCCCCCTAGTGTATGAAGCCCAAGCCCAAAGGCTGAGGCCCATTCCCCTCACTTCTATTGTTCCAGTTCCAATACCTGAGAATAACTATTGGGTATATTGGGTAGTCTTGGATTATCATAAAGTCTGAGTAGGTTGGAAATCAACCTAGCAAATCACTAAACAGTGAAAATATGAAGAAATATGTTAGAGTTGATCTTGAAATCATGGAATCTTCAACAAATCTAGATGTTGGAGCCCAGCTAATTGTGGAAGAGTGTACCAACAGCTATAGTCTGTCTCACATGCTAGACATTAAAGTGGAGCACCATCTTGATTCCAGTACCGAGGAAGGACCAGGTCAGAGTGTCGCCATGGGAATTAAATTCATCTTACCAAACAGATTTTATATGAAATGTGTGTTCTCGATTTGTCAAGTCCTTGAATGAAGAAGACAGTAAAAACATTCAAGACCAGGTTAATTCTGACCTTGAGTGGCATCTGTCTTATTTAAAGGTTGAACTTTATGTGACCCACTAGACAGACCACCTACAACCTGGTCCTTAGTGTGCTTTGGCTGGTGGAGCTCTGTTGACTTCAGAGGGTGACATAAGTGCATGTAGGATTGCAGATATGAAAGGTCTAGCCCTGCATGCCATTCTGTGGAGTATCTCCACTTCACTGCTGAGTGCAACATATACATGTCTCTTTCTCCTCAAGTAAGGCATGTCTACATGCCCTCCACAGCAAAACATTTCTCACTCATAAAACAGTCAACGACTGTAACGAACAAACATAGGGGAAATGAGGCCTCCACAACACCTCTGCTTGTAAACTCTCAGTTCACCAGCTGGCAGCACAGGGGGAAATGCTACATTTGGCCACTCAGATTGAACAAGAAAATGTAATCAACTATAAGGATGAAGAAGGCTTTACTCTGATGTGAGCTGCAGCTCATGGACAGATAGCAGTGGTGGAGTTTTTGCTTCAGAATGCTGTTGACCCTCAGATTTTGGAGAAGGGACGAGAAAGTGATTGTCTTTGGCCTGTAGTAAAGGATACACAGATATTGTCGAAATGCTGCTTGACTGTGTAGTTGATTTAAATGAGCATGATTGGAATGGCAGCACATCTCTACTCTGCTGTACATGAAAACCATGTGAAATGTGTCAAAATCCTCTTGGAAAATGGTGCTGATCCAACTATTGAGACAGACTCTGGCTATAATTCCATGGACTTGGCTGTGGTCTTGAGCCATCATAGTGTTAAACAGGTTATTGAGTCTCACTTATTGAAGCTCCTTCAAAATATCAAAGAATGACCGTACCAGCTATAGAAAAATCGTTTGTGGCCAGAAGATTTTAATTGTGTTTCAGCCTCAAATGGGATGAAAGGCTTGTTTACTTTTTACCTCAAAATATTTGCTGTTTTTAGTAAGATTTTAAATACCTTTCCCCTTGGATTATTTCCTTGATTTCCCCTTTTGTAAATGTATTATATAATTTAAAGGAAATGTGTAAAGTTAATTATGTGTTGCACGAGCTCCTTTTGAATAGTTACTCTCTTGTTTTCTCTCAAAACAGAAGCAGGTGCATAGCTTCTTGCCTGGGCCTGAGTTGGCTGTTTTGCAGACAGTGCAAAACCCTGAAGCCTCACTGAAGTCAGTGGCTTGCCTCCCATCGACTGTAATGACTGAAGCCTGCACCCTGGGTGAAATCCTGAATATGCTGGAAGTCAGTAGTTCAGTAGTTTGAGTTTGAGTTTTATTTATGGCTTTTGACTTTTGTCGTGGCCAATAAAATAACATACATACTAACATAACATACATAGCATATCATATAGTATAACGAGCATAAGTAATAAAATAAAACCAATGCATTTTAAACAAATATCCTATCAAGGTTTCCAGGAGATATAGGGGAAAACTAGTTGTTACAGGGAGAGACATACCCTCTCTTCCTCGTAATATGACTGTCAGGAGGCGACCCCCGCCTCGCGCTTACCTGGGGAAGAGGGTTCAAACACCCACACAAGCCCCAGCGGCAGGGCTGCCGCCTTCCCCATTGTGCGGACCGGAAACGGACGCCGCCGCTGCCCCGCAACCGCAGCCACAACAAACTGAAGAACGGCCCGCCCCACGCGCCGAGAGGAACGCGGGGGCGGGGCCAGGGACGCTTCGCCGCTCGGCGCGGCTTCAGGCACGCCAGGGGGGCGTGGCCGGGACATAAAAGCCGGCGCTGAGAGACACACAGCGCCGGTGATCTTAGACTGGCCCCTTGGAGGAAAAAGAGAGAGAGAGAGAGAGAGAGACTTAAAACGAGCTGCTTTCAGAGTGACCCTGTTGCCTGCATCCGTCCAGTGCCCCTTCCCTACCCCTCCTGTGTGACTGGGGGTTCGGCGGTGTGCGTGGCTGCGTGAGTACCCTCCCCCTGAAATCCCCTTCCAGAGAGAGTGCGGGTAAGTGTGGGGTAACTGACTTCCTTTTCCTTCCTGCCTGTGGTTACTAGTTCCTTGCCTCTGTACTTTGTATGCAATCCCTTACCCTCTTGTCTCCCTGGGACCCTAACCCACCATCCTCACGCTGGGCACCCATTTTCCCTGCCTCCCTCCTTGTGAGCAATCAGAGAGTGCGTGTGTGGGGGGTGGTAGAGCAGGGGAACAAGTCCTGCACAGGTTACCTGGCGCCCAATGATGATAGTGGCCTGATCCCTAGTGGATCCACAGGGCCAACACACTATCCTGACGGGCTTTCTAACCCTCGTTTCCTTGCCGCGTACCTGGAGCTAGGTTGGTTCCTCAAGGAAGGGCGCCTGGGGGAGAACGCGTGGTCCCACAATCCTGAGCCCACTTCCCTTGAACCCTTCCCCCGTGACAATGACTCAAAATCCATGACAATCTATACTCCAACCCCACCAGTACAAGGCCGAACTTCCCCTTATATGTTAACCAGCTTCTAGTCAGCAAGAATTGCCGCAGTTCAGTAATAATTAGTAATTTATTTATTTATTTTAAACATTTGATAACCTTCCCCCTCCTGCCTAAGCAGCCCAGGGCAATGTACAATGTAAAAATATAAAATATAAATTTAATATAAATAAATAAAATTAAAGCACATAAAACTCCAAATAAGTCATAATAGCCCCACCTCCAACCCAACCCCAACCGTCCCACTACCCATCTCCCCCACCAAAAGCCCCGTGGAGTAACCAGGTTTTACATTGTCGCCTGAAGGAGAGGAGATCCGGGGACTGGCAGACCTCCGCCGGGAGGGAGTTCCACAAATGAGGTGCGGCAACCAATAACCCCCTCTCCAATGTGCCCCCCCCTGTCAAACATGGGGGACCTCCAAAAGGGTGCTCTTTGCTGACCGCAGAGGCCTCTCCAGAACCTGGGGTGTGTGTGTGTGTGACGTGGTCTCATAGGTAGGTGGGGCCCAGGCCGTGTAGGGCTTTATAGGTAAGCACCAACACCTTGAATTGGGCCCGGAAGGCTATAGGTAGCCTGTGCAGCAAATGGAGCCCTGGAGTAATGTGCTCCTGGCATCCCGTCTCCGTAAGGAGGCGGCTGTGGCATTCTGCACCAGCTGCAGCAGCCAAACCATCACCAGGGGTAGCCCCACGTAGAGCGCATTACAGTAATCAAGTCTCGAGGTGATAAAGGCATGGATGATGGTGACAAGGTCACAGTCTGAGATATGGCCGTAACTGTCGTACCAGATGTAATTTACAAAATGCGCTCCTTGCCACAGCTGCCACCTGGACATCCATGCGGAGCTGTGAGTTGAGGAGCATACCCAGACTGCAAACCTCAGGGACCAAGGCAGGACGCACTCCGTCAATGATAGGGGCCTCCACTCCTTCGGCCCTTCCTACCAGCATCACCTCTGTCTTGTCGGGATTCAGCTTCAGGTGGCTCACCAGTCCCCCACAGCTGCCAGACACCGAGTAAGCAATGAGACTGCCAGGCCTGAGTCTGCTGAAAACAAGAGGCAGAGCTGGGTGTCATCAGCATATTGATGACATTGCACTCTAAATCCTCTCACAAACTTGCCCAAAAGCTGCATATACACATTGAACAGGAGAGGGGACAGAATAGAACCCTGCGGGACCCCACACATGAAGTCCCGGGGAGACGAAGAACCGTCTCCCAGGACCACACGGTGAGTTTTTCTGGCCAGAAATGAGCAGAACCATTCAAGAATGATCCCGCCCACCCCAGCACGGTCCCACAGATGAGTCACCAGCATCTCATGGTCAACGGTATCAAAAGCAGCCGATTGGTCCAATAGGACCAAAATAATTGATTGTCCCTGATCTAAAGCACAGTGCAGGTCATCGACTAAGGCCACAAGCGTAGTCTGTGCCATACCCCGGACAAAAAAAGCCAGACTGTGAGGGATCTAGAAAACTGACCCAGTTGAGATGATTCTGAAGATGTTGGGCCACCACCCATTCAATAACCTTGAACTGATGTTGCGCTCACTTGAAGTCAGTAACAAAGCCCTCATTGACTCTAATGGGCAGGATTAGGGCCTGCATCGTTAAAAGTCTGTATTTCAAAGAAAATAAACTAAGCTTTTTCCTGAAGTACAAAGTGAATTTTGAAGCTAAGTTATGTGTCAAGCCAACAGCTTCTTACTGGAGCAGAGCCACAATTCCAGTACAGAACAGACATTTTTAAAACCTCAAATTTGCTAATCCAAGAGCTCCAAGGGGGAATTCCAAGGCAGGAGGAAATCAGCCAGCCAAAGAATGGAAGGTTCTGTGGAGTCCAACCCCAATCGCTATCCAATGTAAACACTCTCTCCACCTTGTTCCCCTGCAAGCATCTGACAACCAGTCAGATTTCCCTTTTTGATTGTCTTGCTCATGTCATTTCCCTTCCACTCCAGCTGCCTTCCCAGATCGCTCACTCCTTATTTCCTTTCTCATCTGCCTTTTAAATACCGTTATTAACATCATCACAGCAGCCTCTCTGCTTAAGTTTACCTATCTGGAACTGTATCAGACAGATGATTTGCCTAGCAACAAACCTCTCAGGTTTGCTGATGTGGGTACCCAGGAATAATTGAACATTTTCCTTTTTTGGAGGTTACTAAACAAGTATGATGCAGTCTACCAGAGGTAGATCTCTCACTCAGGGTGCAACCTTTACCATTAAAGCCAGTGGAAGCTGAGCCACTGAGCTCAATGAAAGGAGAACTCGGCCTTCCCAGTATTCCCGGATTTATATAGCGCAAGCAATGTACCTGGTGCTTTACAAAGTAATTGAATAGACACAGTCCCTGCCCTAGGGTTGTTTTTTGTGTTTTTTTTTGGGGGGGGGGCGGGACAAAGGAATGGGAACAGAGGGAGAGACGAGGAGTGTAGCAGGGATCTTTAGAGCATTCAAATTCCAGAGTGGCCCAGAACGATGCGAATTCGGAGACTGGAAGCGCTCAAACACTGGGTGGTGGTGCAGCTCAGGTCACAGTATGGGGTCAGTGCCCTTTCTAGTTCTGAGTGCCCTGTTGCCAAGTAGCAAAACACAGTTACACGACATAGAACTACATTACCCATAATAACTCGGAATAGAGATTATCGCTAGGACTACGGACTACAATTCCCAGGATGCACCTTGTCGCAGCACCGCTATGATCGCTGTGAACTACAATTCCCAGCAGGCTTAAGGACCCTCTTCAGCCTTCCTTGAAATTTCGTTAACGTAACTGTGCCGAAGTCTCACGGGAGCGTAGCTGACTATATATACCGCCCGTTTACAGACTGTTTACAGTTGTTTTCTCGCGGAGACTACGAACGCTCAGATTAGGCCACGCCCTTCTTCTTCTTCTGCTTCTTGACGGCTTGGCCTGCGCAATGGCGTCTCCGAGCTGCACTGACCTGCGCCCTATCGTGGGATGTCTTCGTCTCCCTTTTCCGTCTGAAGCGCGGCCCCAGCTGGCCTGCTAGTGCCGGAGAGCTCGGGGGCTGCGGGCGGCCCTAGCCAGGTACCCGGGAGGCCTGGTTCGCAGGTCGGGGGTTGGCGGTGCTGAAGGAATCGTGTCCAGCGAGACTGCTTGATGGGCTAGTATAGAAGCAGGCGGGGGAGGGAGGTTGGCCTCGGCTGCGATGAACAGCCCTTACGTCCTCTGTCCCTGAATCCAGGCTAGGCCTGTCTCTCGGATGGGAGTCTTGAGCTTGGGGTACTCGGGAGTTGATGTCAGTGACCTCTTAACAACCCCTAGAACTCGACTTTCGGAGGGGCAAAAAAGATCTACCAGTGTATCTCGTAGGCCCCCCCCCTCCCCATAACCATCACCACACACACATTATTGCCTTTCTGATGGATAACGTCCTGAAGATACATATTAGCCTAAGTGGTCCGGCTCCTAGGGCTTGCACCCAAAAAAGAGATGCCATCCATTTTAGAGAGAGAATGGTTGCCATGTTAGTCCTAAAAGAGAATTTCGATCATCTCTCTACTCCTGGTGAAAGTATGAAAGCTTTCAGGCCTGGTCTAGTAAAATATATAATCTGAACGGCACAATACATAGGTACTGTTAGAGAAAATACAGCAGGTGCTATATTTTTACAAAATATATACAAGTGCCCTTGTTGTAGAATGAAGCATAACCCGTCTTCTCCCTCCCTTAATTTCACTGTTGAGTTTACCCTTCGGTTTCACATGAGTAAAAACCACAATTTATACTGGAATAATGCTCGTATGAGCCTCATCCCTTTACATGTGTTCCCCTACGCTACCATGCATGTCTGCTGTGGACTAGATGGGGGTAAGCCCCCCTGTTTATTGGGGGGTAACCATTGTCTGCATTCCAGGGATATAGCTGCCTCAACACAGGAGCCCATGTGAACACATCTGGCTAAATGAATTTGATGATGAATTACTCCAGAGTAATATGAAGTCATGTATAAATGTAGCCGCCTTCAACAGTGCTGTGTACAGCTATCTTTAAGCGCTTAGGACACTCACAAAGCATAGAGTGTCAAATCATGCTTTGACCCCACCAGCCATGAAGTTTGAAGCAAAATTTCTTCTGCCTGAGCTGTGAACCTTTAGAGCATTCTAATTCTAATGTTCTAATACAGTACTAATGTGCTAACCTGCAGTGTACTGGGCATGGCCGTCTTCTGTGTGTGGCAATCTTATCTAATGTAAAGCATTCTCAGAGAAGTAAATAGATACAGGCAAACGGGTAGCAAAGAATTGCTGGAAATGAATATAGGTTATAAAAGTTTGTGTTGTGACTGTAGTCCCTTTGTTGCTTATGACTCTAGCTTAGTAAAGAGTGTATTCTGAATCCTAGTCAGTAGAGTCTCTGCATGGAAATGCATCGGGATGCTTCGATAGTGTCTGCCACAGCAGTGGAGTATTCCCTTTTTGACATCTTTCTGTCATCACTGGTATTTGTGGTAAGATAGTTCTTTTAGCTGCTTGCTCTCATTTGGTGGATTTTGTTGGCTTTATACATAGATGGATATTTAGATTACAAATCTCATAATTATGACTATTTTGTTATTTTAAATCTTACAGATAAGCTTGTTTTATATCCTGAATTCTAATGCATTACTTCACGTTAGAATTTCATAGAATTGTTTTGGCTACATTTGCTGTAGCCTCTGTGCGTTCTGCAGATGAAAATACCTTTTATTATTTTTATTAGGTAACAGGGGACTCTGTTCTGGATTTCCATATAGTGAAACATCTGGATCACAATCATGGCTTCAAGACAAACAGATATTCCTGGTAAAGCTCAACTTTAAACTTGAATCTAACCACCAAGTGCCTAGTATTACATTAATAGTGTGGCTTAAATTTGGGTGCTCTAGTTAAACTCCATTGGGACACTTGATGTCCAGTCTAGTGTGGCAGTTGTGAATGGGTCACCGTTTCATTGTTCTTGTAGCAAGGTAATACAATGACTTTAATAGCATCTGGATGTCTTATCCTGGGCCCCATTCTGTTAAGTACTGTAAGATTGCATCTGAAGAAGCTGACCTAGCCCTAAAGATTTTGGAGGCCAGTACTCTTCTGGTTAGCCACTGCCTCAGTCGTATGACTTCAAGTCTCGGTATAATAAAGCTGTATTTGCTAGAGTTGTCAGATTCATGTTATACTCTACTTGTCACTAATTAAGTCTAGAAAACTTAGCCTTGCTCCTGCTAGGTAGATGTAGGTATGATTTCGAGCTGGATTGTCCCACTAAATGTTATAGCCAATGTCCTGGTGAGAAGCCAAGGTTGCTTCTGACCCCCAGCTGCCAAGAAGGCTGCTGCTTCCTCAAAGGCGCCTGTCTTCAGACCATTCTGAGGCTTTGCCTTGTATCTTTAAGTAGCAGGTGTCATGCCTCCCCAAACTCTGTAGCAAAAATTTGCCTCTGAGTGGATTTGTTGATGGCAAAAAAAATGTTGCATTACTCTTTTCCAAAATGGAGAAAATAGTGGTCTGATCGTTTGGTAATAACCAGGGTAAGGAATGTAGAGAACACTGAATATCTCATATGAATGAATAATAACTTGAAATCTGGTACTAAAATATTTTTGTAGAAAAACCTTGTCAGTTTTTTTCCCCTTTAAGGAATGCCTGAATCTTCAAAGTGCTCTGCTAGCACAAGCTCTGCTTGCTTCAGTGGGACTTGTGCTGAAGGAGCACTTTAATAATGATCATGCTGCTTGGATTCTAGTCTTCCTCTTAAAATGGGGGGACTGTATCCACAGGAGACTCTCTTCCTCCTGGATGTATTGCTCTCTGAATATGCACCAAAACATGTGCCAAGAATGAGCTTTGTTGGAGACTTTGAAATATTTTGACATGGTTACCTAACAATAACCATGAAAATCCTCTGCCAGGCCAGACTTTGCTGGTACCTTGATTTGCTATAGAATCTTACTGTACTTAAGGAAGCGATTGTCACCTTGAGAGAGGACTTCTTGTTGAGATCTGTAACTTTTTCAATAAAGAGCTAGATTTTTTTTTTAAAAGGTTGGTTTTAAATGGTATGTCCAGAATGCAGACTCCTGTGAAAGCTCCCGTCTCTGTTCTTAGCTATTGAGCATGGGTCTGGAGGGCTTCTAGGAAAGATGTCCCTGCCAATTGGAATGCACCGTCGGGCATTCAGTTATGATGATGCCCTGGAGGATACAGCACCGATGACCCCTCCTCCTTCAGATATGTGCTCCGGTATCCTGTGGAAGCAACCAGTCATCCCAGAGTGCAAGTACCAAGAGCTTTCTGAGGTATGCAGGCTCCAGTATGGGTGAAAACAGGGTAGGGAGGTGCCTGCTGGATTCTACACTCATGGAAAAAATGAGAGCTCCTTTAGGCTAAGTGGCAACCTAGAAATGAAAGCTGTTTTGCCAATGGGAATCCAAACCAGGGGTGTGCCTGCTGTTTTATGATGTGGTAGCTTCTTTTTTTCTTTTTCTTTCCCCCCTAAAGGCTGAAAAGTGCGATTGTCAAGCAGCTTAAAACTCTCTGCATGCTTATAACTTGTTTTTAGTTCAAGACTATCTTGAGATTTTGACCAAGAGTAGAGAGAAGAGGATACTGCAGAAGCAAAGAATGAAAGCTCTCCAGCTGAGAGCTGATGGGATCTTCAGTCATTCTCTTAGATTAAAATATTAGTAATGGGGTTAAAATTGGTATTAATACTGAAACTTTTACACTTACTAAAATCTCAGCAAGCCTGCCTTTTCCCTTTTGATGTGATATATATGCAACTCCTCAGCAATACCAGCTGATGGGGGTTGTATTTTTAAAAATTAAAAGACAAATCCCCAATATCCTCTTAAAGTGTGCATGCACAACCAAACTCCAAAAACTCTTGTCTTGCTGATTTCTGAAAATGCAAGAGACACAACTAGGGTGTGCAATTGTTTTTTTTAACAAAAAAAAAATTGGAGCCCCATTCATTTTAGTAACTAAGGACCCAAAAACTAATGAATAAGCAAATGATACTAGTTTGCTTTCATTTGTTTTGGTTTTTGTATAGTTTAAAATATGAAATTAAAAAAATTGCGGTGTGCAGACTGACTGCCCTTTTCCAAAATGGTGGCAACACTGTTGCTGCCATTTTGAAAAAGGGTGCACATGTGTAGAATGGTCTGGCCATTTTGTGCATGCACAGTGACTTTTAAATTTTTTTTTTATACAAAAATAAACAAATGGCTTTTAAAAATGAAAACAGATGGACTTTTGAAAACTGAGAGCCTGTTTGCACATACCTCCCTTCTTAGTTACCTGTGAATGACTTTTTTAAAGGAGTATCTATCTGCTTACATAAAGTGTCAACCATAGTATGAATGTTGGCTTCCAGCGCAAGAAGTTATGGCTTGGGCCTATTAAACGGCACTAGAGTTCTTACAAGAACTCTTAACTTGTAAGCAGAGTGTGTTCCGCCACTTGCGGAAGGATAACCTTTTATTTTCCAAAATGACTGATTAGAGTCCAGAAGGCGTTGTCCTTGGATTCTGCCCGAAGTTTTGCCAGTCAACTAATTTTGTAAGAAGTTTGGGTGGTTAATGCCCAGTATGGGGGTAGAGGGTAGAGCTTAATTCAGTATTAAGTATGAGTTCCCTGGCTTATTTGTGTCATCTTTGAAAGCAGCCCACTGGCTATAACATTGTGACTTTCTAGGAAAGACTTTCCTTCTGTGGAGAAAGCCCTCTCACCTGGTTTTGCCTGAGTTGTTGAAGACTGGCTTAATCTAGCTTCCTCTGCAGCTGATCTTTTAACCATCAAGATTAACTACCTGCGAGTCTAAGCTTGGTGCTTTCCAGATAATTGAGTGTTTGGGAGGTTTAGTAAATGGGATACCCTTAAGAATACTAGTACCTAAAGACTAAATGCCATTGGCATAAGTCTGACTTTTTGGTAGCTGGTCAGGTGTTGGCTTTTTAAAAAACCAAATAAACAAATAAAAAATCTCATACAAACAAGAACATTATTAACCCCTGCCCCTTTGTTATGGTAATTTTGCTTCTTTTTCAAACTATACCCCACTTCCTCTGCACAGGTTGAGGAAGGGGAGACTTGCATGCCCCTTCATGTCATAACCCCTTCATCTTCCACTGAAAGTGTGAACAAGGTCCCAGTGGTGAAGGCCAAGGCTACTCATGTCATCATGAACTCTCTCATTACAAGTAAGAGCGTCCGTGTCTCTGCTTTAGGCTGGCTAATCTGGGAATGGGTCTTGTTCAGAGTATTTTCAGTCACCCTAAAACGTGTACACCAACCTGTTGGAAGAATATACCCTTTCACTTTTGAGAAGCACCCACAAAGATTGTAGTTTTGCTAGTGAAGTGGGTAGCAAACTTGGCTTTCAATCAAATTCTTTACGGGAAAAAATCTGAAACGTATCTGCATAACTTGTATAGCTGGATGGATGACTGTAAAACTAGTCTCTCCAAGTGTAGCTAGTGCGTCAGTTTTGTATTTTTCTGACAAGCTGGATAGAAGCTGGTGCTACCAGCCATTGCATGGTTGCTTGTTGGCTCATTCTGTTCGTCAGATAAGTCTGATTCTTCATCAGTTGGGGTGGTGGAAGACTAACTAATGGAGTACTCATATGTAATTCACTGGCTCTTGCCCATTTTAATAGTACTCGCTGTCTTGGTGAAACTAAATAGTCCTCTTTACCTTTTTGGATTGAGTTAGACTTTAAAACTAGGATTGGTCACTAATGCATGAAAATCTCCTTGCTGATAGTATGTAGATACTAGTTATTGGGCTGTTACCATGTGTCCCTGATGTCTGACTGATTAGCGCTGTCTAGCTCTGGGTTAGATATGGAACCTGTATTCTCTGCCCTTCTGACTGTCACCACCTAGTGTTCTGGAGAGATTGATACTTGTCGCCTTGTCTGAAACTATGCTTAAGAGAAAACTGGCATATCTGAGCCTTGCTAGTGCCAGCAAAAAACAACAACTGTATGGAGTAGAGTTCTAATTAAATACCAGCTCCTATATTGATTTAATAAAATTATACTCCAACATTCCAGACACTGCTCTTAGAAACCTCCTGTACTACTGGGATCTGGGAAATAATGCATGAAAGCATCTTTTAATAGTTCAGTTAGGGAATTATGTTAAAGATGGCATGATCACATGAATTCCAAGAAACAGTGATTTGTGCTAATACTGTCATTCAGATAAAGAATTGGAAATCCCTTTTGACTCTTAAGAGAAACCATAGTAGGACAGCAACTTGCTGATGTTTCTAGCTTGACTAGCTAAGTTGACACACTAGATTCCTAGATGCTAACCTTTCTGGCTTAGCTTTCTGGCTTTTCTCCTGTGTAAGGTGGCTCATTACCTAACTCCTGTTCATAAATATGGTGGCTGCTTGAAGCACAAGGTTGCTAGAGCTTTTGACACTTATCTGGAAGACTGTTCTACAATAGCTGTTTGAAACCTCTGGTTCTGAAATCAAGAAAAGTAGTGGCAGATGTCCTTCATAAAGAGGGAACTTAAGATGATCTTGTAGGACTCTTAAAAGTGCTAATTCATAAGGAATGTTAGCTTCCACCTTTCTGGCTGATGTGGGCTTGTAACCATAGCATATGCCCACAGTAAACATTTAGCTCATAAACCTTATTGTTAGCTCTGCGCTGACTTACTTTCTTGTTAGAAAATGGTATTCCTTAAACTTGACCATCACTCAGGCACTGTTCTGATTGCTCAGTGATGGATTCTGAATAGTGAAACTGTTACAATGACTTCTCTGATTCTGATGCTGCCTCTGGGTTCCCCAGAACTCCATGCAGGCAGTAGCCTTCTCCAGTTTGTGAATGTTGTCTTGTCCATTCTAGAGCAGACCCACGAGAGCATTCAGCGCTTTGAGCAGCAGGCAGGGCTGAGAGATGCCGGATACACTCCACACAAAGGCCTCACTGCAGAGGAGACTAAGTACCATCGTGTGGCTGAGTCACTCCATGTAAGGCATTTCACTTGTATTCTGCTCTGGCCCTGGTGGAGATGATGTGCTACTTAGTGAGAATGAGGCAAGGATTTGTAGAATTGGGACACAAGTAACAAACCACTTACTCTGAAGTAGCCCACTTGAAGACCATAGAATAGTGGCCTTAGTTTTGGGCTTATTCTCGGGTATGGCTGTCTTAAGTAGCTCTCTATATTAAGATGATGATTGGCAATTCTTTAAGTAGCCTGTCCTGATCCTAGTAAACTGATACAAAAACAAGGAACAAGGCTCTCTAAATGGTTTTGACTTCTATTGAGGATACAACATTCAAATTCTGATTGTGTCAATTGCACAGTTTTGTGATAGTAGAAATAGCAGCAGTAATTGGAATTACTTCAATTGGGCTGCTGTCATACAGACTAAATGTTAACTAACACATCACTGCAGATCTCTGTCAAAGAATCTGGTAACATGCCTGTTGGATTGTAATGCTGCCATCTGGGTTGCTGCAGCTATGCATGATCCACATTATCTTTATCCTGTGGATGGCAAATCCAAAATCCTGAATCCAGCAAGAGATGGTGAAATTGCAAAGTCTGCATGACTCAGAATTGTTACCATTGGCTTCCTCAGGGCTGGAGTGAATGACTTGCTATCTTATGTTCCTGAAAAGCTCTAGGTAGCCAAAATGTCTGACTATGAAATGAGGAGCACTTAGGTTGTATTGGATACATCTCAACAGGCAGTCTTGCATATAAACCTGGTAACGTATTAGTGGAATTTTGGAGTGAATGCTTTGAGTAGTTGCGAAAGGAAAAGTGGCATGTGTTTGTAGGCAACTGGCTGTTTGCTCCTAATCCTGCTCTGAAAGCTTTGGCTATGTCTGTCCTATACTTTCTAACAGAAGTTAAAGATGCAAAGTGGAGAGATGACAAAAGAAGAAAAACAGACCTCCTCTGCCCAGTCCACTCCAAGCAGCACCCCTCACTCCTCTCCTAAACAGAAACACAGGTATGCTCCTTGCAGGACACTTCTCCCCCAAACTTCCTTTTAGTCACACACAGCCAGAGTTGCTACATCCCTCCAAACCCATTGGCCAACACGGGGTACTTTTCTAAAGGGGTGGAGTTCAGCAGCTCCCATGGATTATCCATAGGAATGTTTGATTATAGTGTACCGATCTAGAAGTTGTGAAATCTCTTGGTGCCAGCTGTTCATATTTGGGGCATGTATGCATAATAGATTACACAGTTTCTTAGACTTTTCTGAGTGAAATGGAGTTGCACCAGGGGAAGGGAATTGATGATTCTGGTGGTTCTATTCTATTACCATTGAAATCACTTGCAGTTTTGTCTGGATTTCAAATGTTTCTCTTCTTCCAGGGGCTGGTTTAGTCAGGGGCACTCTGCATCTATTGCTGGTCCAGACTTCGTCCCCATGGATTCAGGCGGGGGAGATAAGGATAGAATATCATCTGAGAAATGGAGCCTTTTTGGACTCAGAGCTGTCCAGAAATCCACCACTGACCCAGGTACGATTTTTCTGTAGAATGACTCCTTCCATCCACCTCAGTAGCTGAAGACTGTGGGTACAGGTAACTGGTAGGTTCAGAGATCTTCTCTGGAGCTTGACTTCTACCTATCTTGTTCCTATGGGCAAGATGATTGATAAATGTGATACTTGTAATGCTTCTAAACTGCTAGTATTCCACCTTGGACTTCAGTTTCTCCAAGGTCTGGAGGCAAATACCTGGAACCATTGTTCAGGCTTTGGTAGGGTCTAAAACTAGATTATCTGCTAGCAGTGCCAATGTGTGTGGTGGAAACACACAAGCGGCAAGGCATGTGCCACAAGGATTTGACTTCACCCTCCCCTGCTGGAAGGGGTTGTGTTTCACAGGTAGGCAAAAAGTTATACTCCAGATGAGTCACAGATGTCAGTTACTGCTGAATCCACACCATCTCTTGGAGGGTGCTAGTTAAGCTGAGAAGCTGGAAGAGAACAACATGAAGGGATTCTGTTACTTGCATGCATCAAAGCAAGCCTTTAACCTTTTGGTTTTGGAGCAGCTTCCTTTGCAGACTCGGTTCATGCTTGGTAGAACCTTGAGCAAGCTTAGGTTGTGTTGAGTAATTTTCTGATCAAAACTATCATTCCTATTTATCTGCTCTAATCTCTTCTTCCCTCAGGGGGCTTTACCATCCAGGCCTATAAGGGTGCTCAAAAGCCAACCCCAATGGAGCTGATGCGTGCCCAGGCCACCAGAATGGCAGATGACCCTGCTGCCTTTAAACCACCCAAGATGGATATTCCAGCTATGGAAGGAAAGAAGCAGTCCCCACGCTCTCATAACCTCAAACCCCGGGATATGAATGTGCTCACTCCCACAGGGTTCTAGGAACAACTTCATCTCCAGGGCAGGATGATGGTCTAGGTGTCTTCTTGGGTTCTTCCATCTACTTGTGCTGAACAGTTGACATAGGAAGAGATCTTTCAGCTTGGAAGCACAGATGCTGACACAACCTTGGCAACAACATCCATCCTCTTCTACATAAGCTTGAAACTTGCTTTTTTTCTTGTTTGAAAGCCTGGCACAGTGTCCATCAAAACTATTCTCTTGCTGACGTTCTGCCACCTGATCCTGTGCGTATATGCACCGCCAGATGCACTGAGGACAACATGGCTATTTAACTAGAATCACCATACCTTGCTGGAGAATTTTTCTGGGCTGCTTTGTTCAGCTTTAGTCAAGCTTCTACCAGTTTGCTCAATGCCATGATAACTTGCACAGAAAGATAGTGTTTTTCAGTGTGTTGGCAACATCAGTAGTAGACATCCCTGGCTCAAGCTTTTGGATGCCAGCAGAACACCATCAAGAACTGTAGCATTAAAGTTTAATGTTGTCTACCAAGATTACTGTAGGAAATCGGTAGATTAACCTTAAATTTCTCTTGACTCCTTGCTCCATGCCTATCCTCTTGTAATGGGTCCAGGTCTAGTGTTTGTTTGTTAAAAGGGATAGCTGCACAGCATAGAAAGGGAACAGGAACCATTCCAGAGACTAGCCCTTGGTGTGATTATTGTGCAGTTTTCTTTTTTGTGCTTGGTGGCAAACAGTTCACTTTTTTCCTCCTGGATCCAGATGTGGGAATGAGCAGAGCTAGAATGTGGGCTGAGCTAAACCTGTCATTATCTGTATGGTGACATCCTGCTGTTGCCTTCCACTTGAACACAAATGGAATCCTAGTTGTTGACATGTTGTTAAGACTTTGCTTAGGCATTCTAGTGATAACTTCTAGTAGAGGCATGCACAGTGGGAATATCCATTAAAAGGACTGTCTATGTAGGATGTCTTACTCTGAATATTCTATGCCTCTCTGGGCTGTAGAGGCACTCCAGTCATTACTCTAAAGCTCTAACAAACCTAATATGTTTCTTAGCCTAGTTTGAGCATGTTTTGAAGGGAAAACTGGAACACATCTCTTCCCCCCCCCCCCCTGAAATTTGGAGAATTTTCTAAACCACCTGTGTGCCACTAAGCAATGGAAGGCTTGATGTATAATCTCTGTACCTGCCCTGAGAAGCCAGCATCTGCTCAGTGTCTTCTGGTCCTTTGATCAGGTGCTGTCATGAACTCTCCTATGCCACTGGCTGGCTCTGTAATCATGAGATGGCAATCTTTCATACCCAGTGTAGAAGCTTTTATGTTAAAAACCTCTTCACTGGGGTGTCTAATCTCTCTTTTCAGCTCTGAAGAGGGCTTTTATCCTTACCAAATCAGAGCATTCCTTTCACAAGCAAAGGCTAGCTCTGCAGCCAAGTAACCAACCAATGACTCATGGCAGTCTCATTTCAAGTTACTTTGCTGACCAGCAACACCTGTCACTTCATGTGTTTGCCTTGATAGCACCTTGGGTCTGTTCACCCTGCTAATCAGTTGTCACTGATCACTCACAGGAAATTGCAATCCTGAGATTCCTTGGTTAGCATTTAATTTATTTGTGCTGTTTGTGCTTATGTCTGTCTTTAATGTGCCTAATCTTTGTTACAAGAGAAAATAAAAAACCTTGTGAATGAAGATGTGTGATCATTAATGCAGTTGTAGACACCTGTCCTGTCTAAGACGACAGGACATGGCTGGTGTGCCTACCATGTCATTGTAGTAGGCCACTGCTAATTGCCTTACAGTGCGGTTACAGTTCTGCTGTAAAACGAGTCTGGAGAGAAAACCTTGAAGATACTAGGCTATAGTCCCTGGATGTGGTATAAAAGTTGGGGCTTATAAAAAGGTTACCCTTTAGACACCCTCCCCAAATGCACATAAGCATCTCACTGCAGTAAATGGAAATTACTCTCCTTTAGATCTGTAAGCCTTAAAATTGGTATGCTTTACATGTCCTGGAAATGGAGTAATCTAATGCCTGCTGTGACATTTTCATTAATTACTTTGCAGACAAAATTGCTTGTCACCACGACTTGGGTGCTGCCATTTAACCTGCAGTCAGAGTTTGAGGTTATGGAAGCTTGGTCCTGTTCTTTTTGTTTGGATCCGTTTCAATTGGTATCTCCCACCGATGTGGGGGAAGCACTTGGGGCAACCAGTTTTGAACTAGATCCTTGCCCGTCCTGGCTGGTGAAAGCCAGCCGGGATACCCGCCTGTCTGGAAGGTTACTGAATGGGTGGTTGCCTGACAGCTCCAGGCTTATCTCATCAGGTCTGATTTCTGGACCTGTTTCAGTTGTGCTTCCATCCTGGATGTAGTACAGAGACTGCACTCGTGGCCTTGGTTGACAACCTGCACCTAGAGATCGACAAGGGGAATTCTACCCTGTTAATCCTGTTGGATCTTTCACTGGCCTTTGATACAACTGACCACGAGATGGTGGTGATACGACTGCAGGATAACTCCTGAGTGGCTTCACTCGCGTCAGGGAGGTCCCAGAGAGTGGTGATGGGCGATGGCTTGTCGTCTTCTCAGGACCTCCCCTGGGGGGTCCCACAGGGCTCTGTTGTCTCCTCTCTTGTTCATCATGTATATGAGGCTGCTGGGCAAGGTTTGGGGTGAAATGCCATCAGTATGCTGGTGATACTTGGCTCTACTTCTTTTTCATCCCACCCAGCCCCTGCAGTCTTGTGCTTACATGATGCCTGGCTGCTGTTGGGACTGGATGAGCTGATTGAAGCTGAATCCAGACAAAGCTGGTGGTGGTGGTGGTTGGCTGGCCTTGTGATCTGAAGGTCATTGGGACTCCTGTTATTGATGGTGTCTGGCCCCCTCTGCTCAGCCAGGTTTGCAACCTCAGAATGCTTCTAGACCCCTTGTTATGCTTGGATTGTCCGGTGGTGGCTGTAGCCAGGAGTGCTTTTCACCAACCTCATCTGGTGAGGAGGCTGCAGCCTTTTCTTCCAGATTCAGATCTGGCCACTGTCACATGCTTTCATCACCTTGAGGCTAGACTACTGCAATGCACTCGGCATGGGGCTGCCTGTGATGACTACTCAGAAGCTGTTGCTAGTGCTGAATGCAGCAGCTCTCCTTTTGGGGGTGAGGCACTGGGAGCACATTACAGCGGTGCTCCAAAGTCTGCATTGCTTCACTATACTTTTTGGGCACAACTGAAGATGCTGGTTTTGACCTTTTTTAAAGCCCTACACTGTCTGGGCACCATATGAGACTGCCTGTCCTTCCATGACCCACTGTGGCCCCTGCAATTGGCTGGGAACGCCTCCCTGTGGCTACCATCTGTTAGTCTTGTTCATATGGTGAGGGCTCGCATGGAGACGTTCTCAGTTGCTGCCCCAGTGCTATGGAACTCCCTTTCCCCAGAGGCTTGTTTGAGCCTGGGCATCTTTTGGAGGTAGTGCAAGACCTTTTTATTTGTTACACCATTTGGCAGGCAGAGAGAGACCGGTGGGTGGGTGTTTGCGGTAGTGGTGTGAGGGGCTGCTTGGAGAGGGTTTTGTGGGGTTGGGTGAGGGGGAAAGGTTGGGGGTTTAGGTTTTTAATGCTGTCCTGCATGTATTTTTTTCCCCTGTAAACTGTCTTGAGCCATTTGAGAAGGGCAGGGTAAAAATTGAAATAAATAAAATATCTGATCTAACCTTGCCTTCCAGGTAAGAAGAAATACCACTTGCACAAGGCGTCTTCTGAAAGATGCTAAGTGCCAAGGTTGCATGGTTAGGCCCCCATGTTACACATGTGCAACCTTATTTTGTCCTTTGTGCCTATTGATTACAATAGCAGATCATGTAGCATCTTGTAATGTACTCCTTCATGGTAACTGTCTTTAAATGATACAAGCTAAAGGATAAAACTATGGTCAGACTCTTCTGTTAACTCCACTTGCCTTGGGCAGCTTTGAGGGAAATGGTCAACTTAGAGTGGTGGTAAACTGCTAAAACATTCAGTACATGGCATTCATCTGTTTAGCTAATTTTATGGATTATTTATAATACACACTATGGGGGGAAAGGTAGACATGTTTGAGGTTGTACAGTTCACATGCAGCAGAATAAAGGGTACATAGTTAGCATTCATATTGCTTGGTATTTTAAGTGAATAAGGTAAAAATGCTGCAATGCAGTGGTTCTCAAACTGGGCTGAGAAGACCACAGATCTGCCTGAGGTAGAGAAATCTCAAAAATAATGGGGAAGCCAAGGGGGAAGAGCTGGAATGGGAAGGGGGTGAGGGGAGAGAAAGGGGGTGGTAGGGGGGGAGGTGTTGAGTACTAGAGACAAGCAGAAGTGGGTGTGGGGTCTGACTTTATTTTATTTCCTTTAACAAAAAGCTTGAACGACTCCTAAAATGTGTCTCTTGAAGCAGATCAGCTCAACTTGGGTGCAGTTATGCAGGCCTGTTATTCCAAAAGGCTGAAGTACTTATCACTCTACATTTTAAGGTTCTTCCATTTACTGTTTGAGAGCACAGGGATTGAGCTGGCAAGATAATGAGAGTTTGACTGCATAAACAGGAGTCAAAAGGATTAAAATCTAATGGGCACCTAATCTATAAAAGGAAATGCCTGTTAACACATTGCCCTATTGCTAAAACTCTCTAAAAGTAGGGAAACACAAGGAGCAGGGTAGGGGTACCTAGTTTTTGTATTGAGAGCAGTGTTGTCACATGCATGTGGTGCAAGCAGTTTGGCCCTGTGCGACCAGGTACAGTTTCTTGCAGCTTGACTGGCTGAACTAGAGCAATTGGCGGTACATGGACTTAGTTTGGCAGCCCCTTTGCTGTTGAAGACTTTTAAGGTGGGGGGCCATAAAGCAAAACAGGTAAATGTAGGTGAGCCTTGCCTCAAATATCATGTTATCCTCTTGCACAGAGGCTGTCTCTTTGGGGTAGAGGACCCCAGCTGATATGAAGAGCAAGGGTATGGAAGTGGGCGAGTTGACTAGAAATGAGCAATTGGGTTTGATGGCTGGGAGGATGTTTTGCCTGCTGAGTGCAAGGGTGTTGGATCTCAGACATCTAAACTCTTTGTCATGGCAAGCACATGACATAGGGAAACTTGAGAGGCTGTTGGGTGAGAGGTTAATGCCCAGAGGGGTCTGATGGTATTCTCTGAAATATGCTAGCAGAGTTGCATGGTCTCGGTGCATGGATGAAAAGGAGGGATTCAGTTCATTAGGGATCCTAAACTAAAATAGTAGCAGGCTGCTGCTACAATTGAAAAAGTTGTAGAGAATTTTCTCAATGCACACTTGAGAGGTGGCAAGTGAGGAGAGGCATGTAAGTTTGGGCTGAGGCAACCCTTAGCAATGAGTCTACTGGAAGAAACTTTCATTTTTCTTACCCTCTTTACTAACAAAGTACAAGTAGGAACAAGGCAGCCTAATAAGGTCCTAATTGTGCAGGACATGTAAAGGGTATTCTGAGCAATGGCAATATATACAAATTATAGAAGCAAAAAATGGTGGGCAAACTGGAAGGCCTAGTATGAAATGCTATTGACAGTGGGGGAGCTTGAACTCCCTTTCAACGTTCTGGTTCTATAAGTCACCTCAAACTTGCTGGAATGACAGCAAACAGCAGAGTATAAAATACACAGGAATGGCAAAGTGCTGCATGCATCAAGGTTTTTTTGGAGGGAAAGTGTAAAAAATAAAAATTTGCCCCCATTCTATAGTTGGCAGTGCAGTCATTGTCTGGGACTGCTAAACAGTAACAGGCGGAAGTAGTACGTACCCTGACCTCTCCACCCACTTGCAGAACAAGCTGTAGCTTCTTCAGGGCTGGTTGGAGTTTGTTCTCTGCGAGGACAAGCAGAGAATACTTGGGTGTTCCCTAGTGACCAGTTGATAGTGGGTAAAAAAAAAAAAAGACATGACAGTGGCCCGCTGTGGCCTGGGATCTACCAGCCCATCTGTTGCGGTGCCACCAGAGGTTAGCCCAGGGCAGGTAGGCAGCTAGCCCAGGCTCCTTCCCTGCCCACCTTTAGGGTAGGGCCTGCCATGGCTGAGTACTGGGAGTAAGGCAGAGGTGGGACCGCCCACATGTTCGTTTAGCTCTCTGTCCTACCTGGGCTGTGTGGGCAGCAGGATGGCGTGTCTGTTTTAACTCGAAGTAGCAGCCCCCACTTGCCTGCTGTGCAAGCCCCAGCTTCTGCCCTGCTGGAGTTGAAGCTTGTGCTGCAGGTGTGTGGGGAGGGTTTTGCTGCTCCCTGCCAAATGAGCAAAGAATAGCAGGAACACCCCCACCCCCCAGCATATGCTCTAGCCTTGGCCAGAGAGGCTTCTGCTGAGAGCAGCTGATCAGGAACAACCTCCAACTTCACTCTCTTCTGGGCTGCAGATGCATGGGTAGGGGGGAAAAGCCATAAGTACAGGCCTGTGCCTGGAAAAAAGACATTACATCTCCTTCCCTAGCCCTACTCCCACCTCTTTAAAAAAAGGAGGGGGGGAGAGGAATCTATATGTAGTACTGGTGGGGGAATGGAACTCTGTCAAAGCGAAGTCAAACAAGATAAAAACTTCAAATAAAAAAGATCCTTGGGAGACCCTTGCCAGCTACCCACCACCCTGGGTTCCTGTGGCCCCTTCTGGGTATGGGGATTGACAATAGGGTGCTGAATGGGTGCAAACATTGGGATCATGTTGGGTATGGGGTGGGAAAGGATGGACTATCAGACATTGGGTGTCGGTCCCAGTGTCCCACTTCCCCCTGGTTTTGGGATACTTGGGGATTAAGGCCAGTAGGGCCCCTGATTTGACACTGATGCTGCTTAACGTGAGGTTGGTGGCTAATAAAACACTGACCATCTGTGACTTTATTCAGGGTGAGGCAGGTGACCTAACTTGCATTAGAGACCTGGCTGGAAAAGGTATCTGGAACAATTTTGTCGCAGCTGGGTACTCAGTGCAGCATCAGCCTAGGGTCAAGGGCCGTGTGCA
>QEPC01006817.1:2174762-2222221 GCA_003113815.1 Sphenodon punctatus
TGGGTGCAAACATTGGGATCATGTTGGGTATGGGGTGGGAAAGGATGGACTATCAGACATTGGGTGTCGGTCCCAGTGTCCCACTTCCCCCTGGTTTTGGGATACTTGGGGATTAAGGCCAGTAGGGCCCCTGATTTGACACTGATGCTGCTTAACGTGAGGTTGGTGGCTAATAAAACACTGACCATCTGTGACTTTATTCAGGGTGAGGCAGGTGACCTAACTTGCATTAGAGACCTGGCTGGAAAAGGTATCTGGAACAATTTTGTCGCAGCTGGGTACTCAGTGCAGCATCAGCCTAGGGTCAAGGGCCGTGTGCATGTGCAGTGTCTGATCTGTAGGCACCTTCGAAAAGACAAGGTATCTGGTGCCTGACTTGTCCAATATAGAATGTGTTCACCTCGTGTCTGGATTTGGCTGGGGCTAGATTGGGGATCTTGCTGGTGTACTGACCACCCCGCTGCATGGCTGACTCCCTGACTACTCTAACCAAGCTGGTCTCAGAGGTGGTGTTGGGATCACCAGTCTTGGGTGATTTCAACATGCAGTCAGACCAGCCTTTCAGGGGCAGAGCAGGCATTCATGCCTGCCATGACAACCACTATGGGCCTATCCCAGGTAGTATTTGGCCCAACAAGGTAGGACATACATTGGATTTGATGTTTTTGCACCAGCCTGGGAACGGGTTCAGATTGGGGTGGTGTTATAACACCACTGTCATGGTTGGATCATTGCCTTCTGAGGGCTCAGGTTTCAGCTCTCCTATGCCCTTGTCAGTGTGGTGGACCCATTAAGATGATCTGTCCATGGAGATTAATGGATCTGACTGGTTTCCAGAACCCTGGGGGATTTACCTACTGAACTTGACAGCTACTGTGTTGATCCTCCATATAGCATAAGGACCTGTGCTGTCACAGTGGTGGGAGCGGATGCCTGGCTGCAATTGAGTCTATGGCCACAGTCAAGATGTAATTGCATAAAGCGATGGAATGACCTCTCTCCTATGGCCATTGACATGGCTGCAGCCAGGCATGTGCTTCCACTGCTGACTGCATTGGTCCCTGTGCTACATGGAGGATCTGAGGCAGCTGAAGAGGGAGGGTAGGTGGTTAGAGCACAAGTGGGACTTGACTTCAGCTGAAGCTGACCAACTGCAGCATAGACTGTTTTTGAGGGACTATGCTGCGGCTGTGATGGTGGTGAAGGTTTTCTTTATCCTAGCATCTGCAAAGTCTAATTCAGCAGCGCTGTTCCAGGTGGTGAAAGGCCTGGCTAATATGGCCTGTTTCCGCCAGGAATCAAAATCATCTACTGCCTGCTATGACACTTTTATCAATTACTTGGTACACAAAAATTGCACATTCACCATGACTTGGGTGCTGCCATTTCTATTGCAGAGTCAAAGTTTGGGATTATGGAAGCTTGGTCTTTTCCTGTTTGATTGGATTGGTTTCAATTGGTATCGCCCTCCAATGTGGAGGACGTGATTGGGATGATCGCTTGTGAATTAGCTCCTTGCCACTCTTGGCTGGTTAAAACCAGCCAAGAGATGTTGGAACTGTTGCTGGGTAGGGTGCCAAGAAGACCAAATGTCTGCCAGTGTGGCTAAATGGTGAGGTGAAGGAGGCTCTGGGAGATGAGAGAGCCATCTTTTTTAAAAATGGAAAGCTAGTCCTAATGAGGAAAATAGGAAAAAGGATAAGCACTAGCAAATTAGATGTAAAATGTTAGGCAAGCAAAGAGAATTTGAAGAGAGACTTACTAAAGAGGCAAAAACGAATAACTTTTAAAAGTACATCAGAATCAAGAGCCCTGCTAGAGAGTCAGTTGGGCCATTAGATGGCCGAGGGTAAAAGGAGTGCTCAGGGAGGATAAGGCCATTGCAGAGAAGCTGAATTAATTCTTTGCTTTAGTCTTCGCTGCAGAGGATGTTGGGGAGATACCCATGTCAGAACTGTTCTTTATAGGTGATGAATTGGAAGAGTCATTACAAATCAGTCTGATTTGGGAAGAGGTTCTAGAACAGGGGTTCTTAACCTTTTTCATGTCAAGAGCACTGGAGTGACATGACTAGCACTACCGACATTTTTACTCATTGCCCTGAGCACTCTGCTGCTTCACCAGCATGAAAATCTGTTCTAGAGCAAATTAAGTCTGTCCCGTCATTGGTTGCCATGGGATGCCTTAAAAGGCCATAGTGCCATGCAGGCTTCCTGTTACAGGGAGTAAAGTGAGATGATCAAATTTGCAGCTGATCAAGTTATTCAAGGTAGTTAAAACATGAGTGGAGTGTGAAGAATTACAGGAGGTTCTTATGAGACTGGGTGACTGGCCATCTAAATGGCAGATGAAATTTAATGCAGACAAGTGCAAAGTGATGCACATAGGGAAAAATAATCTGAACTAAATGTTCACAATGCTGGGTTTCAAATTAGGAGTTACTACTCAGGAAAAAAAACCCTGAGGCACTGTGGACAATGCACTGAAATCCTCAGCTTGGTGTGCAGCAGTGGTCAAAAAGCCAAACAGTTAGGAATTATTTCTAAAGGGATAGAGAATAAAACTAAATATATCATGCCTCTACATAAAACTCTGGTGCAATTGCACCTTGAGTATAATGTGCAGTTCTGGTAGCCCCACCTCAAAAAAGAAATAGTAGAAATCAAAATGGTACAGAGAAGGGCAACAAATTTGAGAAGGGTATGTATGGAACAGCTTCTCTCATCTCTTCTCCAAGCTGAAATTTATAAAATCATGAGTGGTGTGGAACAAGTAAATAGGGAATGTTAATATACCCTCTCAAATAGTACTAGAACTCGGGGACACTCCATGAAACTAACAAGTAGCAGATTTAAAACAAAGTATTTTTTCACTCAATGCACTGTTAAATTGTGGAATTTGTTGACAGAAGATGTGGTCAAGGCCAGTAATATTGCTGGTTTTAAAAAAGGATTGGACAAATTTTTGGAGGATAGGTCCATTAGCAGCTATTAGCCGGGTAGGTTTGGGGAATCTAACCATTTACTGTTGGGAGCTGGGAGTGAACAACAGGGAACAGATCGCCCTATTGTGACCTGTTGGGTACTTCTTCCAAGTGATGAAGATTGACCACTGTTGGAGACAGATGCTGGGCTCAATGGACCATTCGTCTTACCCGGTATGGCACTATGTTCTTAAGCACCCTTTGTAGCAGAGGAATGGAAAATAGTTGACAATGTTGAGGCAATCCTGGAAACTTCAAGCCACTGAACCTAATTTCTTGTAACCCAAGAACTTTGAGATGCAGATAAACACAGCATGTTGTCACATCATCATTTTTCATATAGGGAAGTCATTCTTTTTTGATTTATTAGAATTATTTGAAGTGGTGAACAAGCATGTGAAAGAGGGTGATCCAGCCAACCTATTGTATTGAGATTTTCAGAAAGCCTCTGACAAGCTCCCGTGCCAAAGACTCTTATGTGAAAATTAACCAGTCATGGAATAAGAATATAAGAAGTGCCATTAATCGGTTAGACCAATGGTCCATCTAGCCTAGCCCTGACAGCAGCCAGCCTTGGTTGCCTTAGGGAGTATGCAGCGGATTACAGTGATAATCTATTCCCTGCCATGCTCCCTCTGCTCTGGACAGTCAAGGATCTCATTCCTCTGACTAACCTAACTAGTAGTCATTTTTGGACCTGGCCTCCAAAAATGTATCCAATTCCTTTTTGAAGTCAGTTATGCTATTGGTTTACACAACATCCTCTGACAATGAGTTCCACAGATCTTATTGTATGTTGTGTGAAAAAGTACTTCATTTTTTTTGTTTTTAAATTATTAATATAACACCAGTAGTGTACCTGACACTGTAAATTGTTAGACAGGTCCCTACTCCAGGGGGGTTACAATCTAAGAGACAAGGGAGAGGTGAACATTGGGATAGACAAGGATACATTCATGAGGCTGAGAAGTTGCAGGTGCATGTGCTTCACTTAGTTACAGGGAAGAAATTCTGAGTAAGGGAGGAAGAGGATGCAATTTCACTCATGATGAGCCAGGGAAAGTCTGACGAAAGAGGTAAGTTTTCAAGAGGGATTAAGTTAGGAGGGAAGGAGCAGAATGAATGAATCCAGAGAGGGAGTTCCAGGCATGGGGGGCAGTGAGAGAAGGGGCAAAGATGTTTAGAGGAGCAAAGGGTTTGTGAGCAGGTGAGTGTGGGGGCAGGAGTGTGGCAGGATAGAAAAGCAGAGAGAGATGGTGGAGCAAGAACACGAAGAGCCTTGAAGGTGAAGACCAGGAGCTTGTGCTGAATGCGTTCATGTAGAGGGTGTTGGTGCAGGGCAGAGAGGAGGGGCTGAACGTGGTCAAAGTGAGAGGCAAAGTGGATGACTTTGGATGCAGCATAGAACGGAGATGAGGCAGGTGAGATCTGAGCAGGGGAGACCAGAAAGGAGGAAGTTACAATAGTCAAGGTGAGAGATGACTGGAATATGAACTCGGGTTTTTGCTGTGGAAACAGTAAGGCAGGGCCAGATTTTAGCAATGTCATATAGGATTTAGCAATAGCCTGGATCTGAGGCATAAAGGAGAGGGAGGAATCAAAGATGAATTCCAGGCTACATGCCTGAGAGACAAGCTGGATGGTGACACCCTCAATGGAAAGTGAGAGGGAAGTAGAGAAATGTTTCGGGGGTAAGATGAGGAGTTCGGTCTTGGCCATATTAAGCATGATGTGGCAGCGACACATTCAAGCAGAGATGTCAGAGACAGTCAGGGATACAAGACTGGATGGAGGGGGAGAGCGTAGGAGCAGAGAGGTGCATGTCATCAGCATACAGGTGATGCTAGAAGCTGTGAGATTCAATGAGTTTACCCAAAGAAAGAGTGTAAAGGGAGGGCCCAGGACAGAGCCTGTTGACTTCATGGAGTGACCCCTGGTTTTATTTTTAGAATGGGTAAATAGCAGCTCCCTATTTACTTGCTCCACACCATTCATGATCCTCCAAACTTCTATCATATCCCCTCTGTCATCTCTTCTTCAAGCTGAAGATCTCTAACCTACTGAGCCTTTCCTTGTACAGAAACCACTCCATTATGTCTTGGATAATTTTTGTTGCCATTCTCCCAACCTTTTCTAGTTCTGCTATACCTTTTTGAGCTGGGGTGGCTAGAACTGGACACTATTCCAGGTGTGGTTGCACCATAGATTTATAATAGTGGGGTTATATTTTACAATTTTTCTATCCCTTTCTGAAATATTCCTAACATGCTGTTTGCTTTTTTGACTGCTACTACACTGAGCTGATGTCAATGATTTAACTACATCTCCGAAGTCTTTTCCTGAGTAGACACACCTAAGTTAGAACTCAGCACTGTGTATGCACGGTTAGGGTTATTTTCCCTTGTGTATCACCTTGCATTTGTCAACATGGAATTTCATCTGCCTTTTTGCTGCCCATTCTCCTAGCCATGTTTGATCCCTTTGCAGTTCCTCGCTGTTTGCCTTGGTCTTAACTATCTTTAATAATTTTGTGTCATCTGCAGATTTGGCTACTTCACTCCTTTCTCCACATCATTAATAAATGTTTAAACAGTCCATAGTAGACTCCTGAAGCACTTCACTATTTTGTTCTCTCCATTACGAAAACTGACCATTTATTCCTAACCTTTGTTTCTTATCTTTTAACCAGTTACCGATCCATGACAGAACTCTACCCCTTATCCCATGATTGCTAAGGTTTTTTTAAAATTAGTTTCCGATGGGGAACCTTGTGAAAGGCCTTCTGAAAATCCAAGTACACTACGTTGACCTAGTCACCCGTAGCCGAGGAGGAGAGCCCTTGCATGGATCAGTAACAGGTTAAGGATACGAAACAAAGGGTAGGAATAAACAGCCAGTGGTAAATAATTGAGTAATTCCAAGGAGTTGTACTGAGACCCATGATGTTTAATTACCTGGAAAGTGGGGAAGGGGGGGTCAACAGTGGAGTAGCAAAGCTTGCAGATGATACAAAATGCAAGGTAAGTCCACAGGAGACTAAAGAGTTATAAACGGTTCATTTCAGTGATGGACACTGAAAGAACTAAACTACATACATTGTTGGGTTCAGAATCAGTTGATACCACTCAAAAATTGAGCTCTTGGAGTCATTGGGGGTAATTGTCTGAAAACATCAGCTCAAGATGGTGCAACAGTCAGAGTGTTAGTAAAACTGAAAGTATGCCACTGAAGGCTGTGTGGGGGCTGCAGTTGGTGTAGAATGCAGCAGCCCACCACCTGAGCGGGGTGGGTCACTGGAAGCACATTACACTGGTGCTCCAAAGTCTACACTGGCTGCTAATAATGTTCTGGCACAACTCAAGGTGCTGGTTTTTATTTGGTTTTCATTTAGCTCCTTTCCAATTCCTGCAACAGGGCCCCAGATCTGACCCACACCCTTGTTTTATTCTGTAATTTTTCTCCAAGTTTTGCAAGCAGAATACATTTGGCAAATACTGAATGGAAATGAATTTCCCAGCATGTTGTCCCATCAATTTTGAATGTATCCTACCTTAAACCACATAAAATACCACATGGATCTATCAAGAGGGGGCTCTCCTCTTCCTTGGGAAGGAGTGAGCGGTTTGTCTTCAGCAGCTGTGACACAGGACCTCAGTACCTGGAATATACATCAGCAGCTAGCAGTGGTAGGTTCCCATTGTCTAGCTCAGTGACCCACATTCAAGCCATAATTCGGCAGAGGTGATTTCTGTGACAACTTGGCCAAGTGCAAAATTCTGCAAAAATAGCTCTGACCACAGCTGTGCATATTTCATAGGGGCCTTGTTCATACCTTTGAGCACTGAAGTAATGTGCGTGGGCGAAGGCAGCAGAGATGTGTGCTGAAGGGGAACAGCTGGATTCACAGGCCAGATGCATGGTCTGCACCTCTCCCTCAAATGCCCTCCCACGTAGGCTTAGCGTACTTTCTCCATTTCTCTTTACAAATACCCTACAATTCTCTCCTCCTTGCCATCTTAGATAATGCTTCTGTTTTGGCAGTGAAATAACTCAAGTTGTATTGATTAAGCATGACTATAAAATAGCAGGATTTTGGGTGGTGTTGATCAACATCTTTGTACTTTTTGCTGCAGCTGACTCACCATTTTTAAATTGCCATCATGACCACAGACAAAGGAAATGTTCTCACTCCTGCCATAGAGGTGCAACAGGCTCTTTGTGCCATAAGCCTTCAACCCACCACCCCCTCCCTTTATGCTACCCTTTGGCTGCAAGGATCAGAAAGTCATTACTCCTCCTCTTCCATCAGAATAGGTTACATTAACTTACTGGCATCTTTTGAAGAACAAGTCATCAAATAGTAAAATAATTTATCACAAACTTCATACAAAACTGAATAGGGGACAGAATAGAAAGGTTAGCAAAGCACCAGGACAGTGACAGGAGACTGTAAACGGAACTTCAAGTTGCACAGCTTACTAGTTGGTACCTCAAGCCAGCTCATCACTACAAAAAGGTGAAAGCTTAGCAATGAAGGTTTCCCTTGACCCCGATGGCTACAGGCAGTGGGAAGATTACAAAGGTTGCTGAAGCAGGAAGTGACCCTGTAACTCCTGCTTCAGTTAAATATCAGTGGCAGTGACAAGCAGCATTTTGAGCAGGTCAATCTTCTCCTCAATCGGTGGGGGAAGAGGCTCTCCAAGGATCTGCAGCAGCCGGCTGCTGAAGTCTTCCACCTTGAGCTCTGTATTCAATGGAGTGATGTCATAAGACTGTAGCTTGGGTTTGGCATTATCGATGATTAAATCCATCCGATCGCTCAGTGAATTTCTCAAGTGGCCTGGAAGGAAGGAAGCCAGTAAGGTCACCTTGTTACTATTTAGTAGTATCAGTTTCTGTCCCCTTTCTCCACAGGTGGCTTGTTGCTGAAGCTCCAAACCACTGCATGCTAAAGGACAAGACAGTTCATAAATGTATTTATTTATTTATTGTATTTATAAGCCGTCCCCTCCTGCACAAGCATCTCAGGGCGGCTAACAGCATTTTAACACACACAAAATTTTAAAATTCAGCACTTACAACTAATCCCACATTAAAATAACCCAACAATAAATCCCCCACCCTAACCCAACCCACCCATCCCATCTCCCTCAGCAAAGGCCTGGTGGAACAGCCAGGTTTTATACTGTTTACGAAAGGAGGGGGGGGTCTATGGCCAGGCAGACCTCCAATGGGAGGGAGTTCCACAGCCACAGAGTGGCCACCGAGAACATCCTCCTCATGGTCGACACCTGGGAGACCTCAAGGAGGGCGCCCCCCCAGCCGACTGCAGCAGCCGATCCAGAATCCGGAAGGTGAGGCAGTCCTGCAGATAAGTGGGGCCCAGGTCATTTAGGGCTTTAAAGGTCAAAACCAACACCTTGAATTGGGCCTGGAAGACTACTGCCAGCTAGCGCAGAGAGCGGAGCACTGGAGTAATGTGCTTGCAATGACATGTCCCATTAAGGAGATGAGCCACCGCATTCTGCACCAGCTGCAGTCTCCAGACCATCATCAGGGGTAGCCCCACATTGAGCGCATTACAGTAGTCTAATCTTGAGGTAATAAAAGCATAGATGACCGTGGCAAGGTCCTAGTCAGACATACAGCCTTAATAGACGTACCAGATGTAATTGGTAAAATGCGCCTTTTGTCACAGCCGCCACCTGGACATCCAGGTGCAGCTGTGGGTCCAGGAGCACCCCCAGACTATGGACCTGAGATACCAGGTGAGGACAGACCCCAGCAATGATGGGACCATCACTCCTTCGGCTTTCCCCACAACCATCACCTCTGTCTTGTCGGGATTTAACTTCAGGTGACTTCCTTCATCCAGTCCCCCACAGCTGACAAACAGCTGGTAAGCACTGAGACTGCCGGACCTAGGTCTGATGAAAAAGAGATATAATTGGGTGTCATCAGCATATTGATGACACCTTTACACCAAACCCTCTGATGACCTCCCCCAGTGGCTGCATATATACATTGAACAGGAGAGGGGCTAAGATAGAACCTTGCGGGACTCTACACGTGAGGCCCTGGGGAGAAAATAAATAATCACCCAGCACCACATGCTGAGTTCTCCTGGCCAGGAAGGAGGGACAGCATTCAAGAACAGTCCCGCCCACTCCTGCCTGGTTCTGCAACCAAGGCACCAATAACTCATGATCAACTGTATCAAATGCAGCCAAGAGATCTAATAGAATCAACAGGGTTGAATGACCCTGGTCCAAATCTTGGGCGAAGTCATCAGCCAAGGCCTCAAGCGTAGTCTCCGTGCCATAACCCGGATGAAAGCCAGCCTGTGAGAGGTTCAGGAAACTGATCCGGTCCAGATGCTCCTGAAGTTGCCGAGCCACCACCCGTCCAATAACCTTCCCTAAAAAGGGAAGGTTAGAGACCAGGCGATAGCTGGCCACAACGTCCAATGATGTTTTTTTGAACAGGGGCCACACCACCGTCTCCTTGAGGCAGCCCGGTACCATGCCCTCCCTGAGGGAGGCGTTGACTATTCCAGCCAGTAACGGCCCTAACGTCTCCTGACTGGCTTTAACTAGCCAGGACAGGCATGGATCCAATTCACAATAAGTAGCTCGAACAGTCCCAAGAATATCCCCCGCATCAGAGGATGACACGTGTTGAAATTCATCTCATAAAGCAGGACAAGATGGGACTTCAACTGCCTCTGGTTCACCCACTGTTAAAAGTACTGCGTCGAAACAGGGATGATTTTGAGCAATTGTATCTGCAAAAAAGTCCACAAATAAGTCACAGTGAGCATTTGATAACTCTGGATCTAGGCAGAGGAAGGCCAGACTGACCAGCCCCCTCACCACCCGGAAAAGCTCAGCTGGATGGGACTTAGTGGATGCAATGAGGGCAGCAAAGAAAGCTTTCTTTGCTGTCCTCGCCACCACAGCATAGATACGTAACCAGACTCTGTGTCACAATCTGTCAACTTCAGTGCGAGAACGATGTCACCGTCACTTTAACCGCCGCCCTTCTCGCTTCACCCATCGCAGCTCCTCCGTTATACCACGGGGACCTGCATTGTTGACAATTCGGGAACAGACGCCTGGGAGCCATACAGTCGATGGCCTCCATCAACACAGAATTCCAGCTTGAAGAAACTATCTAGATGTACTATTTGTCCAGTTACCCTCACCAAACCCAATCTATTGTGTTTTAAAGGTTGCATCTCTGGTCAGCAGTCTTTGGGAGCTACAGCAGTGCACAATATAGAAACATCCCTCAGGAGAGACCTCTGGCGTTTCACTCAAAGGAACACAAACATTTAGCAGCCCCTGGTGCATAGCTGTACTTTTCAGGTGGTGCATGTTAGTCATGGACTGAAGAGTTATTACAAGATCATGGATGTATATTTATTTGTACATGTAGAGATCCAGCATGCCGAGTAGGGGAAGTTTGTATAACCTGCAAGAGTAGAACCATCTTCTCAGAGGACAGGCTTTTCTGGGCCTGCGTATTATCCTCCCAAGAGTCAAATTTTAGGTCATGCCCATCTGTAAAAGCCAGGGCTGTCCTGGGTGCAGGTAATCCCAGCTTAACATTAAGAGCACATGCAGCACTTTTCTCACACAACTAAACTGGAAGACTCTTTTATCGATCCTGTCTTTTTCCATAACTAGCTTATATCGGCTTCTGGTTTCATTTACCTCTTCCCATCTTCTTTGCTAGTGCCAAAGAGAATTAAAAAGGGACTTTATTTTGCCAAGGGCAGGTTTGGGGCTAGTTCTTGAGGGTTCTAACTTTGCCAAAGCTTGGTTGCTTGTTCCTCTGGAAGCCACTTAGCTGAAGCCTGGAGTTTGTCAGGTTTCTGGAACTACAAACTTAGAGCTTATGGGGTTATAGCTCCTGTTGATCAGACAGCATATATTAAGGCTGAGGGTAGGTTAATGAGCCATCAGCAGGCTGCTTACCTACTACTACATTGTGGTAACTCAGCAACAGTAAATTCAAGTTGTAAAGCATCTCATCCCATCTCTGCCATGTTACTTCATTGTCCTATGGGAAGAAATGAAATCTGATTACTGGGAAGGGTCTCTTCCAGAAGGATCAGTGAAGAGTAGGATGGTTATAGAATATTTTTTTATGGATACAGTACCAGCAATGTGTATGGTATTGAAGTTAGGATTAGAGACAGGTTCCTGCTCTGAGGGACTTACAATCTAGAATGGACATGGGGGAAGGAGACATAAGGAGAGACAGGGATAGAGTCAAGAATTTGAGAAGCTGGAGGTGTATGTGCTTAGCTGGGGCAGATGAGGCTGGTGGCAGGGGAGTGATGTTCCCAGGAGCAGGGCCATGAGCCTTAAACAGGACGGGTTTTGTGCTGGATGTGAAAGGGCAGACTGAGCCAGTAGAGGGAGAAGAGGAGGGGCTGAACATGATTGAAGTGGCTGGCAAGATTAATGGTTTTGGCAGCCGAGTGTTGAACAAATGTAAGAGGGTCAAGGTGAGATTGGGGAGGCCAGGAAGGAGGTTGCAGTGGTCAAGGCACGAGATAACTAGAGCATGGACTAGGGTTTTGGCAGTGGCAGCAGTAAGGAAGATTTGTATTTTAGTGGTGTTATGCAGGGAGAAGCAACAGGCCATAGCAACAGACTGAATATGAGGCACAAAGGAGAGAGCAATTGGGAAAATATCTGTAAAAGAGCAATTGGGAATACCTGATATTTCAGCTGCAAGGAAAAATGGTTCAGGAAGTACAGGATTTTGGTCAATGACAACGGCAGGGAGGAAGGCACTTCACAGCTGTGATGGAAAATGAGCTCCAGCACTTTGCATCGCAGGAGTTGGCACTCCATGCTGTGTAAGATGGCTTCCCTGCAAGAGAGGAGAGGAGCACAGAGGAGAGGTGACTATGCCTGCAAAAGAAACTAAGAGATAAACAAGTCCTGACAGAGCAACTGTTCTCATTGCTGCTTTAAGCAGGGATGTATGTTCACTACATATTCTCCTTTGCTGCAAATTGGGAAAATGCAGTAGCCCTGGGATTTCTGGTCTTACCCGAGTGTACTCTAGTGTCCTATTTATTTGTATTTATTTATTAATCCATTTGTACCCTGCCCCTCTCACCAAATGGCAACTTGGGGGGGCTAACGAGTATAAATACCAAAATAATAATTAATACAATTAAAATCTATAAACAAACAAGTATATAAACATATAAAACATTTCATCATACATTAATCCTGGTCCGTATAAAAACTATCTATGCCCAACCCAAAGACGCACCTGCCAAACTCATGGTGGAAAAGCCAGGTCTTACAATGCTGGTGGAAAGTAAGGCGATCCAAGCTTAGATGAAGCTCCGCTGGGACCACACTCCACAGTGACGGGGCAGCTGCCGAGAATGCCCTCCTGTCAGTCCAAACCCACTGAAAACGCAGGACCTCCAGGAGGGCACCCCTGGACGACTGCAGGGACTGGCCCAGGGAGTGAGGCAGTCCCTCTGTTAAGCGGACTTGAGGTCAAAACCAGCACCTTGAATCAGGCCCAGAAGACAATTGGCAGCCAGTGCAATGCTTGGTGCACTGGTTTAATGTGTTCTCTGAGACCCATCCCAGTAAGTAGACCGGCCGCTGCATTTTTGCACTAGCTGCTGCTTCCGGACAGTCACCATGGGCAGCCCCACGTAGAATGCATTACAGTAGTCCAGCCTTGAGGTGAGGAATGAATGGATGACTGTGGCAAGATCAGAATCCAAAACATATAGGTGGGGAGTCTCTTCATCAGGTGTAATTGGTGAAAGAGTTGCTCGGCTTCCTCCCTCCAGATCTTCAAATCACTCCTCAAAACCCACCTCTTCAGTCAAATTTTCCCTGGCTCCTCGTTCCCCTTACTGACTTAGCCTGAATCATCGTATCTTGTGTAACATTAAATGAGTAACTACACCTTTGTAACTAAGCCAAGCATGTGCACCTGAGACCTCACAAGTTCGTGTATGTATCCTTGTCTCTTCCTCTGTTTTCCCCACCCTTTGTCTCCCCACCACCCGTGTCTCTCAGATTGTAAGCCTGCTAGGGCAGGGACCGTGTCTCTTTCTTACAATTGTGAAGTGCCAGGTATATTGCTTGTGCTATACAAATGCTTAATAATAAGAATAATAATTAATAAAGACACCCCTGGCCACAGACAACACCTGCTGATCCAGGCAGAGTTGTGAATCCAGGAGCACCCCCAGGCTCTGCACACATGAAGCCAGCGGACCCCCCCCCCCAATAATGGGGGCTTCCCCGTCCCCCAGATCACCAACCCTGCCCACTAGCATCACCTATGTCTTGTTGGGAGTGAGTTTCAACTGACCCGACCTCATCCAATCCCCCACAGCGGCCTGGCACTGGGACAGCAACGAGAACGCGGGGCCTGGGTCAGTTGAAAAAGAAAGATACAGCTGGGTGTCGTCAGCATATTGATGACAGCGGACTCCCCAGCTGCAAACAACCTCCCAAGGCAGCTGCATATACACGTTGAATAAGAGCAGGGACATAATAGGACCCCGCGGGACCCCGCACAGGAGGCCCCCAGTAGACAATGAGCAGTCCCCTAGCACCACCTGCTGAGATCTATCTGCGAGGTAAGAATGGAACCATTGCAAAACAGTTCTGTCTCCCCCAGCCAAGTTCCGCAGTTCCCTGTCTCCCCGCCCCCTGTCTTTAGATTGTAAGCTCTCGGACAGGGACCGTGTCTATCTTGGTTGGGTTTTTTTTTTTAAAGCGCCAGGTACATCGCTGGTGCTATATAAATGCTTATAATAATACTAATAATAATAATTAATAATTCACAGTACCAAAAGCCGCTGATACATCCAGTATAACCAGCAGGGTCATACGACCCCTATCTAGCTCCACCAGGAGATGATCGACCAAGGCCACAAGCGTAGTCTCCGTGCCATAACCTGGGCGAAAGCCAGACAAATTGGTGGAGGGGACTCAGAGGCAAAGTCCTATTTAAAAGGTTTCCTGAGCGCATGTCAGGTAAGCAGGCCAGTTATCAAGACGTGTTATTTTGCCACAGATGTTTTCTTTGTGAGAATTGGCCAGTATTTACTCAAGTACAGGACAGTCTGAACAAAGCTTATCTGCTTCATTTCACCCAGCAAAACAGCCTCTCCAGAACAAGCCTGTGTTCTTGCTGGCAGGTGGGAGCACAGATGGACTAACCTGCTGCAGAGCTAACTATTGAGCTGAAGCAAGCAAATAGGAATTTCAGTACTAGGGGAAAGAGCTACATAGACATGGCCATAAAATGCTTTCCTTAGAACATGCTCTTAAGAACATAAGTAGTGCTGTATTGGGTCAGACCAAGGGTCCACGAAGCCCAGCATCCTGTCTCTGACAGTGGCCAGTCTCTGTCTCTTGGGAGAATTACCCAACTGGTCACAATGGACAATCCATTCCTGTTGTTCCAGCCCCAAACAGTAAGAAGTTACGTCCCCAAAACCTACTTGGCTAATAGCCATTAATGGACCTATTCTCCAAGAACTTATCCAATCCCTTTTTAAAACTAGCTACACTGCCGGCCTTGACCATTTCCTCTGGCAGTAAATTCCACGAGTTAATTGTGTGCCGAGTGGGAAAAAAACCCCACTTTGTTTTAAATCTGCTACTAGCTAATTCCATGGAGTGTCCCCTTGTTCTAGTACTGTTAGAGAGGGTAAATAACTGCTCTCTATTTACGTGTTCCACACCACTCATGGTTGTATAAACTTCTGTCATATCCCCTCTCAGTCGTCTCTTCTCCAAGTTGAAGAGCCCCAACCTATCAAGCCTCTCTTCATACAGGAGCTTTTCCATACCCTTAATCATTTTTGTTGCCTTTCTCTGTACCTTTCCTAGTTCTACTATGTCTTTTTTGAGACTGGGTGACCAGAATTGCACACAATATTCCAAGTACCATAGACTTTATATAGAGGCATTACAATATTTTCAGTTTTATTCTCAAACCCTTTCTGAATGATTCCTAATGTTCTGTTTGCTTTTTTGACTGCCGCCACACACTGAGCTAAGGATTTCAATGTAATGTCCACAATGACTTCAAGATTCCTTTCCTGAGTTGTAACTCCTAATTTAGAAGCCAGAATTGTATAAGTATAATTTGGGTTATTTTTCTTGTTATTTTTCCCTATGTGCATCACTTTGCACTTGTTCACATTAAATTTTGTCTGCCATTTAGATGCCCAGTCACCCAATATTGCAAAATCCTCATGCAATTCTTCACAGTCCACTCGGGTTTTAACTACCTTGAATAACTTTGTCTCATCTGCATATCTGATCACCTCACTCTTTACTCCCTTCTTCAGATCATTAATGAATATATTAAAAAACACCAGTCCCAGTACAGATCCGTGGGACACTCCACTAGTTACTTCTCTGCACTGTGAAAACTGACTTTTTAGTCCTACTCTTTATTTCCTATCTTTCAACCAGTTGCCGATCTATGATAGGACACTGCATCTTATCCCATAACTCTTTAATTTCCTCAAGAGTTTCTCATGAGGGACATTATCAAACACCTTATGAAAGTCCAGATACACTATATTGACTGGCTCATCTGTATCCACGTTTATTAGAGCCTCAAAAATTCCAGTAGATTAGTGAGGCATGACTAGGCCAATCAAAGGTACCAACCTCAGTCTCTTGCTACCTAAACCATTTTTGCCCCTTCTCCTATGTTTAGGGTGACCGTATGTCCTGTTTTTTTAAAGGGACAGTTCCTTATTCTAGCCCTATCCGAAGAGGGACAGCCACACTGGCGGATTAGCTAGCCTCAGAGGTGGTGGGAAGCAGCCAGAGTGAAATCTGAGACAGGCTCAATACTGGAGGAGATGAGCTGGGGGCAGTGGCGCAGCCAGCAGCAATGATGTCACACTGGGGTGCAACTGTGGCTGTGAGAGACTGAGCTGGGAGGCTAAATAACAATTCTGCTGGGCTTCTGATTAAAGTTAATTTTAATTTGTACATGGAAAATGTTTTATTAATTGATTTTAAAACTCCCAAGGTAAATTTTGCTGCATTTTGCAATACCCAATTGCCATGTTAAACATTAAAAACAAAGCATATTATTATTGCATTGAATACTTGAGGGTATTAGAACTATACACTTGAGAGAAAAATACACGATACATTAAGGGAGATGATGTCCCCTTTTTAGGATAGGAAAATATGGTCACCCTATCTATGGGTAATTTCAGATGTTACGGGATCACAGTCAACCACCCTGAATCACAGTGGATTCAGGGTAGTAGCTGTGATCGCGTGAACGTCTGTTTGAGCCCCGCCAGGTGTTCACCACGGTGAACTCCCGGCGTGGTTCAAAGTTAACCACGATTCTGGAGGGGACGTTGGCCTCACCTCCAGAATCGTGGTTAGCTGAACCATGATCACTGATCAGAAATGGCGTGAAAGTAACGTCTATTGCCTCGTCCCGTTCCTGACCGTGGTATGGGATCGGGCGCAGTGGCCTGATTGGGCGTTGCACCCACCCGTCTCCCCGAAGGCGGGTGGCAGGTGAAGCACAGAGGGGTGGGGCTGAGTGGCTGCACGTTGCGCTGCACAGCCCCACCCCCTCCCTGATTCTGCTCTGCAATCAGGCCGGCACATCTAAAGGATGGCCGGTCTGATCATGGACCGGGATCCGAGACGGATCCTGGCCCAGGGTTCAGCATGGCGGGCCGAAAGGCCCGTCACGTCTGAAATTACCCTATGTTGCCTGGAACTCCCTCTCTCCTAAAAACGCATCTCTTCCATCAGGCTCTCTCGAGTGCCTCACCCCCAATAGATCACTTATTTATGCTTCTCTTTACACTGTCTCATCCTTTGGGATTCCTCTCCTGCCCCGCCCCCCATGTAACTAAGCTAACGTATACACATGCAACTACTCAGCCCTGTCTCTCCCTATATGCCCCTCTTCTTGTCTATTCAGGCAAGTCCTTCAAGGCAGAGGCCTGTATCTAATAATGAACGCTCAGTACCAGGCATGTTGCTGGCGCTATCTAAAAAAATAATAATAATAATAATAATAATAATGGGTCCTCCAATGAGAGGGCAGATGATGACCTAGAGTCTTGCCAGAACCACTGTGCTAACTTCTCTGTATTCCTCAGGGTGGGTACTCTAAGAGCTGTGGAGAAAAGCTCTGACTCTGAGTGCGACTGTATGGCACATTCTTGTTGATAGTGCTCATAGGACGGCCTGTTGCTTTAATGTCTGAAATGATGGCTTAAATGGGGGAAGAGACTGTACAGCCCATTCTTTATAGTGTCTTTGAATCTAAGACTTCACCCTGCTTTTAACTGCAGGATCAGCCTCTACCATGTCCACTGTTCTATACAGGTGTCCTTACAACCCTGGTGCCTGTGGCACTTCTAATGCACAGCTTCCACAAAAACTACAGTGACAGTGGGAACAATAGATGAAGCACACTGCTTTTCCAAGAAAGTTGATTGATAAAGGCAGCGTAAGGCAGAGCATATTTAAGTCCCCATCCCACAGAAAGTTAGGTGATGAGAGCAGCTGGCCAGTAAGTCTGTGGGGGAGTTTCATACCCTTGATAGGCTCATCAAAACCTTCTAGTCACTGTGGCCTCCCAAAACTCAGTCTGCCAGGAAAGAGGCTCCCTCCAATCATTCCCATCTTGGGCAAAACAGAAGCTGCTTCAACTCTTAACCAGTGTCCCAAGCTATTAAACTGGTTGCTACAGGGAGGAGCATGGTTGAGTGTAAACACAGGAGAGAACAGGCTGAACAGGAAGGAACACACCGAACATCTGTCTGTCTGTCTGTCTCACCTCTGGCACCGTTTGGAAATGTTCAGTATTGATGAAAACATCACATCAGCAATCTTGTTGGAGTTGCAGATGGGAGACCTGTCCACCTCTACTGCTATAGACAGCATCCTCTGGAGAAGTACCACAACCCTAGGTCAGAGAACAAGAGTCAGCAAATGGGGGATGTTAGATCACGGCCAATACTGGGCCTAAATCCTGTCTTGGAAGTCCTAGCCCTAGAACCCAGATGCGGGGGGGCATTCACAAGAGCTGTTGGAGCTTGCAGGCCCTAGCACTACACCAACCTAAACACTTGCTGTCAAGCAGTGAGTGGCAATATCATTACCCTCTTTACCCAATTACTGCCAGTGAAGAGGCTAAGCCTGGTGCTTCGGTGGGTGGGTGGAGAGGGGGCTGCTGCTAACACCCATGTTTGGCAGTAGGGGTGTTTTGCCACCAAATAGCTGATGTGTGGCAGCAGCACCACCAGTCCCCACTCTTGGCCCCAGCAAACTTCATCCAGCCATTGATGGGGTCTTTCAGAGTAGCAGCAATGACAAGATCTAGATGAAGCACACACCTGGCCTGAGTGCTGGCACAAATTAATCTCTGCTCCCAGCTCTTATGCCATGTCCTAAGGTCCAGATGTGTGCCTTTTTGAAACCCCTTCTGACTGTTGTTACAAGTCTTGTTTAAGGTTTCAAATCTGGCCCAAAGCAGAGACAATATGAACCGGTTGTCACTGAACATGATTCCACGGTCTGCAGGGAATAAATGAGCATGTGGACTCACTTCAGGACACTGATCTACCTCACAGAAAATTACCATGGTAACTGGCACCCTCTCAAGAAGAGCCCCTCAAGTTCAGGTACAATGCACGTTGGCAGGGCACAGAATCTCATATGGATAATGTCCATGCCATTATTTTCTTAGGCCACAGACTGGCTGGCTGGCAGGCACACTTCACCAAAACCAAGCTCACCCAGGATTTAAGAGTGAGGCAGGGCGGGGCCCTTGATGCCAGATGACTCTTCTCATCTCAGAGTCTCTGTGATGTTGAGGAGGCTAAATGCCAAGGTTAAACTCAGTCCTTGAATTAGCTCCAGTTACTTTTAGGCTCCTTTAAGTAGCTGGTAGGCAGGGCATCTGCTCCTGCAGCACAGTTTGGTTTGCTTTGTGACTAGTGCTTGCTAGATTTTGCCTGTACTAGGCACAGAAGAGGCCAGCTATCTGACCTTTACTTTGGTGGGAGGGAAGAGGCATGGGGAATTGCCATCATCTCCTTAGCTTACTTTTGCAAAAGAAACACCAGTGGAGTTGTTTCTTCTTGTTCTGCTTCATTAATCCTCTGGTCAGCATCAAGTCCCAGTGAGAAGGTGCTGTTCTCATCCCTGGATATTTCTGATGTGGGATGCTTTGCTTTCTGCAAGTGTTGTCTGGGATGGGGAAATCCAACTCCAGTGACTGCAGCAACCAGCCACCTGATCACCTCCCTGGGATGGAAACACAAGTGCTAGTCAATCAAGGTAGTGGCTTGTGTGCCCAGTGCCAAACCTGGATGTGGCCCTAGTTCAGGTGTGGTAATTGGATTTAATATAACCTACACACATTCCTTGGATTTGCCCAAGAAAGTCCAAGAGGGACATGGGAGTCATCTTGGCAGGCTTTGGTCTGAACCATGCCGTAGTGCACATTTGCGAGGGCATGTATGCCATTCTTGTTGTTGGGGTACATGCACACCCAAGAAATGGTATATGGACATTAGACACCCATGTTATCAAGTCCTTGCAGGTTACATTTTTCAGGGCTTCTGCCTTGCACATTACTTGACATTGCTGAAGCACTTGTCACAGGAAAGCATCATCCGGGCAATGGATCTGTGCAGAAAGCGGGTCTGCAGTTTCAGCTGGAAATCATCCTCCAGGGTCTGGATCACATACTCCAGGAACAGGATTCGGCCAGGAAACTTCTTCTCCTGCAAAAGACAGAGAGCTTCAGGATAGGAATCAGTGGTGATGGCACCAGAGCCTCTGGCTTGGCATGTGCTTGGCAGTTAAGAGGGACAAATGGACTCGTATTGAGGGACAGCTTGGGCACTTTAAAGTTCATTGGCACAAACCAGTGTGGAGACTGCAAGAAAGAATTAAATCTCATAGCAAGAAGGGCAAAATAGTGCAATGTCTAACAAGAGCCCCACTGCCTGAATGGCACAACCAGCAGCCTAGCGGGTACGGGTTGTAGCTGAACTGAAGTAGGCCTGCCATCTCACACAGGATCTCACCTTGCTTTGCACACACATCAGTCCCACAAACTTGGGGAAATGCTTAGGGATTCCTGTTTCAGTTCTATAGATGGGGAAACTGAGGCACAGAGCAGAGAACAAAGTGTCACCCAGTGAATGCTAGGTCTTAGAACACAACCCAGGACTCAAATCCTAGTCCCCTGCTTTAACCACTCACCAGCAAGTAGCTGATGTGGCCTACAGAGTGCTTGAGGCTGCTGTTATCGAACTCCATGGACTGCACAAGGGCATGCATGCTAGCTAGAACCATCGGAGCAGCCAGATAAAAGCTGATGTATTAATAGGGCCTGTAGTCATCCTGGACTGTGCTTCTATGGTTCTCAATAATGTAGAGGCTCAATGGCCTGGTGACATTCTGCTTGTGACCCTCAGATGTATTCTGGTGACCTTCCCACCCCATCTTGAGAAACAGTGCTCTGTAAGACCCAGAGTGACTCTGATTGGCTCCTTTTTTGTAAATTTGGTAAAGGCTGTAGGCTCCTGGTAAGTTGCAGTATAACCCTTGATCAGGTCTACTATGGGTCTTCTTGGTTATCCCATTCACAGGACGCAAGGGGTATCACTGAGCAAAAGCTGCTTTGCTGGCAGATATCTAACTACGGCTAGAGAGACTGTGCAAGTGGCTATGGTAAATCCAAAGTATTCTTCATTCTGAGCTGCATTGGTACAAGCCAAGCTGTAAGAAGAAAGGGTGGCCCACAAACGCATCACACTGCTGCAGACCAATGTCTAGCAGAATTCACAGTGACCCTGATCCCTAGCAAGAATGTAATAATAAATGGTAACTGCTGCCTTGCCCATTGAACATACCTGCTCTTCCATGACACAGGTTAGCAGCGGCCAGTCCCATACCACCGTCTCAGCATCTGCCGGGTGAAGCCTGAAATTAAAGTTCTTTCCATTATGGCGATTCAGTGTCTTAACTAGTATCTGCATCAGGTGACTTGACACCAAAGCCACTCAGACATTTCACCATTCATTTTAGCAGGTGACTTGTTACAACCCTATCCCAATTTTGGAGTATGCTAATTGAAAGTAACTCTGTAACTTGCATAGTAACTCAGCATCCTGCTTCCTCTCTGATGCACTCATTTAATACTTTCCTTTCTTTCCCTGCTTCCTTCCCATCCCCATCTCATTTGCAGTTAGCTATTGAGTTCATGTACCCTGGAGAATGGCAGCACTACTGACTCCTGAGGCTACAACTTTATGAAGGACTGCTAGATTCTGTATGGTTTGGAAATGCACAAGATACACAGAAGTAGCTGCATTGTCTAGTACAGGACTTCAGGGCAATGACTGATATGATATATTTGTACCCATCCTACCAAACGCTGATCTAACCACTCTTTTCTTTGTACTGAAAAAGCCATGCTTAGAATGGGTTATGTCTGATTTTAAATACTGAGAGTGGACATGCCTACCTTCCAACAGTCCTGGATTTGCTGACACTGTTCTGTGTGGACTTCAAAAACCTACTTTCCCCAGTCTGGAGGGACAGAGAAGGAAAGGACCTTTCCAGCTACAGCTCTCCTGTAACCTTGGAGAATGTCCCCCAAACAGTGAGGCAGGTGATTGCGAGTTGGAATCTCGCTTCCACTGACTGTGCTTCCTGGAAACCTTACCTTTTTAAAATTTCAAACACCACCCTGCTCTGCTGATAAGAAGATAGGAGCTACTGCCTCATTTTACTACTAAGCTAACAGAGAGGTGAAATCAGGACAGAAGGGAACAGAACCTAAAATTCTTAGCACGGTTGCCCACCAAGCATACAGCTACACAGCAATATTGCTAATGTTGCCTCAGCATCCTAATAAACAGCTACTGGACAACAGAAAGAGACCTTCTGTGCAATAGCTGGATTAAAAAGAGTAACTAGCAGTTGCTTCTATGGCTCAAGTGGCAGAGCACTGAAAAGGAAATCTGACATTCAGGGGTTCATGACTGGCTTATGTGTATGAATGTTGTTATTATGAAGTATTTATATAGCACCAGCAATGTACCTGGCACTTTACAACTGTTGAAAATAGGATCCCTGCCCTGGGGACTTACAATCTAAGAAAGACAAGAGAGGGGAGACGAGAGATCAGGGCAACAGAGGGAGAGACGAGGATACATTCATGAAGGCACGAGGCTGCAGGTGCACATGCTTAGCTTAGTTATATAATTACATAGGGGGACTCAGGGGATGAGGAGCTAGGGAAGGCCAGACGAAAGAGGTAGGTTTTCAGGAGGGATGTGAAGAAAGAGAGGTTATATCTGTGCAAGGAAGACAAAGGCCATTATAGGCTGTATCAAAAGTGTTGTATGCAGAGCCACTAAGCTACCAGCATTGGAAGGAAGAGGCAGTTTTACTGCTATTACTGGGGAAGGGAAGAAGAGGATGCATGATGCACTGATTAAATGTGCTGTCTTCCATTCCTCTTTAGCCCCCTAAAATGTTGGAAGGTACACCCTCTCCACTGCAAGGGCCGTCCTAGCTATTTCAGCAGCCTCCAGCCTCACAAAGGCAGACATAGATGATCAGCCACCACAGGGTGAAGGGAAGCCAGGGTACCAAAGCTGAGCAGAAAGCCATCTCAACAGAAACGGGACTTGTGCCACCCAGCCCAGGCAGCACAAGTTACATGCCCCCAGCCCAGCAGTACCAGAACATATGGGACACATACGCCTGAATTTTCATCAGCAGCATATAAGCATCTCTCCTTATCTCCCTTCTCTCTGAACTCAGCAGGATCTCCTGGATCACGTGGGCCATGATCTCCTTTGGTGGGTAGTACTGGTGGGATACAAAGTCCATGAGGAACTCCAGGGTGCCCTGGGAGAACTTCTCATCAATAGTGCTGGACACCATGCTCAGCCTCTGGTGGGGGATGGGCTTGGCCCTCAGACGTTTGACCTGTGCAGACAGAAGGAGAAACGAGAGTCTAATTTGCAGGGTGTACCCCTGATTTGGCAGGATCAAAACACTATTTATACTGGCACCTTTTCATGAGCTGAAGGGGAGGTTTTCAATCTCTGAATTTGTGGGTCACATGTGCAATTTGCGAGGAGTCCGAGGAACTTGAATACAAGATCTCATACCTTTAAGTTGAAACAGCATCTGCCACTGTTGTGCACATTGACCTCATGAAGGGCCAAGAGGTGTCTGCCACAGTAAACCAGCAACAAATCCTGCCTTTTGTCAGAATGACCCTTCCCGTGCCCTCAGTTTATGCTTACTTGATGGTCCATCAATGTAAGGATTCCCCTTCAGGAACATTTGCCTTCTCTGGGTACCTCCTGGGAGTGAGCAATCTTCCTAACAGAGGGAAGGGAATCAAGCTACACTCAGATCAGGGGGACGGGGGAGGAGAGAAGGTCCCTGCACAAAATGTCCTGGGCCAACACTGAAAACAGCCAGAGCAGAGAACAGAGTAGAGCAAAGCAGGTGTGGGAGGGAAGCAAAGTGGGACTAGGAGAGAAAAGAGGATACAGAAGCCAGAAGCTAGAAAGGACACAGAAAAAATAGTGGGACAATGGAAAGCAGAGCTGGCAAGTGCACCCTAGAGGCTGCATGAGAGAGAATGTGCCCAAATGCCAGTAGCCAGCCTGCCTGAACACAGCATGCAGTGTTGCGTTTGTGCCCTCGGCTTGAGAAGAGGATGCCGTGTTTTAACTTTTCCCAGTATCCTGGATGCAGAGATGAGATTACCTCAACGACACCTGTGTCTTGCACCACATCAAAGAGGAAGGGGTGATGCACTGGCACCCTTCGGAAGTACTGCATTGAATAGAGCCAGTCTTTGTTGATAGACTCTGAGAAGTCTGATTTCGCTGCACTCAGGCTACTTGTCTCTAGCAAACTCTGCTTTAACTCCACAGAAGGCTTGGGGATGCTTGCTGAGGGAGAACTCGAGGGGGGATGAGAAGGTGGTCTCTGTGGAAGAGCATGTTGGCAGCCAGGGCTTCCCATGGGTTGGCAGCTACTGGGAGCTTCTTCCACAGGACAGTCCAAGGATGCCCTCCGGCTGCTACTGCCACTGGTTGAAGAGGGGGAGAAAACAGGAGATGTCAGCTGGGGGCTTCCCAAGGAGCCCAAATCACTGTTGAAGGTGGTGGGACTCCCACACACAGAGCCCTCGCCACAGCTGAAGTTTGGGGAGAAGCAGCCTCCACAACAGGTCAGCTTTACTGCATCCTCCTTGGGGGAGGGCCGTTTGCAGACTTGGTCCCATGGGCTTGCTCTATCAGTTTCATTCTTAAAGCTTTTGTTGTCAGGGACTCCTAGAGGGGACATATGCTGCATGCTGACCGGAGATGTGTGCTCTGAGCCCAGGAAAGGGCAGCCACCATCATCATGGGGAGGGCTGACTGGTGTCTCCTCTGCCTCGGTTAGGTCAATCACAACCAAGTCACTGCTTGCTACTGTTGCTGGTTTCCCACTTGAGTCATCTCCAGTCAGATCAATGATCTCCTGCAGGTGATGAAAGAGACACAAATCATTGCACTATCCAGCAGGAAGAGGCTCAAGGGGCATTCACTGGGGCTCCCCCAAACACTGCCCCCCCCCCGGTTTTGGAGCACTTCTGGCAAAATTGACTCAAACTGAGGCAGAGTGAGGAAGATATTAGAAAGTCTGTGCAGAAAATCAGCAGCAGACAGGAATAATAAACACTTAGAACAATTCAGATTCCACAGCTTTGACCAGGTCACAGAATGTGACTCAAGCAATGGGAGTTTCACTTAAAATTCATTCCCAAGTACATTTTTATTCTTTCCTCCTTGGCCTTCAACCTAGTTACAAAGGGGGGAAAAAGAAACTGATAAACAGAGCCCAGTGCATTTAACCATCCACTAACTCAGACCACAGGTCTTAGTGATGAGCACAGCATAGCAAATCTTGAGGTTCACAACTTCCACTCAGGTCCACTACCAGTGAGCCCCTTCCAACTGCCAAGCCCCAGAACCTTCCGCTAGCAAGTCACCTCCTCAACTGCCAAGCCCTGAAACCGTCCGCCATTGAGCCCCCTCCTCAACTGCCAAGCCCCAGCTTCTGCCAGAAAGCCCAACTGCTAAGCCTTGAGTTTGAACCTCTGCTATCGAAACCCTTCCCGACTGCTGAGCCCCAGACTCTTCTGTCAGCAAGCTCATCCCAACAGCAGACCCTGCCAGCCCCACCTTCTGCCAGTTCCTCCCAATTGCTGGGTCCTGTCAGACCCCACCTCCGGGGTCTCAGGATCTGGGGAAGGGTGGGTCTGGGGTTCCTCTGGTGCTGTCATGCTGGCAGGCACCCCAGGACGTTGTACAGGACGGTGCTTGGAGCACCACGAAAGGCATTACAGGACTTTCAGACCCTGCCCCCTGTGACATGGACGGTGGTGGCTGATCCTGACAACACGGTGGAGCTGGCGCTGCCCAGTCCCAGTGCACAGAGCTCCACCCCTTTGGACATGCCCCCTCTTTCCCAGCCCCGGCACTCAGAGCGCTTGCGTCAGCGTTCAGCGCCGGAGATAAAAGGAGCCCTGTGCAGCTCCCTCCTTGCCGGTGATCAGAGCCTTGCCATGTGAGACTGGCCCCCTACCCTTCTGCGTGTGGAGTCTTTGAGCCTTTTGGAAGAAAGAGAGCGAGAGCAAGAAAGGAAGAGTGAGAGAAAGAGAGAGTGGGAGAGTCTGACGTGTCGAGTGAGTATTGGTGTGCGTGTGTTAGTCCCAGTCCTCCTTCCCCACCTTGGTGACCTAGTTTCCCCCTCTGAGTGGGTGCCCTGTCCGCCTCCCCCATCCGCGGGTCCCGCGCACTGGGGTTCCCGGTTACTCTTCCTACACACCCTTGCCCTAGGTCCTGGGTCCCGTGTGACTGGTGGTTCAGCCCTGTGTGTGTGTGCGCGCTTGGTGCACTCCCTGGTACGGGATAGGCTACATGCTTCACCTCCCTATGATGATCTAGGTGGGGAAGGTTTACCTTCCAGACCACCATATACGATCCTGATGGACACCTTTCAAGCGAAGCTCCCTTGCCTCTTGGGATTTCCCCCCCTCCCATTCGGGAGACCTCCCCAAACCCCACAGGTCCCTTCTCTTTCTGCCTGTGAGCTTCCTCCAAACTGTTGAGCCCTGGAACCTTCTAGCATTGAGCCCCCTCACAATTGCTAAGTGTCATCCCAACTGCAGATCCCTCACCCCTACCTTGTGGTAGAGAGATTCCTTCCAACTGCTGAGCCTCATCACAGCCTTCCAACTGCTACAAGGGAATTCTAGCTCACTCAATCACAGAATACCAGATAGCACTGTATCCCCCAAAGCATTTCAGATTTTACTCTATTAAAAGTTGTGCCTTCCAAAGCACATCCTTCTTACAAGGGTGGGCACCGGTCTTCTCTCCCTGCCATAGAATTTCATTCAGTGATTCCCGTTTCACATGCAGAATATTTGGCAGAGCTGGAGCAGATCCTTGAGGGAGAAGGTCTCTCATTAAGCCTAAAAATGCAAAGCAATGGAGAAGCCACCACACATGTAGATTGTTCAGATGGCTGACTTCCCTTTCAGTTAAAAATTCACACTTTGTTATGAACTACTGTTATCCTCCCACCAGCTTGGGCAAGACCCACTTGTATCTCCTGGGGTGTCAGCCCCCCGGATACCACTACCCTCTGGCAGCTTGATCTCTCCTGGGCTCTTACCAGCCTTGCCCTTATTTTACTATTTACTATTTTACTGTTACCATTTAACAGGGAGACAAGCCACAAGCCCCTTGCTTGGATCTGTGCACCTGTGTTGCACTATAGTACAGGAAATCGTACAACTGGAGCTGAAGAAACCCTACCTAGGACTCCTCCAGGGTTCCGTCCAACCCAGGTGTATTTCTCCTAGGCAGCTGCTTGAAATGACCATCACTCCAGTTCTGCCTTGGGGCAAAGAAAACTTTGCTCAGCTGGACCAGGCATCTCTTTACCCTCAGGAAAGCAAAGTCTCAGTACATGCAGAACAAAGCCCTCTTATGGGGGAGGGGTGCGGGGAGCTGATGGGCTCCTCCACTTGGAATTAAAAATACCACACCCCAGTCCTGCCTACAGGAGATATGCATTTATTTTTTTTATTTATTTATTTATATTTATGCGCCGCCTCCCATGCTTACGGCATCTCGGGGCAGCTTCCAACATAGTATAAAAACAATTTTAAAACATAAAAACAAAATCTACAATATAATAATTAAAACAAATTTAAAACACCCCCCACAAAAATAAACCCACCCCACCACCCTCCCCTCCGAAGGCCTGGGCGAACAGCCAAGTCTTACAGATGCGTCGAAAGGCCAACAGGCCCGGAGCCAGGCGAGCCTTCTCCGGGTGGGAATGATGGAGCCTAAATCACTAGCTCCCATTACAGCAGATTTCACTGCACGCAGCAACTTCCCCTCCAGCCCCCTGCCACAGGAGCCATTTGTAATTGGAGAGAGAGGGAGTCCTGCAGATTATAGAGAAATCCCTTGGGCTAAAGAGGATTTACTAGGTTAGTGAGCCAATCAACCATGAGAAGGTGGTGGGAATTTCAAGAGCTAAGATTAGAAATGCAGGAGGATTCCTCCAGAGATGGCAGTCAGGTGCCAGTACTAGGCAAGGGTGAGGCAGCCTTTCAGAGGATGCCACCCTGTACCCAGCTACCTTTGCTCCCTACTCATCCACCAAGACACTCAGCTGTCTATAGCAGGCTCCCCCAAGATCCAATATGAACATGCAGGGTTACAAACTGGCTAGTTCTCATGAAGATGCTAGCAGCTCATCTCTCCACCTCCCCATGGTCTTTCCTACCCCTTCCTACTCGCGATCTCTTCTTTACCCTTAGCGCAAGACCTAATTTCTCCCAATTCCATAGGTCCTCCTTTTAAAAATAAATTATTTAATGAATAAGGTAAAACAGATTGAGTGGTTTACATAATATAAGGTTGGGAAACAGTGAAAATATTAAATTACATGCAGTGTATAACCATTTTATTTTACAGGTAGAATATATTATACCTTCCTTATTTCTTTTCAGATTGAACACCGAGGATGGAGCCAGTTGCTGTGTTATGAGGTCGATGTAAAAAAAAGTAGAAATTCATTAGGACAAATGCTTTATATGCGAAGAGCAATACTCCCACGGAGGAAAAGTGTCAGGCCCTGGGGGTTTGGGAGGGTGGTGTCCCGTGTGCACCGGCATTTCCGGGGCTCTCAACCCCAGCGGCGCCACGTACAGGCACAGCAAGCCACTCCTGTGTCCCTGCAACAGGTAGGAGAGCACCTGCGCAAGCACGACAGCGCAGCGTCCACCGGTAACCCAGTGCTCATTGTGCATGCGAGGCTCAGACCCGGAAGTGGTGCCCCGACGCTCCACATGCTTGCTTGCGAGGACGCAGGGGAGCCCTATTTAAGCCCGCAGGAGCAGCTTTCCCTTGCTGGTGATCGGACCTGTGCTGTGAGACTGGTCCCGAGCGTTGTTGTGATCGAGTGTAGTGGAGTGAGAGACGTAGAGGCGTTCGAGTGGGAGAGAGCATGATATTGTTTTGGCTCCCCCAGAAAGTACAGGGATGCAAGGTCACTCATCTAAGGATCTCAGAATAATTCTTCTGGCCTTAGATATGCAGCTATGATAAGGGACTTATTATTTACCATTATAAATGGGTCAGGGTTTTCGGATCCTGATGGGGAGTTTACCCATATAGGCCCTCATGGGGCCTCACTTATTGATCTTGTAGCTGTATCTTTAAATATGCTATCTTATATTAGGGATTTTAGGGTTATCTATAATGATTTGAGTGATCATTTGCCCCTTAGCTTTGTACTGGACTATGCGTGGGTGTGTGTTAGCGAGTGACTGGTGCGAGTGCGTGAGTTTACCTTGTTCCCTATCTCCTTGCTTCTCATGCCTAGTGAAATCGTCCTGTCCCCTCCTTGTGTCTTGTCCCCTGGGTCCTAGTTTCCCTTTCCTCCACCCTGAGCCACCACTGAGTCTGCACTCCCTTCCCTGTTCTCTGCATACGTGGGTGAGTGGGTTATCTAGAGTGGGCACTGCCCTGTTCACTAGTCCCGGTGATGATCTTCGGCCAGGGACAGCTCTCGCAGCTTGCCCCTGTCACGGGTTTGGGGGTCCGCACCCCCACTTTACCGGGTTTGAGTGACTCAGTTTCCCTTGCGCACAGTTCTCTTGAATCAGTTCTCTCTCTGGCTAATTCAAGTGTGCCACAATGAAACTCCTTTGTCACCCAAGGGGCCCGATCCTTCCCGTTTACAGACTCTTTACTCTCTGGGTTCACAAGAGCTTGAGGGCTCTTGTAACTCACTTGTGTTCCAATATTAGACACTAGACCACTTCTTCATAAAAGTCAAGAAGTTTATTGATTACATAAACAAGATAGTTAAACAGAGTGTTAATTAGAAATCAAAAGGTAAATATAACGCATTCCTAACTTATACTGTTGAGTTCCTAAGTTATTCATTTTACCCTAAGCAAGGTCCATAAGTTCTAGTTTCTCAGCCATAAGGTAATGACTGGGCACTGGCTTCTTATTTGGCAAAGAGCAAAATCATCTCTCTCAGTTCCTGCTATCCCAGCCTGCTGCTGTTCAGGCTGGTCCCATTCGTATGTAGATGTTCAAGACGGCTTTTGCAAGAAGTCTCTTAATAAGCAGCTTTTCCCCCTCTGGGATCTCTGTCCTTATATATCCTGGAGGAAACTCTTAGCCCGTTCTCCAGGCTTCTAGAATTCCCTTTGTTCTCTTATCAGGCTTCTATGTGTCTTCCTGCACGTAGCCCATGGCTACCTTCATTAGCATTGTTGATGTCCCTGGCCATCCGTCTGGCCCCAATACACGTTGGTATCTCTTTGTATCCTGTGTAGCCTGGTGACGTGTCAAAGCCCTAATTTGAGTTGTACAGTTCTCAGAGTTAACATTACAAACCTGTGGAACCTTTGACATTACATAGTGTACATATATAGTAACATTACATACATGTGAAACCCTTGGCACCACACATTTACCAAACATGTAGTCCCGTGTTACACGTGTGTGACCCCATGTTTCTCCGTGACAGCCCCCCCGTAAGATAGCATCGTGAAGAGACACGTCAGTGTCTCGTAACATGCTGAGGCTGGCGTCTGGCGTGTCCTTTGGGTGTGTGTAGGGGTCTGCCCCCTCCGTACCTTTCCATGTGGTAGCATGAAACTTATACCCTTGGTTTTTCAAACCATCTGTCAGCTGTGTCGGGCTATCGTGTTCCCGTGTTTTCCACCATGTTGTAGTGGAGTAATCCTGTGAATGGTACCCCGCAAGGTACCTCAGTAAGTGTTTGCCTAAGACTGACACAAATGGGTTGGAACGCCATGTTAACAACCTTTGTTCCCCAGTCACAAAGTTTGGCCATCTTTGCAGACTATCTGGCAGCCTGTTTCTTACTGGCTGTATGTCTGTGCCCATCAGAAGTATTATTAGGATACAACAGAGGAAGTGTGGAGTAATTTTTACACTACTGAGCACCAGTCCTTTGTTGTCTGTGTGACTCTGCATTTCCAAACACTTTTCACCAGGATTAATGTTGTCATTCCCAGTGTTGCCATATGGCATTCTTATTTCCCCTTTGGCTGTGATGCTGTGACTTGATGTCTTTGCATTCCATTCAATAGCGCAGGCAGAGTCTGTTTCTGTGGAGGGGCTATTGTGAGCCGTCTTTCTTGTGCCCTGCCCCCACCCTTTGTCTGTCCCCCCAGGATCCCCTGGGTCTGTATAACCATGTCTTTCTCCTTTTGGGGAGTCTGACTTTGTGACATGGGTGTGAGAACCCCCCAGTGTCCCCTCAGACTTCCCCACACCAAACTCTGGAGGAGTCAGGTTACCAAGTGTAGAGGTGTGACTCTGGACACTGTTAACCATTTCCTCTCCTCCAGTCTGCCGTTCAGGAGCTTTTCCCTGTTCCTTTAGGACTACAGGGTTGTGCCTTTCTATCCCTGGGGAAGAGATATCCCTCGTTCCCCCCTCCATCCCGGGAAAAGTTTCCTGTACCTTCCCGCCTCCTCCTGAGGTAGAATCCTCCACCTCCCGGCTTGCCTGTAACCCCTTGGGTTCAGTTAGCCGCTTTCCACCTTCTCTTAAGGTAGGACAGCAAACCTCTGGGTCCTTGTGCAACCCCCTAGGTTGAGTAGGAGCATTTTCAGCCTCTGACTCTCCCCCTGAGGTGGTTACTGTGTTTGATTCTGCAGGATAGGGTCCCTCCTGTGTAAGGTGGGTTGCCAAGTCCTGGGCTTCAGAATCAGTTTGACCCATTTGCTTCACTTCCTGCAGTTTCACTTCCTGCAGTTTCCCATGTGAGACAGAGATTGGCAGTTCACTCCCCGAGCCTTGTCCTCCCCTGCCTTCTGGCTGGTTTGGGGACTCCTGTGTGGGGTTTTCCTGTCCCTGAGTGGAGGTCACCAGGTGGGGTACAGGACCTGTAAAGCCTTCCTGTGACCCTTCCCCTCCACTAGGGTTGTTCTGTGTCTCCCCATGGTTTAGGGGTAGAGGTGCAACTGAGTCTTGTTGTCCCTCCCCCTCCCTTACCGGGTTGCTCTTCTGCATCCATGTGTTTATATCATTCCCCACCAAGATTTCATTTTGTGCTTTCCTTGGGAGGACAGCCACCTGGATTGGTCCTTTTGCACCTTGCCACTCCAATTCTATAGTGGCAGTGGGCAAAATATCTGTGATCCCCATTGCCAGTGTGACGACAACCTTTCTATGATTGTTTATTTTGTGTTTTGGGATCAAATTTTCCCGCACCATTACCATTTGTGCCCCGTTATCAATTCTCCCTACACAGTTTATTCCGTTAACTTTAGCAGGTTTGCGTAGTAACTGATCTGCTGTGGGTGTGTTAGGAGCCATATAGCGCTCATTTACAGCTCTGGGGACTGGTTTAAGTACAGACACAAAATCTGCATTAACATTCCCAATAATTTCCTCAGCCTCTCTGTTAGGGCTATGAAACTCTCTTTTTGGGGGGCATTCTCTTACCAGATGCCCTGTTTGTTTACAATTATGACATTGTCTTGGATCATTAGTAGGGAATTGGGAGGTGTGTGCTCTTTGGAGTTTAGGAGATCCCTGTCTCCCCCCACCCCCATTCTCGTTTGGTTTGTTCTGGGTTACGTTTGTTGTTTTAGTTTTAATTTCGGGCAAGGGAAAGTGCCAAAATAGGGCTGCCAAACAGCTCTTGAAGAGAGAATTGGAAAAAGAGGCACAGGCCAGACATGTTTCTCCGTGACAGCCCCCTTTGCCACTATAAGACCCTGAGGGACCTTTTCTACAGAGCATGCTGCCCTTGCGACTGGCCTCGGAGCATGACCCCTTCCTTTCCTACCCCTTGCCCACCTAACAAAAAGAGACAAAGGAGAAGCTACATCACGCAACTGAACATGGTAGACAACGCTTCAGGGATTCTGCGTCCAAACGACTGAAATATCATGATCATGAATACATCAACACATTTGACAGGATACAGGCTGTGGACATTGATGCAGCTGGATGTCGTATTCTCTGGCACAGGTCATGTTATTTTCTGTTCACACACACAAACCACATTGATATGTCAAGGACACTACAGGACAGCCTACTTCATCTGCATCTTCTCCTTCAAGTACACAAGAGCCACGAAGCAGCTATTCATCTAGAAGTGCCATCTCAACAACCTCTTGGGAAAGATGCATCTTTTGTCAAGGGGAAAAGGCTGGTAAAAATTGAGGAATGTGGCTACATTTGATGCGTCAAACAAAATACTGCACATAGCACAGCAAGATGCTACTCTTGGATGCCAATTATCTGGTGTGAGCGATCTCATGGCAGCAGAGGGGAAACGTCGTCAATGCTACATGCTATTTTTGAGAAAATATCAGACGACTGTTGGTAATGATGAAGCTCATAATAATCCTTTTTATATTTGCTTCAACAACATTTTGGAGGAGATTCGAAGAGGACTGTCTAAAGCAGATATCTACACAATGGATACAGTATGGGAGAGGTACACCCTTCTGCTCAAACTGATTTCAACATGCAAAGAAATGTGTGACTGTGTGAAAAAACAAAATTTCAGAATTAAAATGAAGAAGTCACTTGGTGACAAAATGGGCTTTGTGCAGTTCTTCAATCCGCAGGAATCACTTCTGGTCTTCCCTGCAATATCAGTTCAAGTTGCTTTCCAAAGTCTCAGAGAGACTGCTGATGAATTGCCAGGTAGTGAGGATGAAACTGCCACTTCAATGGAGGCAACTTCCCAAGTGGCTGCAAACAAAGATCTAGAGCTGGCTGTGGTTCAGGTGATGGGAAAACCCAAGCATGCAAAGACCTTTGGAGACTATGCAGATGCTTTCGCGGTGACTATCAAGTCCAATCTTGCACCAGAGTAGATGTAGTGTTCGACCGCTGCAAAGAGCACTCAATCAAGGATACAACCAGAAAGTGCCGTATTGGGATAGGTAGGGGGATAAGACATGAAATTAGCAGGAGGGACCTCAGGTTCCCTGTGCAGCGGAAAGCCTTCATCCATTTGAATGAAAACAAGGCACTGCTTGCTATGTTCCTCAAAAGGGAACTCTCACAGCAGGCACNGATCCCTGTCTCCCCCCACCCCCATTCTCGTTTGGTTTGTTCTGGGTTACGTTTGTTGTTTTAGTTTTAATTTCGGGCAAGGGAAAGTGCCAAAATAGGGCTGCCAAACAGCTCTTGAAGAGAGAATTGGAAAAAGAGGCACAGGCCAGACATGTTTCTCCGTGACAGCCCCCTTTGCCACTATAAGACCCTGAGGGACCTTTTCTACAGAGCATGCTGCCCTTGCGACTGGCCTCGGAGCATGACCCCTTCCTTTCCTACCCCTTGCCCACCTAACAAAAAGAGACAAAGGAGAAGCTACATCACGCAACTGAACATGGTAGACAACGCTTCAGGGATTCTGCGTCCAAACGACTGAAATATCATGATCATGAATACATCAACACATTTGACAGGATACAGGCTGTGGACATTGATGCAGCTGGATGTCGTATTCTCTGGCACAGGTCATGTTATTTTCTGTTCACACACACAAACCACATTGATATGTCAAGGACACTACAGGACAGCCTACTTCATCTGCATCTTCTCCTTCAAGTACACAAGAGCCACGAAGCAGCTATTCATCTAGAAGTGCCATCTCAACAACCTCTTGGGAAAGATGCATCTTTTGTCAAGGGGAAAAGGCTGGTAAAAATTGAGGAATGTGGCTACATTTGATGCGTCAAACAAAATACTGCACATAGCACAGCAAGATGCTACTCTTGGATGCCAATTATCTGGTGTGAGCGATCTCATGGCAGCAGAGGGGAAACGTCGTCAATGCTACATGCTATTTTTGAGAAAATATCAGACGACTGTTGGTAATGATGAAGCTCATAATAATCCTTTTGATATTTGCTTCAACAACATTTTGGAGGAGATTCGAAGAGGACTGTCTAAAGCAGATATCTACACAATGGATACAGTATGGGAGAGGTACACCCTTCTGCTCAAACTGATTTCAACATGCAAAGAAATGTGTGACTGTGTGAAAAAACAAAATTTCAGAATTAAAATGAAGAAGTCACTTAGTGACAAAATGGGCTTTGTGCAGTCCTTCAATCCGCAGGAATCACTTCTGGTCTTCCCTGCAATATCAGTTCAAGTTGCTTTCCAAAGTCTCAGAGAGACTGCTGATGAATTGCCAGGTAGTGAGGATGAAACTGCCACTTCAATGGAGGCAACTTCCCAAGTGGCTGCAAACAAAGATCTAGAGCTGGCTGTGGTTCAGGTGATGGGAAAACCCAAGCATGCAAAGACCTTTGGAGACTATGCAGATGCTTTCGCGGTGACTATCAAGTCCAATCTTGCACCAGAGTAGATGTAGTGTTCGACCGCTGCAAAGAGCACTCAATCAAGGATACAACCAGAAAGTGCCGTATTGGGATAGGTAGGGGGATAAGACATGAAATTAGCAGGAGGGACCTCAGGTTCCCTGTGCAGCGGAAAGCCTTCATCCATTTGAATGAAAACAAGGCACTGCTTGCTATGTTCCTCAAAAGGGAACTCTCACAGCAGGCACCTAGTAGTGACAAAGAATTGATAGTCAGTGGTGTGAATTATGGTTATGCTGCCTCCTGAACTGGAAGAAACAGACCACCTCACTTCCACAAATGAAGAGGCAGACACTTACATGGTGTTACATGTCTCTGAAGCAAAGTCAGAAGGTGTTACCAAGTGTCCTTTTTCCATGCGTGTCCACTGGGGTCCCTGGGGGAGGGATTCCCATTGTCCAGGTGTGTACCTCAAAATTGCTCAATTTGGAGAATTAAGCTCTCAAATTTAGGACACAAGATCCCTAGGGATCTTGGTCTGGAGACATGATGTGCTGCAGTCTCCTGAACCCAAAGAATGAGAGAGACAGGGTTTTAGAAACAATTCAAAGGCTTATTTATTACAGGAATCTAGACAGAACCGGCACTTATGGGGTTACAGAGGTAATTAGACCAAGAGAGGGCTGGCAGGATTCTGCTGGCCCGGCAACTAAGTCAGAGAACAGAGAACCAAAGAGGGTTAGAAAGAGCAGGGGAGCAAGAGAAGCAAGGAAGGAGGAAGAAGGAGAGAAGCAGGGGATGTAGGGCTAGGCAAGAGCGCAAAAAAAGGAGCGGGGAGGAGCAGAGAGTTTACCTATCCTGGGCCCATTGAAAAGGACAAGCAGCCTTGCCGATCCAGTGGTGGCTTCTGGAGGGACAGCAGGGGTGACAGATGTGGTGGAGGGGCATCTGGGATGGTCGTTAGGCAGTGTTGTACAGAGTAACCTGTACAATCCCACGTCAAGCACAAACTCAACTAGCAATGGCAGTTATAGGGTCTGTGCCCAAGCTAAAAAATTTCAAACAACTCCGATCTTCCCGCCACCAGACAAGGGCATTGGGGCTTCTCAGGGTTTAAAAAGGTCCTAAAAGAAATGGGTGGAAAAATACTTGGAAAGGTCTTTGTATCTGGCAGAGGGCTTTTGTATCCAGAGTACAAAGTCGAGGTTTTATTCAGGTCCAGAGGGGAAGCGGAACACACAACAGGTGTGCTCTGGAATGTCTGGGGACCGTCTTTGTCATGTAAGTGCGAGTATGAGGAGGGGTTGGGTGCTGATCCCTTGATCAGATTAGGGTGGGTCTGAGGTATTTTCCCTGGTAGATTTTACATGGTTTGCTCGCCTCCTTGAAATGGCAGAGGGGTTTTGCAAGGGATTCTGGGGCAAGTCCATGAACCAGAGCTGGGGTACTTTGCTAGATAGGAGATTCCCACCTTTCTGGCCGTTAATATGAAAGGAGATAGCTTGGCGTCTCAGTGGCCCCTTATTCTACAAGTCAGCTACTCTTAGTGACTAGCAGGCTAAGTACATGAAAAAGCTGTATGCGGGGGATATCCACTGTAGTTTCACAAGTCCACGTGGATGTCCCAGTCTTCGCATAGTTCTTCATAAAACCCAAGGGGGTGCATGTCATTTTTGTATTCAATTTGCTCTTCTTAACAAAGGCTATGAGAGAATCATTGTCACAAGCAGTGATACAGATGTGCTATTGGGGTGGGAGTGGGGGGTAGGGTTTGGGAGGGAGGGAGGGCGAGTTTTATGATTTGTTTTTTTATTGTCTAATTTTTTGTGTGTTGTTCGCCGCCCCGAGCTGCCTTTGAGCAGGAGGGGCGGGATACAAGTTTTAAATAAATATTGCTACTTATCACCTTCTGCCCTCGACTCAGCAAAGAACTGTGGATGAAAGCTGGCACATGTAAAACTCACCAATACATTGCTGTGTACAAGGTGGAATGCCATAACGAAGTGAGAGATGGCCTGCTGGGCTTTCATGCCATCACGGGTGTGATAGTACAAGCCAGCTTGCAGGAATTTCAAAGAAGTCAGCTTGGAAGATCTTTGCGAGATTCTCCATCTCCTGTCCCAGTTTGGATTAGCACACACTCCACATGCCCAGTGCTGTCCAGAACTGAGAAATTTGTATGTAAACTGTATGAACCAAAAGGGGACACAAAGTCAATTCACGCTCTGGAGTGTGCTCAATTCAGAAAGGGCAATAAAGAGAAGCTGAAAAATATGCCTCCAACACAGGAAGCACTACTTCTGCACAACTATCGAGCCCACTACCAAGCCTTAATTTGGAGGAACTCTATGGTGGCAAATCCAGAGATTCCCAGTCCCACAAAAAGTGGTCAGCACATTGATCAAGACAAACTGTTGCCTCTCCTGAGGACCACAAAAGGCCTTACTGCTGAGTGCTTGGACATCACAACCTGTGGATGTACACCAACTGGACGTCAATGTTGAACAGGGTAATGTTTGTGCAACAGAATCAGACTGAGGTGTACAGCAGCTTGCAAATGTATTGACTGGTGCCGAAACCCATACAATAGTGACCATGACAGCAACTAGAATAGCACGTGCATTCAAGGCAGCAGGTTTTATGGTTTTGAAAATATTACAATGGTTAACTGATGTTACTATGAACATATTTGGTCTGACAAAGCAAGTGTCTGTTTTCTTGTATGATGTTTTCCAGCATTATAGTTTTGCATTAGGAATTGGAAATGCATCAGAAATGACTACTGACAACCTTAATTTGTTACCATGACAGTATCAAACAAACTATTAGATTCAGTAGAGCATTTTGAGACATTTGTATAAATCAGCATACTACTTCCTTAATGATTTAAATTTTCTCATTACACAACTGTGTATTACAAATGGCGTAAATGTGTCTTCTATTTAAACACCAACACCTAGACAGGTGCAATATAAGTATCTTTCATTAAACATCAATTTTGTAAATGAGCACTGGATTGAAATATAAACACTAATGATATTATATAATAAATAAATAAAATAATAATAATAATAATCAGGTAACCTCATAATTCCTTGTGCAGAAGGCACTAAAAATCTGTTGCCAGGATGGCAACACGGCTTTTCTGGACCGGGAAGGATCCTAGATTGACCTCACATATGCTGCCAACTTGTAACAAAAAAATATTCCCTCAAGAGAACATGAAGCTTGCCATGTGGGCAAAAGCAGGGTAATGCACGCCTACATGTCAATTAGGTTGCATGCAATGCCCTTGTGCATATAGGTCTGCTAGCACCATAGTCACGGGTGGAAATCCTAGTGTCCAATGAGCAACCGCTTCCTGCTCCTCTCTCTGCCTTTGCTCTCACTGGCACTGCTAGTGGGGGCTGCCTGCAAGCACATGAAACACACACAGGGCTGCAGATTTATTAGGCTGGACACGCTAAACATGTGAGTGGGGGCTGCACGGACCAAACCTGGCCACCAGTGGGCTACCATCTTGTTTGTTAACACCCTCCATCTCCTGGAGGCAGAGGCCAAGATAGAGAATCCCCTGTATGACTTTGCCAATCTCTTGTACCCAGCAGCACAGCCCCCTGCTTCCCCCCGGAGAATCAAGCACTTAATATAAATACATGGCCTATTATACCATATTAATAACATCTTTCCAGATGACAACACTGTAGTCGCCTCATACTGTCCTCCCACCTGTTGTGCTCTAATTACTTTAGAGGAGGTTGCAAGGTTACTTGACCAGCTACAAATTAACAAAGCTCCAGGTGAGGATGGGATTGCCGTGGAACTTTTTCAGGAATTCAGACAGTGGTGGGCCCCAGTACTCTGCCATCTGTTTAACTTCATTATACAACAGGGGAAATTACCAGAGGGCTGGAATACTAGTATTGTCATACCCATTTTTAAAAAAGGGGACAAATCAATCCCTGCTAACTATAGGCCAATCTGTCTAATCGATATAATTGCTAAGATGTTTGCAAAATTTCTATTGGGCAGATCGGAGAGATGGGCAGTCGAGGATTCTCTGCTAAGGGAAGAACAAGCAGGTTTCCGCGCTCACCGTTCAACACTGGATCAATGTTTTGTCACACATAGTAAACAAATACGCTCACATTCGGTGTGGCTCAGTGTTTGCACTATTCATTGACAGTAATAGATAGGGTGATTCTATGGACTAAATTACAGGCCCTAAATATCGACTCGCATCTTCTCTCGCTAGTCCGCCTATTATACTCCAACACCTGGCTTCGAGTCAGGCTAAATTTAGAGGGGGGTACTATCCAACCCCATTCAGGTAACTAATGGGGTGAAGCAGGGCTGTGTCCTGGCTCCTTTCTCTTTAACCTCTTCATGAACTATATCGTTGACAGTTTCCAAGGATGTGACGGACACCCCCCACGATCAGTGGGAGTCCAGTTTCAATATTACTCTACGTAGACGACATGGTAATTCTTTCAACCTCTAGGGTTGGACTGAAGCAGCAGTTGGCTACGCTTGGCGAGTACTGTGAAGTTAATCACTTAACTGTGAATTTGGATAAAACTAAAATATTAGTCTTCTCTAGGAAGATGAAGAAATCTCTTTGGAATTTGGATCTTGGCCCTCTCAAGCAAGCGATAAATATAAATATTTAGGTATCTGGTTTTCTCGCACAGGCAACTGGAGAACCCATCTTGACTCTGTAAAGCTAAAAGCTGCGCATGTTTCTAATGGATTATTGAAATTCTGGAGAACTTCGGGTGGGAAAAGAACAGCTCCCTTGCTCGAGTTGCTCCTTGATAGATGACTGCCCCAATTGTTATATGGGGCTGAGATATGGGGCTTGGCTAATCTTGATTTTCTGGAGGCTGTTCAAAATAAAGTTCTTAGAACCATTTTGGGAGTCCCGCATGGTACGCCCTCTACTATGTTGAAAGCTGAAACTGGTACATTCCCAGTTGCCCATAAAATAAATCAGATTTCTCCTGCTAGGCTATTGGCTCCAACTGCGTGACATGGAGTCAGGCCGGCTGCCAGGATTATGCTGGCAAGAACAGGCAACCTCTCCAGTGGAGTATGAATGGCAAAAATCTGTTAAGAGCAACTACCAAAGTTATGGAGGGTCGTTTTCAGGGCATTCCAACCGAACTACGATTTTGTCTTTGTGGTCAATCTGTGATAGAGGACCTTTACCACTATTTATTATTCTGACCTCTGTATGCCAAGCTGTGAGATACTGCTTTTGGGACTTGGTTTGTGGGTAAAGAACACTGGGATCCGCTTTTAAAAATTTCCTTTTTGTTAGCTAATTCTAACAAAGAGAACCCAGAAAGTCACTGTTTTTGCACTAATTATGGAAATTGAAAGAAAGAATTGCTAGTGATAAGTAATCCTGCTTTTTGGTAGACTCTTATGTTATCTCTTTTAGGGTTTAAACAATGCCTGTTATAATTCTGTCTTCCACAACCTGTAACTAGTACTGGAATTTATTTCATTTTGACTATTTGACAGAATTAACTCTTCAGATTGTTTTGCAGATGTTTGTATTTGCTCTTTAGCTGATTTCTCTGTTAATGATTTTACACCATATTATTGTTACTTTTATCTCTACTTTTATTGTTCTGTTTTGTTTGTATTTTTGTGTTTGTTATGACCTTTGGTTAAAACAATAAACTAAATTGACCTCAAAGTTAGATGCTTTCCCTCCCACCCCGGGCCCGATTCTCTCTCTCTATATATATATAGAAAAGCTGCCTTTAATCATAGTTCTTAATAGAAGCTCCTAGATTCAGAATATTTATTTTTATTTAAATGTTTTAATTGATAAGTTTATGCCTTAACATACTTGGTCTTCAGTTCAGATTTCATTTCAAACAGGTTTATTTTTTAAAAGGAAAAACTCTAATAAAAAAAGTCTTATTTAAAAAAAAAAAAAGACCACCACATCGATTTATTTTTAAGGCATCAATTTTTAACCAGCCTGGCCACAGGCGGTGATTTGCAGCCATGGAACAGACCAGACAGCAAAGGATTCCAAATCAGTTTTTTATGGAAACCAGAGCAACAGTGACACCCAGAGGCAGGGAAGGAGGAGACTAGGAGAACCGTACTCCGCTATACACAAGCTGCTAAAATATGTTCCTTTCATAGGCAAGAGTACAGAAAGGGGAGCCTGAAGCCACACGTGGCTCATCACCATCAGTGCAGACTTCACAGGAAGAGAGAAATGTCCAATATGCATGATTTCTCAGTGTCATGGGATTGGGGGCTCACCACCCCACTCTAGGCTGTCATGACTCAGTTTCCCTGGCTTGCAGCTCTCACTGGATCAGCTCTCTACAACTGACTGAGCCTGCAACGGGTGAACCTTCTTGTCACTTTTTCAGCCACAGAGTTTCCCAGCAGACTCTCTCTCTCTAGGTTCATCTGTGTTTGTAAACCCAGAATTAAACTGTGTCTCGCCAATGTTAGGATTAGCAATTCCACTGGACCATACGAAGTTCAGTAAAAGGAAATTTAATGAATAAATCATGAATAAGCATGCAGTACAAGATTATACTCGAGAGTGCAGAAATGAAAATAACATAACCAATAACGCATTCCTATCTGTACTTGGGTTCTCCTGATTTAGGCTTACCCTAATCCAGGTCCAAGAGTATTTCAGTTTGTGTCACAGCCAGCGATGAAAAGCTTGGTTGGGTACAAGTCTTGGTTTCCAAAGGGCCTTACCTCATAGTCTCTTTGGTGCAGCCCTTCTCTGGCTGGTATATGATGATGCAGATCAACAAGCTGATCTCAACCAACTGAGAGAGATAGAAAGATCGCTCCTCTCTTTGTCTTGTCTCCCCTCTTAAGTACCTTTGCAGGGTCCTTTGTTTGATTTTCCCGCCTGGTGGCTCTGTGCTTTCAGTCACTTCCACAGGAAGAAATCCATTTGCAACTCAATGGTCTATGGTTAGTGTCTGCAGAGGTGTTTAGGCTTTTTCTGAATACACATTCGGCATGACTTTGCATTTCTCCATTGCATGAACTGAGTTTCCAGTTCTCAGCTTTCACATTACCTACATGTTTAACCTTTACATTTACATATTTGTTAGACCTGTAGTCTACATGTAGCCCAGTATCTCCTTGTGAGACTCAAGCTAAAAGTATCCAAGAAACCACCTGCAACACTCCCCAAACACATTGCTCTCCATTATGACAGTTCAGACATTATTATTTATATTTATTTATATTATCTATTATACAGTTTTATAACCTGCCCCTTCTGCAAAGCATCTCAGGGTGGCTTACAATTTAAAACAAAAATATAAAAACACAGAAAATACAAATAGGGGGAAGCAATAAAAAACATAAACATAAAACAAGCCCCTGACCCCCCCCATATCCGTCCCCTCCACCAAATGCCTGGCAGAATAGCCAGGTTTTACAAGCCTGACAAAAAGTTAGCAGGGCCAGGTGAGCCTCCTCTGGGAGGGAGTTCCACAGCCAAGGTGCAGCCACCAAGAACGCCCTCTCTATAGTGGCCCCCCCGATTTACTCGGAGGACCTCCAAGAAGGTGCCCCCAGCAGACCGCAGGGGCCAATTGAGGACCCGGGGAGTGAGGCGGTCCTGCAGATAGGTCAGGATGAGGCCATGTAGGGCTTTAAAGGTGAGAACCAGCACCTTGAATTGGGCCCGGAAGAAAATAGGCAGCCAGTGCAGAGAATGAAGCACTGGTATAATGTGCTCAAAGGTTCAAAGCTACAGCGTGAACCACAAATTCACTCCTACCAAGCCAGACCAATTGTCTCTCTTCTCATGGGCTACAGCAGGGCTGAATCTGCACTTGAGAGGCACAATTCAGAATGTGGCAAAAAGACAAGTCCCTCCCTGTGCACAGGCTCCTGAAAAGCCACTGGGGAAATGCAGCTGTCCTGAACAGAGAACCCTACACTGCACTTCATTTTTGCATCCTGACTTCAAAGCAAAAGGAAGGTTTTCTAACCTCTACGGAGCTTCTGGACTTCAGCAGCCTCCATAATGGAACCTTCAGACATTTGAAAACTGCATCAGAACAAAAGAGCCACGGAACTCCACCATGGAAGAAGTGCTGCTGGATTAGCATCAAACCCCTAGCTGCATGGCTGCATTCTCTGGACAGACTCCATCCCATCTCAGGGAAAGGGAGTCCTGCTTCCATTAGCATTTTAGGCATTACCGTCTCTGTTGAGCCTGCTTCCATGGCTCATTCAGGCCTTGTCTTCTCAGCTAAGCATGCCAACCAGAAAGCCAATTTTGAGTGGGGAGAAGAGTGTGCATATCTCTGCAACACAGAAACCTGCTCACGAGGAACTTGGATTAATCCAGTCTCGGCCCCCAATTTATACTTGCCATCCAACATCTTCACATGAAAATCCTTTCAGTCCCAACCAAACCTGAGCTACAGCACAGAGAGCAACCTGGATGTAAATGGTCTGATATCCTACTACAAATCCCCTATGTCCCAGCCAGATCCTACCTGCTACTTACCAACATGCTTAGCTAATTAGTACAGTGGCCAAACTCTTTGCCTGTGTGACTCTATCTAAACCATCAAAACCTTATGGTTTTTTTTAAAGTTAAAGGCAGGACCAATTCTAAACAAAACTTACATTTCAAAAGATGGTTAACAAAAAATGCCAAAACCCATGATCATTAATTACACTTACAATTTAAAACACAGTTAACATACAATATAAAACTTAAAACACCAAAAAACATGGAAATTATTTACACTTCATTATCTACATTCCAAACACCAAAATCATGGAAATTATATTACAGAACGTAGATAACGAAGTATAAATGTTTTTTTTTTAAATGTAAGTTTTGTTTAGAATTGGTCCTGCCTTTAACATTTGTTAAAATGCTCCCTCCTGCAATCCCAGGCTCTCAGCATGATGCTGGCAAAGGTGACTGGGAGGGAAGGAGCTGGTGAGATTTCTGCTATAAAGGAAGAATCGATTAATCATTATTTCCCCAGTGTTTGTCTGTTTGACTTTATCGTGCTGCTGCTCAGGTCGGTCTGTCAGTGGTAGTGGGAGTCAGGAGGAAGGGCTAGGAGCCATTACGCCCCTCTCCCCCTTTCCCTATGAGGTGGGACTGGTAGGCTGAGCATAGTGATTGGGTACTGCCATAGCTGCTTCAGCCACCTGAAGCTCACTATGCACAGGGACATGTAGCTGCTGCTGTTGCCCAGGGACTTGTTGGATTGGACTGAGGCGGCACTCTGGGGAAAAAGCTTCCTGGACCTCACCTGGGTCACTGCCTAAATCGCCCTGTATAAGACTGCATCCACAACCAGTGCTGAGCCTCCTCTCTGACAAGCAGCCAGCACCCTTGCAAGCAAACTCTTTTCCCCGCTCCAGCTTGTTGAATGAAGGAGCATCAGAACTTTAAATCCAACACTCCTCTTGCAAGTTAAAATGCGAGACTCTTCTCTGCTTGTTCTCTCCTCAGCTGGGGAGGGGGTTCTGATACCTATGCCTGTGACTGCATGTGCCCCACCCACTTACTTGGCAGGGTGTTCCTCATAGCAACAAGGGGCCAAGGTTAGTGTCTGCGATAAGGGAGGGTTGCGTGGGTGTGTGTGGTTCTCTTATGTATTGGCCTTGGGGCACAGAGACACATGATTACAGGCCTCTCTTTCACTCAGATGCATGGCCATCCGCACTGGCCGGTCATAGCTCCTTCCCAATCACTGTTGCCAGTGCTGAGAGACCAGGGTTACAGGAGGCAGTGCTAGGAACACCTGTGTGAGCTGTGGTTGCTTACCCACCCCTGGCTGAGGGTCCATATCTGACCAAGGGGTCCAATGCAGCAGAGATGGAAGGGTAGGTAATACATTTGGATAAATAAATCTACCCTTGCTATGGGTCTGCCCTGGGGAGAGGAGAAATCAGATGCAGCTTTATTGCTAGCTAGAGGTAAGTTGCAGCCTTCGGTGACAAATTTGCTGCTTTGGGGGCTGCACTGCAGGAGTACAGTAGTCTCTCCCAACCCACAGCAGTAGAAGTCATGAACCCACTCTCTTGCACTCTGGTGCTGGGGTATGTGTGTGTCTTTGCCCCCAAAAAAGGAACCTGGTAAATTCCAGTAAGCTTCTATTAATTTCAGGCTTGGAGGTCACCATCTAGCAGCTGACCAGCAAGAACAGGGAATCCCATGCCTAGCAGATTCTCTGTCCCCTGTTGACCAGCTGTCAAGCAGGAAGAGTGAATGGTGTAGTAGGTTTGGCATCCGCTCTCTGCCCCCAAGGGCCTGAAGCAACATGTGAGGCTGCACTAGGTGGGTAGGGCTGAGAATGCGGAGGCAAGGCGGGAAAAGCAGACAAGGAATACCCCTTGGTATGGTGGGCCTCACAGGTAGGACCTGTAAGGCCGGGAAGCTGACCGGGGACAAGGGGAGCAGGCAAGGCAACACATTTCCTGGGTCAGAGCGATGCGATCCCACCCAGCGCCCATCTCCCACCTCGGCTGTGACTCCGCCCTCGACCGGAAGCGCTGCCATCTATGCTTCATTTACATGCACAGCTCAAAAAAGGGACATACACAGTTTGTTTTTGTTTTTTTAAAAAGCCCGGGCGACTTCCGGTTCAGCTAAAAGCGTCTAAATCCCCTCTCCCCGGGGGGGGGGGGGGAATTTCCCCAACCCGCATTTTTAACTTGAGGGAGAAATCCCGCTCGTTTAGAAACGTCAGTTTGTGACTGGCAGACTGCCCGAGGCCCGACACTCACCAGAGGGCTTTGCAGGCCGCGCTGGGGCAATCGCCGTCTCCTCTTCCTCCGGGGTTGGCTGGACGACAAACTGCCGTCCGAGCTCTCCTCATCGGAGCCCGAATTCGTGAGGCGAATCCCCTCGGCCATGCCACCTCTACCTCCCCGCCCCCTCGTGGGCGGGGCCACGCCAACAGCCGCCCGGGGGCCCGATCCTGCCGGCCAGCTCTAGGGGTCTCGGTGGCGCCGGCCCAGCGAGCTCAGCTCTCCCGCCTGGCTTCTTTGAGAGGCCGGCCCTAGCAGAGGCTCTGCAGCATCTAGTTTTTTAATGCATCTCCCTGCTGTCAGCAGCGCCGGCAGGCAGCCGCCCAGAGCTTGAGCCCCGCGCGGCCTGGGGACAGCAGCGAGCGGGATGTCAGTTTCAGGCTTCCGGAGAACCTAGTGGATCCTCCTAATTCTGGCTTGTGCAAATTTAGCCCTGGACACGCTGGGGTCCTACCTGGTCCTGTACCCACCTAGCACAGCACCCTGCCTCGGGCAGTAGCACTCAATGTGAAAAATCCTATGCTAGTAGCTCCCAGCACACCCGCTGCTAAGTTACAAGACACCCTTGGGGAGGCGCAAGGGCTAGCATACCCAACGCAAGAGGACAGGTAGCTTGTACAGTGGTCTCCAACCTTTTTTATGGTCTTGAGCACGTTCAAAGTTCAAGTTGTATGATGAACCACAACTTTATTTTGAAAATTAAGTTAAACAAACAGGTTATATTCTAAGTTTGTAAATAAGGAGAAAATAATAATTAACACAGAAACTAAAGAATAAATGTTTTTTAAATTTTTTTTATATGCACCTGTCTTAAGAAACCCTAGCCTAGATGGTTAAAAAAAAATGCCTGCAGGGACAGTTCCCTGCTTCCCCAGCCGCACCACCCAAGAGTGCCAAGTACATCTAAACTTTTCTCTTGCCAGTTCTGAAGCATGCTCTTCTATTCCACCCTCCCTTTCAGTATTTTGTATTTGCTCACTGAGGTGCAACATGTTGCTCCTGTTAGGGATCACGGTTTTAAGGGATACAGTGAAAATTGAAGAGCCTCTCTGAAGAAAAGAGAAAAGTAGAGATTGGAGGGCCCCTACAGAAAAATGGAAGTGAAAAATATTCCCATTATTTATAGAGAAACAAAAAACCTATGATTTTACAAACTTAGTTAAGGCACATTCATACCAACCATACTTTAACAAACCTGAAAATTGTGTGTTAAGGCTCCTGACTTAACTTGCACACCTTGTAAGCAAGTAAGTTGTTCTATGGTGTTTCATTACTGTGCTTGCTTACAACTTAGACTCCATGCACCCACACTTTGCCTTCGTTTTCCAGCCCCAATCCTCCTCTTTTGCACGTTGGGGGAAACAGTAAACCTAGGACAGCACGTTCCTTCCAGTTCAATATTAAAATGTTACGCTACTTGCTGTCTGGCAACTGGCAAGAGTTTGTTTTTTCAACTTACATCCAAAATATCCATTGTGACACTCAAGAGCAACTGCATGTTACCAATCCACAGGTGACTATGAGCATGTAAATATTCTTGCATCAATCAACTATATGGACCAGTTGTGATTTCATTACATTTATTTTAGTTCGGATCACCACATCCTCTAACCGTCTACAGATGCCCACCTCTCACCTGTACTGTAGTAAACTAACGTTTCACTTTCAGATTATAGGAAAGTTGTGACTTCAGCTGCCCCCC
>QEPC01006817.1:2253357-2288143 GCA_003113815.1 Sphenodon punctatus
CCACGGAGCATGTGAGAAGCCACTCGAAGAACAACAGACAGTTCCTGCCTTGTAAACAAGGTTCTTTGAGATGGCTCCGAACATTCTTCCAGCACCCACCCTTCCAGCCCCGCATGGAATTTTTTTCTTAAAGGGTTGTTATAAGGCACTGTCATTCAGAGGGGGAGAGTGCCTTTTATACTAGAGGTGCTCGAGACCATCATGTGGTCTGTTGTTTGAATATGGTGAGCATGCAGAACCCAGTTGTGAGAATGTTCGGAGCCATCTCAACGAACCTTCTTTACAAAGGTACAACCTTCTGATCAGAGCACATGGAGAGGAGTGTTTGTAAACGAACAGCTTTTATCTCCTAGCGCTGCTACTGCTGCTGCACTGAAGCGGAGCACTTACTCCTGGGGGGGGGGCGGGCAGAGACTCCACTGCTCCCCCCCCCGCACCGGGCAGGGCTGGCCCCTAGTGTGATCGCTCCGGCACGCTCCGGGTCAGTGAAAAGTCACGGAGGTGCTCCGCTGTGCTCCTCCTCCTCCCCCCCCCCACTACACCCCTGGCTGAGAGCCACAACACACAAACATGTGCCCCTTTAATGCATCTCCCAGGCTCAGCCTTACCGCCTCCCTCTCCAGCTTTGTGATTGACTGGTGAAACCAGCACCCTGTGGTCTTGGCTGCTGGGATTCTGAGGAACAGCTGTGATTCAGTTGCTAAAACTCAAGTGCATCAGTTCATCAAACCCACACTCTGATTGTGTTCTAAAGGCTAGATTGGCCCGTGAGGACATTAAGCTTCAGCCACGATGGGAAGATGCTGGCATCGGCGTCTGAAGATCACTTCATTGACATTGCTGAAGTGGAGACGGGTAAGGGCTCTTATACCCACTGCCTGCCCTTAAGGTCACCAACTAAAGGGAATAGTAGGGGACTGTGGGTTGGGATTGAAGGGTGTTGGCAGAGCTGTCAGTAGCTGGGTGGGTTTGAGACCAGATAGGAACAGCAGGGGGTGGATTCTGTATTATCCAGTGTATTTTTGGTGTTTGTAAGGCAGTGAACAAAGGGCGTGTCTGTCTTTCCCCAGCTGGGGGCTGCGATGGTGCATGTGGGGATGTTGGTTGTGATGAGCATTGGCAGCTCTTTGTGTGTGTGGGTGAGGGAGCATGTACTGTCAATCTGAGCATTAGTCACTAAATCATGTTCTTGGGCTTAATACAAGAAGCCATTGACTGCTCCTAACTGCAGCTGGCCTGACCTTAGGGAGTCTGACACCATGTCCTTTCCTGTCTCTAGGAGAGAAGCTGTGGGAGGTGCAGTGTGAGTCCCCGACCTTCACAGTGGCCTGGCACCCGAAGCGACCCCTGCTGGCCTATGCCTGTGATGACAAAGATGGCAAATACGACAACAGCCGGGAAGCCGGCACTGTCAAGCTCTTTGGTCTCCCCAATGACTCCTAGTGGGGTTCTCTTGCGAGCAGGGACTCTGGACAGGAAGTCCTCTAGCTGCTCCTTGCCATCTACTCCATTTGTTCCTGTGCTGGGTTTTCCTGTCCCTCCTGGGAGGAGGAGCAGCAACATGGCCTGCAACTCCGGTGCTTGTGGAGCCTGCTGTCTGGAGTCCCTGTAAATAGGAGTTGCTGCTCTAGCAAACAAGGTGTGGTTTCTGGCCAGATTTCTGCCCCATTTCAGGGCTGTTCCTTGCCCTTTGCCCACGATGGGGCAGAGGGCCATATTGGGGATTGCACCCAAGAGGCAGCATGGGATGGCCTGGAAAAATCCTGGAGGGTGGCAAACCAAGCCTCTTGGGGACAGCAGGATTGGGAAGCTGCCATGTCTCTGCCTCCCTGCTAAAGGGGCTGAGAATGAATTGGGAGGAGAGTGTTGTGACTCTTGAGAGGGGCCTTGTGGGGATCTCTCCATTATCTTTCTCAAACCCACTGCGCCTGGGTGGTGTCTGTTGAGGGAGGAAGACGAGGGCAACTTTTTGTATGGATTTTTTGGTAATTTTGATAAGTCCTTTCTAATAAAGTTAGAAAGTAAGGATTCGCTGCCCTGGGAGTGTGTTGTGTACATCAGCCAGCTTGGAGCGTGTAAGAGAGAAATAGAGCTGGTGCCTCCCCACCAACAATGTTGCTGACATGGAAAGGGAGCTAAAGCCTGGAGGTTCTAGTGGTTCATGGCTCCCAGTTTCCCTGCTTTACCATCATTCTCCATCCTACTGCTTAACATCACTTTGGCAATAGCATCTCCTTGGGGAAGTGTCTGTGTGTGGTTTTTTTACCATTGCCATTGGTAGCCCAGCAGCAAACATTCCCATATCATCTGCTGTCACCCTTCCCCATGGGAGTTTGAAACCCCTAACAGAATTGTAGCTGTTGATAGGAGGGAGGCCACCGATGCCCAAGGAGGGGATTAGAACTACCTCTAGCCACCCCTAAGGGCTGGAGTGGAGCCAGATTGCCAGGGGACTGTGACCACGTGTTTCTATTGGGAATGCTGTTGGAGACTGGCTCAGAATGGGGTAGAATCCAGATCTGGCTTTGCAGTGCTGCACATGGGAGGCTGAGCCAGGCCAAAGGAAATCTGACTTCATTCCTATCCCTTTTATCAGAAATGCACACAATCTGAACCTTCCTTTCTCTCAGATCTCCAATCCTGGCTTTCTAGGCTCCTTGTATTTCTTAACAGGCTTGCAGTGGCACAATGTCTCCATTAGAGGGCAGCATGCCCGTAGCCTTGCAACCTTTCAGGGGTGAACATGCTCTATATTCCATGGGTGTCTGGCTGCTATCGCTTAGCTTGCGTGATCTGTAACCAGCAAGTTCCTGGCCCCTTTCCAGTAGCCGGCACTTCACTTGTTTCCCTTAGCTGTTGGGTGTGCTTTGAGCTCAAGGTATCATGTCTTTTGCTGGGCAGAGACAGCAAGCTATTGCACTTAGTTAGGTGCCAAGGTAGGAGCCCTGCTCTGGCTGGGTTAGCCTGGAGGCAGTGGTACCCAGTGAGTGAGGTCAAGGTTGGGCCCCTCTGTCCCATGAATTTTTTTCTTGTTCATATGTGGACCTTGGAATTCAGCATGTGGTAGCACAATTCCCTGCATTGGTAGCAAAAATTTGGGCTTCTATACAGGCATGCCAAGGCTGAGGGCTGGGGTTTTCACCCAGCTTCTTCCCTAGGAATCTGCTGGCCTGAGAATAGAAATCTTGATCCTGTAGCCCCTTTCTTATTTTCCACTGCCATTTGTCTTTTCCCAGTGATGCATCATAGATGTTGGTGTGAGAGCCTCCGGAGGGTCTCACTTTTACACCCCCACCCCCATCTCCTTCCCAGGGGCATTCACCATGTTCTGCCACCTAAAGCACTGTTGGTGAATGCAGTGCTCTGCCCATGGCAACTGACTGCAGGGCAAGTCTTGCCATCTCCTATTCAAGCCTTGTCATTCTTTGGCTCTGACTGTTGCACTGGCTTTGGAGACTCCTGCCATGCTGTGACTGGGAAGGGCTGTTAGCTGCACCCTGCCTGTTGGGATCCAGGTGGTAAACCCTCACCCCTGGGGTTCTTGGGGCAGTGGCTGGGCCTGCAGTGCCACTGTTTCACCTTGTCTCAGGCCCAGCCACCCCCCAAAGAGTCTCCCTGCCTTGCCCTTGCCACACCCACGCCTGTCAGTCTCCTGCTCTTGCCATGCCTCTTAGCTTCCTGGTTGGCTGCCAGCCAGCATATAAGGAAGCTGCGTGGACCAGCTTTTTCTTTTTCCAGACTTGCCTGCTTGTCCTTACTCTTGCTTTTATATAAGAATATAGGTAGTGTCCTACTGGGTCAGATCAATGATCCATGGAGCCCAGCATCCTGTATCCAACAGTGGCCAATCTCATTTGCTTGTGACAAGTACCTAACAGGTCCCAATAGGTAATCCATTCCCTGTTGTTCACTCCCAGCTCCTGACAGAAAGAGGTTATGTTGCCTAAACCTGCTTGGCTAATAGCCATTAATGGACCTATTCCCCAAGAACCTATCCAATCCCCCTTTTAAAACCAGCTGTACTACTGGTCTTGACCACATCCTCTGGCAACAAATTCCACAAGTCAGTAGTGTGTTGAGTGAAAAAATACTTTTTTACTTGTTTTAAATCTGCTACCAGTTAGTTTAATGGAGTGTCTCCTAGTTCTAGTACTAGTTGAGAAGGTAAATAATGGTTCCCTATTTACTCGTTCCACACAACTCATGGTTTTATTAAACTGTCGTATCCCCTCTCTGTCAACTCTTCTCCAAACTGAAGAGCCCTAAACTATCAAGCCTCTCTTCATATGAAAGCTGTTCCATACACTTTTATAATTTTTGCTGCCCTTCTATGTACATTTTCTAGTTCTATCTTTTTTGAGATGGGGCAATCAGAACTGCGCATACTGTTCAAGGTGCAGTTCCACCATAGATTGATATATTATTATTATCAAGCATTTATATAGAGCCAGCAATGTACCTGGCGCTTTACAAAGTAATGGAATAGACACGGTTCCTGCCCTAGGATCTACAATCTGAGAGACAATGGTGGGAGGGAGGGGGGCAGAGGGAGAGATGAGTGTAACATTCACGAGGGTGTGAGATCCCAGGTGCATGTGCTTGGCTTGGTTACATCAAGAATGATGGCTGGCTGGTCCGTGTGGTGAGGATATGAGTACACAGACCTCAGGCAACAGATTGTACTGAACAGAGGGTATCCACAGGAGTTAGGTGAGGGGAGCGAGGAGTCAGGGAGGGCAGAGCGGAAGAGGTGGGTCTTGAGGGATTTGAAGGTACGAAGGGAGGGGGTGAGGTGGATGTGGGCAGGGAGGGAGTTCCAGGCATGGGGGCAGCTAGGGAGAAGGGCCGAAGGCGGTTAGGGGAGCAGGGGTGGCGTGGGAGGGTGAGAGAGGGGACAGAGGAGGAGCGGAGTTCACAGACTGTGGTACGGAGGGAAATTAGCGCAGAGAGGTAGGGGGGAGTAAGGTTGTGAAGAACTTTATAGGTGAAGACTTAGGAGCTTGTGCAGGATTCATTCAGGAAGGGGGAGCCAGTGAAGAGGAGAAGAGGACTGCACGTGGTCGAAGCGACGGGCGAGATGGTTGACCCTGGCAGCAGAATTTTGGATGGAAATAAGGAGAAAGATGAGAGCGTTACAATATAGAGGCGCTACAGTATTTTTTAGTTTTATTTTCTCACCCTTTCCGAATAATTCTTAACATCCTGTTTGCTTTTTTCCCCACTATGGCACTTGAACTAAGGATTTCAATGTACTGTCTACAGTTACCCTCAGAAATTTATGTTGACTCTTCCTCATTATGCTTTGTTTATCAATATGTCTGATAATTCTGTTCTTAACAACTATTGCCACCTGTTTGCCTGGCACTGACATTGTGCTTACCTACTTTCCAGGATTGCCTCTGGAGCCCTTTTTAAATATCTGCATAAATATATGTTCCTGTGTTTCTTGTTCCCAGTGCCTCGCTCTTGCTCCTAGTCCTGCCTCTTCTCTAGTCCTTGTCCTCAGTCTTGCCTCCTATTTCGCCCTCTCTAGTTCCAGTCCCAGCCCTGATCCTGTCCCTGGACCCAAAGCCCCATGTCTGCCCACATCCCGGATGGTGCAACCCTGCACGTGATTTAATGGTGTGGCTGTGCCTTGCATTCTCGTACCATCTGTGCTCAGCTCTATAGGGCTTCATTGACTCACTAAGCTCTGTGCTGACAGCAGGGGCAGGGCAGAGGGGCCAGTGTGGGCTTGGAGGGTGTCCTTTCCACTGGTTCCCCTGCCAGAGCTAGGAAGAGAACTGAAGAGTCCTGGCCCTTCTTTCCCTGCACTAAATGGTGGCTATACACTTGCACATCGGCAGCATGGGGTGTGTGTTTGTATGTTCTTTGCATGCTTGCTGTGCAGATGTGTATACTCAGGCTGACTGCACAGGTGTTGTATGGGTTGTAGTTGTATGGGTGGATATGCATATAGGGCTGTGTGGGTGTTTCATTGTGCAGTTCCTGGCACAGTTGTGTGCTGCATGTGGAAGCCCTTGCAGAGATTCCCATTAGGCTGTTTGATCAGCCCCCTTGTCAAACTAATTAATAAAGACCATTCCCCAATTTGCATCTCTTTCCCCTGCTGCCAGGCCAGCTGCTGTGCTGATAAGATCTGCTTGGAGTCTCTCTTCAAAGCACAGATCAAACAACTGTAGCCCATGAATTATGAAGGGGCTAATGCTGTGGCCTACAGGAAGCTCCTCCTTTGGCAGAGCCCAGCACCCAACTGAACCTTCTTGAGGTGCGAGTGCATGCGTGTCTCCAGCTTGTCCTGGTTCTGTGGTGAATTCACAGCTGCCAGATTTTGTTCTGGTTGAGGGTGGCAGTTATGCAAAATATTTATTAACAAGTTAAAGTGGGTCAAGGTCATGAGCCTGAGTTTGCGTCATTCCGTGAGCTGGTGGTCAGGAGGAAGACTGAGTGGCAGCTGAGAAAAGGGGAGATGTCTGGGTGTTTGGAGCTTGGTGTGGCTTGTGCTGGGGGATTTGAGGGTAGCTGCAGGTTGGGTAGAAGGAAGGGAAGCCGGAGTTAGTATTGGTGCTGTGGTGCCAAATTGTGAAATTCATTTGTCTCTGTTAGAAGCCAAAAACTTCCTTTCTGGATCAAATCTCTTCACCCCCATATAGTGAACAATTGCAATATTTAGTAAATGACTTTTTATATTTTGTAATTAGAAATCATGACACGAGGTGTGAGGGGACTGGCCTGTCTCCGAAACATTTGCAGGGGAGCACTTTGTCGTTGTTGTACAGTAGTTGGATTCTGGTGATTCAGGAGATTCTCTGCTCTGTAGAAAATGACTCTTGGGTGACCATGTGTACAAGCTGCTCTAGAACAAGTGACCATTTGATCATGGGTAGAACATTATTACTATTTATATAGTACTAGTAATGCACCTGCCACTAAACAGGCCGGATTTGAGACCCCTCGCTCCCTGCCTCGAGGGGCTTACAATTGAGGATAGACAAGGAAGGGGAATAGAGGGGGAGAGACCAGGAGACATCCATTCCCATTTTACAGAAGGAGAGTAGATGCTGAGAGACGAGTCACTTTCACACGGTACACCAAGGTGACTCAAGGAAACTTCTGTGAATGCAATTGCAGCTCTATTCTCATGAGAGTTTGCACATGGAAATGCGCTATTCTACTTTTATCCCGCTAGAACACTCGCGAATGACCAGGTCCCCCAGTGTAGCTTTTACAATGACAGGTGTTCTTGTGGGATTAAAAGTGGAGTGGGGAAATCACAACCTCCTCCCTCCCCCACAGCTAGTTATGCCACTGCTGCTGGCAGCACCAGTAAGGGACAACCCACATTGCAAACACCCTGCTCCCTGGCCTCACCCTGGGTGTCAGTGCAAGATCCAAAACAGTTGGGACAGCCAAAAGGTAGCTCACGATCTTCTGGTAAATCATAAGCTACTCTCCAGCAGATCAGTGTGGGGACTAGAATCAGCCTCTGAGATCACCTCTAGGGAGGAGAGTGGGACCAACACCCCAAGGAGTGTCTCTGGGGGAAGATGGGCTACAAGCACTCTGAGCGGAGTGCTCCTCTCCATTGCTGAGACCAGTTGCTTGGGTACCATGGAGTTGGGAGCCAGCAGAAGGGATCCCAACCTGGAGCACCCAAGCCAGTGGGAGAGGTGCTGGCAGATCACCTGGTGTTGATGCTTGAATCAAGTGGATTGCTCTAGAGGCAAGCCCATGACTGTGAGCCAGTGAAGCCTAAGAGATAAGGTGCTGGCCTTGGACCTGGGGAAACAAGCGGCCAAATCCCATCGTAACCATAAACTCACTGGAGGCGCTTGCACAAGTCACTGTGGCCACTTTCATGTGTTACACCAGGGTGAGACAAGGAAACTTCTGTGAATGCAATTGTGGCTCTTTTCTCATGGAAATGAACACTTGTGGGAATACGCTATTTAAGCTAGTGCTGACCCCTTAATTGGTGCCCACCTATTTGCTCTTCTCCTCCCTCCCATTCTCCACCAGTCATGCCCCAAGGACTCTTGGGAGCTGGGAGTGCTATGCGCTCGCCCTGGCGGTGAGTGTGGCAGCCCCACCCTGCCAAAAGAAAGACCATCAGCCCCCTCCCTTGTTCCACCTGTGGGAGGGGTGGAGCCAAGCCCTGCACTGCTGGAAGGGACTCTCCAGGGGTCTTTTAAAAGCCTAGCACCTGGCAGCCTTGCTACAGGCTCTGCACCTAAGGGCCACGATCCAAAGGGTGCGGCCCTTATGTGAGCCCTTGAGAAGTCTTATGCAAAAATAGTTGCTGGAAATGTGCCTGGCTGGGACTTGATACTTGTAGGGATGGCTTGCCCACTCTTTGCTTCTAGGGGGTAGGGGAAAGGACCTGTGCCATTTTACTTGGCAGTTTATGGGATGTTGAAGGCCTGGCTCTGCTCTTTTGGAGGGATGGACGTGGGTGGGTAAGGTGGGTAGTATGTAGAACAATTTTTTGATTAATAGCCTAGGTTCTGAAGGAGGAGGGTGGGTTCTGTTTTTTAGATTTAGGTGTCTGCCCCTGGTGAGAGTGGGTGTGTGTGTGTCAGGAATTGGGGGTGGGTGGGGTTGTTGCAACCCTGGTGAGAGAGGGGTGGAATAACTCAAGGGGGAATACCCCAGTGTGAGAGAGGGGTATGAATGATGGGGTGGTATTGGGGGGTGGGAAATTGTGTTTAGTTTTGTGGCTTTTTTGACATGTATTGAGGGGTGGGAAATTGTTTTTTTCCCTGTGGCTACTGATAATGTTTTCAGTATTGATGTGTTATTGTTATATATCTTGTATTTTTGCTTTGTTGTAAACCGCCCCGTGACGTGATCAGCGAGAGGGGCAGTATAAAAGTCCAATGTAATAATAATTAATAATGCCCCCCAAAACAGTGCCACCTCTGTGGCTCCCTCCCATCTGTGTCATTGACAAGCAGGGAGCACATTAACCTTTCTGGGAACGTGCTGGCAAGTACTGGTGGCTGCTTATCAGTACTTCATGATGAGGTCACTGCAGCATGTTCACTGCATTAAGTAGCTTCATATTCCCATCAGCCATAGTGACAGGCTGGACAGAGCCGCTCTAGCCCAACTGGGAATGGGGGGGATAGAGGACCAGGGGTCTGTGAACCATGTAGATATAGTAGAACTGGGAAAGGTGTGGAGAAGGACAACAAAAATGATCAAGCGTATGTAACAGCTGCTGTACAAGATGCAGCTTGATAGGTTAGAGCTCTTTAGCTTGGAGAAGAGATGACTGACGGGATATAATTGAAATGTATAATATCATGAGCAGTGTGGAACAGGTAAATAGTGAGCTGTTACCCCCTCAAATAATACTAGAACTAGGGGACACTTCATGAAACTAACTGACAGAACATTTAAAACAAAAATAAATACTTTTTCACTCAAAGCAGAATTAACTTGTGGAACTTGTTGCCAGAGAATATTGCAAGTATCACACCTAGGTTTAAACAGGGATTGGATACATTCTTGAAAGATAGGTCCATAAATGGCTATTAGTCAAGTGCTTGAGAGATGCAACCTCTGACTATCAGCTGGGAATGAGTAGCAGGGAATGGATTGCTCCGTTATGATTTCTTCTCTGAAGCTACCAAGAATGGCCGCTGTCGGAGACAGGATGCTAGGCTTGATGAACCATTGGTCTGACCCAGTACGTCACTACTTTGGCCCTTTTCACACGAGATGCCCCCATGCAATGCACACAAGGTTGTCTGCATATGCATCTGTGGGGGGGAGTCCCGTGTGCCCACGGCAGGTGGGGTGTGTTGCATGCGCACTCCCGCTTTCCAGCCATTGTCCACGCATGGAGCCATCGGCCAAAATGGGGATGGCTCCGTGCTTGGAGATGGGTGTGTGTCCTTGTGATGGCTGCCCACGTGGTGCACACCCATCTCCCCACCCCCCGGTGGCCCATTTGAAAAGGGCCTTTGTCCTAAAGGAACAGGAGGCAGGGGAAAGCTGACTAAACTGAGGGGTGGGTGAGCGTCGCAGGGAGAGGTAGGGGGCAGATGATTGCTAGTGCTTCCTGCAGGGAAGAAATGTAAGCTGAGGAGTATGTTTAGCCTGGTATGGGGCTGGGCACTCACCCCTGCCCACAAGACTGGCACAGAACCAGGCACTTGCCTTTGTTGTTTAACCTGGTAGTGAGACAGTCACTCCTGCCCCTCAGCTTGGCAGAGAATTCAAAACTCTCCCCTGCATTCTGGATACTCAGCCCAGTGCCACAGCCTGTGCTGCTTGGAAAAGTGAGGGCTGCACCCCCTTGGCTGGGGCTCTCTTCTCCTGTTGGAGTTTCAGGTAGGGTTGCCAGATTCAAATGTAGAAAAGGATGAGTAGGGTCAAAATTCATAAAGTTAATACAAGGCACCATCCACTCTGGATAAACTTGTCTGATGCTTCCGCAAATACATGTGTGCTGCCTATAGTCTTCCAGGCCTGATTCAGGATATTGGTTTTGACCTATAAAGCCCTATATGGTCTTGGCCTGACTTACCTGTGGAACCGCCTTGCTCTCCACGCTCTAGAGCAGCCTCTGCGGTCCACTGGGGGCGCCCTTCTCGAGGTTCCCTGTATGGCTTGGGTGGCCACTTTGGAGAGGGTGTTCTTGGTGGCCGCACCTAGGCTGTGCAACTCCCTCTTGGTGGAGACCTGGGTGGCCCCGGATCTCCCCTCCTTCCGTCGTATGTCTAAAACCTGGCTGTTCCACCTGGCTTTTAGCGAGAGAGATGAGGTGGAGATGGGGAGGGGGTGGTTTTGGTTTTGTGCCTTCTCTTTTTGTTTGTTTGTTTTTTTATTGATTTTTATGGGTTTTAATGTTGCAAGCTGCCGTGGGCTGCTTGGAGCAGGAGGGAGGGGGTAGTAAATGATTTTATAAATAAATAAATATAAATAAATATATTTTTAAGGGTATTTATTTAAATTTGTAGCTCCCCCTATCCCAAGAGTTCAGGGCAGATTGCAACACATAAAAACACAAAAATTAAGTATAAACTAAAAACACCAGAGAGTTTAAAGTAAATAAAAGCCAATATAAATAATTCTACCCCAAAAAAACCCCTCATACCCATCCTCCTTGTGGGGCTATTTTCTGGTCCTTGTGGGGCTTTTCCATGAGTGAGGAAGGAGGGTGTGTGTGTGTGTGTGTGTGTGTGTGCGCGTGCCTCTTCTCCCACCCAGCCTTTGGGGAGCAGGGAAGGCAGGCTGTGTCACTTGCACAGTGTCTGGAGCTGTTGTTCCTCCTCTTCCTCAGTTTGGCCTGCTAATAAAGTCAGTGAAGCAGTTGAAATGCAAGACATCTGTATCTGATTCACAGATTATAATAATTTTAAAATTACACCTATGTGTTACAAGCTGTCTTCCTCTTGAGTGAACTGTCAAAACCAGTTGTTTTAAAGGAGAAGAAAATTTGAAAAACAAGCTTGGCTACATACACACATAATAGTCCGTAGGCCAGAGCCCTGTGTTTTCAGGCTCCATGTTGGAAGCTTTAGTATTGAGCTATAGGAGTAACTCAGTTCTTATGGGCAGCTATAGAGGCAGGCCTTATTCTAGCTGAGTTTGCCCTTGCGGGAATTCTGAAATTGAGGACCTGCCACATGTTTTACTTAAATGTCCCCTATATGAGAATATTAGAGAAACTTGGATTAGACCCCTGTGGGTGGGAAAGGAGCATTTCCCACCTCGTCTGAAAATTACAACGCTTTTAGCCACAAAATCAGAAGCAGAGATGAGACAGATTGCCATTTATGGCCTTTTGGCAGCATGTCTTCGTGAGGGAATGGTTACTCAATTTGAGTAGAGTAGCCCAGTGGTCAGCGATTTTGGTATGCCACTACGTTAGAGATAGGTTAGGAGTCTTTGGGTAAAAATGGGTTCCCCCCCTGCTGTAGAGCTTTATTGACCTCGATTTGAGCACTGATTGATTATTTTGATTTAACTTTGTTGCAATGTTGGAAGAATTGTTTAGCATNGACTCCCTAGCAGGCTTCTTGCCTCTGATATACTTGAAAAAGGTTTTATTATTTTTTTTTGCCTCTTTAGCAAGTCTCCTTTCAAATTCTTTCTTGGCCTGCCTTATTAGCACCTTACAGTTACGTTGCCAGTGTTTATGCTCCTTTGTATTTTCCTCATTGGCGCTAGCTTTCCATTTCTTAAAGGATGCCTTTTTGGCTCTAATAGCCTCCTTTGCATCTCCATTTAGCCACAGTGGTAGATGTTTAGTCGTCCTGCTACCTTTTTTAACTTGTGGGATGCAAGTAATATGGGCTTCCAAGATGGTGCTTTTCAACAGCCTCCATGCCTCTTGCAAACATGTAGTCCTTTCAACAGTGCCTTTTTAGTTTCTTTCTAACTAGCCTCCTCATTTTTGGCATAGTCTCCCTTAAAGTTAAAAGCCAGTGCTGTACTTTTAATTAACTTTCTCCCTCCAGCAGCTATGTCAAATTTGATTATATTATGATCGCTATTGCTTAGTGGCTCGGCCACAGTTACTCCTTGCACTAGTTCCTGTGTGCCACTTAGGACTATATCTAAAGTAGCTCCTCCCCTCGTTGGTTCCGGAACCGATTGCTCTAAAAAGCAGTCATGGCATCCAGAAATTTTGCCTCCACATCCCGTCCCGAGGAGGCATTCACCCAGTCAATATTGGGATAGTTGAAGTCACCCATTATTATTACGTTCCCAGTTTTAGTAGCCCGTTTAATCTCTGTTAGCATTACATAATCAGTCTCTCTATTCTGGTCAGGGGGGCGATAGTATAACCCCACTGCTATACTCTTCTGCTTGATACCTGGAATTTCAATCCATAGGGATTCGAGGGAACAGTTTGCATCCTGTAAAATTTTTATTCTACTTGCCTCAATGTTGTTCTTAACATACAGAGCCACCCCACCACCAACCTGATCTCTTCTGTCCTTTCGATATATCCTGTACCATGGTATTAGTGTCCCATTGGTTATCCTCATCCCACCAGGTCTCTGTGATGCCTATAATGTCTAGATCTTCATTTAGCACTATAAACTTTAATTCTCCCATCTTACTTTTTAGACTTCTAGCATTAGCATATAGCATTAGCATATAGACACTTAATGTATTCTTTTTATTCTTCTGCTTAATGGGCACATTATAGGTAACTGAAACAGGCACTCTGGAATCATTATCTGTCCTCCCCTGCATTCCATCTGAAATCTCTTGCCATTTATCTTATCCTTAGTCTTAAGATACTCTACTTCCTCTAAAGTAACATCCTTTGGAGATACCACAGCCCGAACCTTGCACTCTGCAGTGCCTGTCGGCTTTCCCCCAGGTTCTAGTTTAAAGACTGCTCTATCACATTTTAAATTTTTAACGCCAGCAGCCTGGTTCCATTCTGGTTAAGGTGGAGCCCATCCCATTTGTATAGGCTCTCCATTCCACAGAAGGCTCCCCAGTTCCCAATAAAACTGAAGCCTTCCTCCTTGCACCAATGTCTCATCCATGCATTGAGTCTCTGGAGCTCAGCCTGCCTCTGGGGTCCTGCACGTGGAACGGGGAGCACTTCCGAGAATGCTACCCTGGAGCTATTTGCTAGATTCCACGCAGCTATTTGCTAGATGCCTGTAGTTACCAGTGTGGCTAAGTAGCTATGTGTTATGGGTTTTATTTCTCATTAATCTTGTGTAATATCTCTGTGAAGTAATTTCGGTAATGAGGTATTAGTGCATACTTCATTACCTTCTCAAATAGGGAGCCTGATCATTGTGAAAAGCAAGTATGGTGAAGTGCACTGCAGTATGAACCGCACCAAGGCTGTACGGGGAGGTGTGGGCAAAAAAATCCCCAATGGCTAAAACTCAGTATTGATTTCATTAATAAAAACAGCAAGTGGCTCTCAAAGTTCATGACCTCCTCTTCCAGGCATGTGTGGGTTGGGCATTTATATGTTTCATTCCCCTCCGTCTCCCCAAATCCAAAATGAAATGCTGTCTAGCTGTAGCCTAACTGTAAATGATCAATTTTCACAATGGAGAGAAGTAAATAGTGGAGTGCCTCAGGGATCTGTACTGGGACCAGTGTTGTTTAATGTATTCATCTAGAAAAGGAAGTAAGGAATGAGGTGATCAAATTTGCAGATGATACCAAGTTATTCAAGGTAGTTTAAAACATGAGTGGAGTGTGAAGAATTGCAGGGGGAATCTTATGAGACTAGGTGATGGTATCTAAGTGGAAGATGAAACTTAATGGGGACAAGTAATGTACATAGGGAAAAACAATCCAGACTTTATGTACACAATGCTGAGTTCTAAATTAGGAGCTACCACTCAGGAAAAGAACCTTGGAGTCATGGACCATACATTGAAATCCTCAGGTCAGTGTGTGGCAGCTGTCAAAAAAGCAAACAATGTTGGGAATTATTCATAAAGGGATAGAGAATAAAACTGAAAATATTATCTCAGTATCTTTTTTGAGATGGGGTGACCAGAACTGCTACCACACCTTGAATATTGTGTGCAGTTCTGGTCACCCCATCTCAAAAAAGATATTGTTGAAATAGAAAAGGTACAGAGAAGGGCAACAAAAATAAGGGGTGTGGAATGGCTCCCCTGTGAAGAGGCGCTGGATAGGTTGGGGCTCTTCAGCTTGGAGAAAAGACAACAGAGGGGATATGATAGAAGTTTATAAAATTGTGAGTAGGGTGGAATGTCACGGAGAAACATGGGGTCACACATGTGTAACACGGGACTACATGTTTGGTAAATGTGTGGTGCCAAGGGCTTCACATGTATGTAATGTTACTATACATGTACACTATGTAATGTCAAAAGTTCCACATGTTGGTAATGTTGACATTGAGAACTGTAAAACTCAAAGTAGGACTGAGAACTGTACAACTCGAATTAGGGCTCTCAAAATTGTGAGGAGGGTGGAACACGTTGATAGAGAACCGTACTAGGACTAGGGGACACTCCATGAAACTAACAGGTAGCAGATTTAAGATAAATAAAATAAAGTATTTTTTCACTCAATGCACAATTAAGTTGTTTGGAATTTGTTGCCAGAAGACGTAGTCAAGGCCAGTAGTATAACTGGGTTTAAGAAAGGGTTGGACAAGTTTCTGGGTCTATTAGCAGCTTTTAGCCAGGTAGGTTTGGGGAATGTAACCCCTTCCTGTCCAGAGCTGGGAGTGAACAGCAGGGAATGGATTGCCCCATAGTGACCTGTTGGGTGGTACTTCAAGCAACTGAAATTGACCACTTTTGGAGACAGGTACTGGGTTTGATGGACCATTGAACTGACCCAGTATGGCTCTAATGTTCTTGACCCACGCAGTGAAGGTGGGGTTCATACTCCTGGCTGTCTTTCCTCCATCATAGGGAATAGACCCCAGACCCACTGGGATGGTTTGAACTGCTTTCTCCTGGAACCAACACAGGCTCACATGCGAGTTCTTGAGGTGTCCTCTCTTGAGTCCTAAAATGCCCTTGCATGGGATAGCGGCAAGAGGGGATGAAAATGGGCAAAGGGGGGAACTGACAGGTGCCTGTCTGGACATATGCTCCTGTAGCATTCCGGCTGCTCTGCCCAGCACCCTTCCACTTGCTCAGGATACTTCATCTCTCTCCCCTTCTGCTGTCAATGTTGATTGCAGTTTCTTCCCTCAATTCAATGAGATTCTGTGGGTAAGATGAACTACGGATAAGTGTTACCGTCCTATAAAGGGGAGGACACCCTTCTCCCCTTGGTCGGGGGATCAGGGTGGGCACCTATCCAGGTTTGGGGTTTGATTTCCCCTTTGTCATTCCTGTCTATTCCCAGCCAGGTGGCACTGGTTATTCTATAGCAAGGGTGGGGAATCTCTGGTCTGTGACTGTTTGACCCCTTCCTGGATCTGACTTGTAGATCCAGTCCCTACCCTCAAGCACTGAAAAAGTGAGAGGAGAACATAGTGGAGATGAGGGCATGCACTCCAAGACAGAGGATAGAGTCAAAGCATAAATCCATGATTTGGACCACACACCCCATCCTGAGTGCCCCTCACCCCCAATTCCTATCTGGCCTGTAGAGCTTGGACTAATAAAAGACAGCAAGGTGAGGGAGACCCCTGTTGTATAGCATAATGCAGTCAGGCCCAGTTTTCCCCTCTCAGCCTTTGCTGATGAGATGGCTGTTGTGATTCCTGCAAGCTGAAATAAATGTATCTGGGATATAACAGACATCATCTCTCTCCCCCATGTTACACTGACTGCTCCATTTCTCCTCTCTGGGCTTAGAGTAGGCTTTGTGCCTCCCAGTTGCCATCTCTAGTTTGTGGTCACTGAGTCTGCGTTTGGTGAGAGCCTGCCTTTGTTTTAGGCTTCTCACTGGGGTGAAGTATCTTTGGTGGTCTCATTCTGGGCAGGGATGTGGAGCAGTCTAGCTGTGGATGTTTTTAGTTGCTCTTTGCCAATGAGCATGGGTGTTTTGGTAGTGGGGGTGGGATAGCACACTTTGGATTGAATTGTTTGCTGTGCTTGGCAGGGAGTTTATTGATTAATCTGGGAATCATGAGTAAAGGGAGTGAATTGCTTGAAGGCTGGACTTTTGATTCTATAACGGTGGGGTAAGGAGCAGTTGCCGCTTTGGCTAAGATGGCACCAGAAGCTTCAGGGTAAAGGAGCAAAGACTCTTTCCCTTTTGATGCCCACCCTGGTGCCAGTGGATTGAGAACTATAGCCCCCCCCCCAAATTATCTTTCCTTCCCAGCACAGAGGCACCACTCAGTGATGAAGGTTCCAAGGAGCTGGGGGGGTGAATACCGGGGGAGTAGCTCATTGCCTTTGCTAACCCCATCAACGTGGGTGCCTAGGGCCCAGACGGCAGCACTTATTAATTATGGACAATAAACTCAACTCTCATGGAAAGCGCTTTGCAGTCCATTAGCAGAGACAGATTTAATTAAATGGAGCGGGTCAGCCATTGGCTGCCAGCTCTGGGACTGGGCCCTGAGCAGTCAAATAATTGGGGCTGCCAGTGCAAGACTAATGGACAAGATGTTCCTGTTTGGGTGCTGCCCTGTGGGAGTGGAACAGGTAGAGGATATGGGGTGCAGCTGGATGTGGTATTAGGGCCCAAGGATTTCAGGTAATGGGCATTGAGGCAGCCATTGTAAGAAGGGTATCTGTCCACTCTGCTGCATGGTGGTCTGCTCCCTGCCTCCTTAAAGCACTCTGCTAAACTCTGGACAAAGACTGCTCCCAGCCTCAGGCTACATGGTGCTGAGGAAGCAGAGCTCCATCTAGGGTATGCAGATATTGAGTTCCTTCCCCTGCCATCAAAATGCAGCTGCTTCTGGGGTGGAACATCATTGCTGTTTAACTAGCAAAGCTGGCCAGCAGTTTGGAACAGGCAATGATGAACCAGAAGCTGGTGAGGGAAAAAAGGTGCCTAGGCACTCATTAAGGGGTAGGGTGGCTCCCCACAGCTAGCATTTGGAGCCCCAAGCAGGCTGATTGTGGCTCCTTTTGGGAGAAGCCAGAACAGAACCTCTCTGGGACAGGGGAGTAGCATGAGCCAGGGAGAGGCAGAGCTGGAGAGAGAACAGAACCTGGAGGATGGCCCTGTGACCCCAGGGATGCCCCTGGCTGAGGCTTTGCCCAGGAGCCAGCAGGGTTTATCTGAAGCGGGTCCCCTCATCCCTGCTCTCCAAGGCACTAATCATGGTCATTATTTTAATTCCATTCTCTGGAGGGCCAAACCCTCCAGCCTGGAGAGCTGCTATTATCCCCAGTCCCCTCTTGCTCTAATTGCTGTGCTTACCCTCATAGTAATCAGCTCCCATTGTCTGTTGCCAGCCTAATGCTGCCCTCCAGCAATCGGCAGCCAAGTACATGGGCAGGAGTGTCAGCTCTTCCCTCCAGGCTTTGAGAGCCAGGACCCAAGTGAGCAGGAGGGGCCTTGCTGGGCAGGTTCTTGTTGGTAGAGCCAGAGACTCAGTGCCAGCATAGTATTGGGGGTGTGGGATCTCTATTACAACTTACTGGCATTACTGTCCTAGCTTCAGCATCAGAGAGTGGCTTGGCCTTAGGCTCCTCTTTGTGCATCTTGATAGCCCAGCAGCTCTGCTAACCCTCGTGAGGATGACTCACCATATAGTAGTCAGGGGTGATGGGGATGGAATTTGGGATCAAGGACCCTGGGGCTCAATCCTGCTGTGGGATCAACAAGGTTCCCGCTGTATGGAGAACACAGTTCAGAGCCCAATTCTGCTCCGCTCCACTCCACCAGCCTTAACATGAAGTAGCCACATTGCTATCAGTGATGTGGAATACACCTCATTAGGGGAAAGTCTAGGGGAAACCCTCCCCAAAATATAGTATCAGGCACTAGAAGGGCTGAACTGCATAGGCACAAAGCACAGTCCACAGCCAGGAAGGGATCACTCTGCAGCTAGTGAGAGAGAAACAGACTCACATTCAATGTGCCAATGTCCAAAATAGGATTAAGTGCATAAAAACCCACCCCAACCCATCAGGGATGGGTTCATGATAGCTCTTCCTAGAGCAATGAGGGGAAACTGTTCCCAGTCCTGGGAGGTGGAGAGGAAGAGGTGCCACAAAACAAGCCATATTTTCTCCTGGAGAAATACAGCCTTAGTGTTAATATGTGCCTGTGTGCAGCCCTGATCCTTTACCCCTGATTCTTCATGTAGTGCCTGCCACCAGCCAGCCAGCCAGCTTCTATGTACCTTTCCTGCTGCTGGTTTAACCCCAGGCCCTGCTGTTCTCAGCCTCACAGTCTCCTACCATGCTGGGAATATAGAACTGAGGGAGGCAGTGACTGGCCCAAGATCACCCAGCATGCCTGTTTTTGCGCCAACTCCTGGCCCTCTGCCCTATGTGTGTACCGATCGTTGTGACTAAAGTGGAGGTGATTGTGCTTTCTGCATATGGGTTGTACCACAGGGAAGCATATGGGTTGTACCACAGGGCTCAACATGGGCCTGATCCAGGGAATCTGCACAACTAGGCCCAGCCCCTTCCATCTGACCCAAACCAACAGCAGATGCCATTAAAGAACTGTTTCCTTTGTTATGGAAGTTATGCCCCCGCCTTTCCCTTCTCCCCCTGCCTATGTGCCCCATCTCCCACTCCCCCACACCTACTCTACCACCCCCATCCCAGGAGTACCCCTTCCTGCTTGTCACAGAGAGGAAGCTGGAATCAGACCCCATGCTGAGTGCACCAGGCCTCAGCTTGCTGGCTATAGAGTACATATTGTTGTATACAGTGTCTCTAACCAGGACCTTGGTTCCCCCTTTTTCCCAGCCATCCTTTCCCCCAAGGCTGGTCCACTGGGGAGGGAAAACACAGGGCCCCAGTTGCTAACTGCTCTGTAAAGACACGTGAGGGACAGAGTGATGGGGCTAGAACTAAGGGACAGTCCCTGCTCAGCAGGTGGCACTGTGGGGTGTGAGGTGTTTCCCTTTGACCTCTGTCCTCACTTCTCCAGCGCTGGATTTGAGGCTCCTTTAAGAAGGTTGCTCCCCAGGTGGAAGTGCTGACTGTGGTACAGACAGTGCACTGTGCAGTCAGAGGCACCAACACTGAACAATGTACAAATTCCTTTATTTTATTATTTCTTCAAAGACTAGTTAGAGCAGGATGGTCACTGTAGAGTGGGTGGATGGCACCCCTTGCTTGCTGACCCCTTCACCTGCATCCCTCCTCCCCATGAGTGTAGGGAGAAGAGAAATTCCATCTCCCTTCTGGCCCCTTAGCTGTGCTGGAGGCTGAGGGAGTGGGGAGAACTCAGAAGGGGGTGCAGGCCTATGGTCTGGATGGAGTCCACTTTATCTGATACCCCACTGCACAGCCATGACTGGGTTTCCCCCATTCAGAATTTTACAAGCTATTTCTTTTTAAATTCTTTTACACTTTTGGGCTCTCCAGCCTACTCTTGCAAGTGTGTGTGCTTAGATCAGCCTATGAGTCTGCAGATTTGGTGTTGGTCATGATGATCTTGAAAAGATTCAAGGTCCATCTATCATGGGAGGATCTTACCAGGTGTTAGTTAGAACAGGTGAATGTTGTACACACCCCACAGTAGGGGAGAGGCACAGGAAGTCCATGTGAATGTGATTAAGATGTTTAGCAGAAAGTAGGGTTCTGTGAATAAGGTGTGCGGGGGAGATGAAAGTGTTTTCTCTGATGCTTTCATAGATCTGCTGGCACCACTGCAGATCTAACTAATACCGCTGGATTAACATCTCTGTGCAGCTGCAGCCTGTGCAAAAGGAGCAGACTGGCAATACTTGGGGAATTGCTGGATTTTTTTTTTCTAGTAGGCGTGGATATACAGATAGGATTGTGCATAGGAGAGACATGGTGAATCCCAAACCTATAGTGAGCGGTTCCACTACAAAGAAAGGGAAACAGATCCACGGGGAACTGAATGTTATGCTAAAAATTATGTGATCAAACCATCCAATAGCCCATGGGCAGCCTAGTTGGGGTGGTTCCCAAGAAAGATAGGGTTATAAGGTTCGTAGACTATAGGAAATTCAATGCGGTCATAGCCTCTTGAGGCATGTCCCATGTCTAGAACAGATGCTGCTCTTGATGCACTAATTTCTCACCACTCTTGAATTGGCAAAAGGGTGTTGGTAGATCCCTCTTGATCCAGAAGCGCAGCAAACAATAACCTGCCTTTTCCACAGACAAGGATCTGTATGAATTTACTGTTCTTCCTTCAGGATTGAAAAACAAAAGTGAGCTTCCTAAATAAATATTTCTGTGATCAGAGAACACCCAATTACATGTGATTATGGGTTTTCACTTGTGAATGTGGCTGTGTATTATTGGCCCAGCACACACTTCCCAAACAGACCAAGCGGCAAGCAAGGGTGGCTTGGACTCCTGGGTGTAACAGAAATAGCCTGTAAAGATTACAAGTGGGGAAATTTGAGTCTCGGCTGTGCTTGGAATTGCTCTGGGTTTCAGTTGAAGTTAACTCCATCCTGACCACCTGGCCCCAGCAGATCTGCACCCTGCTGGGGATCTCCCAGCAGCTATCTGCCTAAAGGGTCCCCCATGGTGCTCAGTCCTGAGGGGGTCTCCCCTTTGAGGTATCTGGCTCTATCACTACGATAGATGCCCGTCCCCAGGTGCAGGTGGGCCCATGTTGAGAACTAGCCAGTGAAACGCAATGTTCCATGAAGCAGGTGGGATGGACAGTGTAGGATGGTTTAAGCAATCTGACTGGTTAATGCACAGGGCATTACATTCTCCATACAGACCACGCAACAGAAACAGGAAGATCCATACAAGTGGGAACAGAGCAGGGCCCCTCTGGGGATGTTTATGCCCAGAAGGGGGAGACAGAGAATGCACCTTGTGGAGGTCAGCTCCTCTGGGCCAGACCTGCTCACACAAGGGAAGACCTGTGCTAGGAGCGACTGGGAAAGCAAGCAGAGCACAAGCATGAATGCAACATACTCACGGTGGTGCAGAATAGGTCACAGTGACACAAACGTCCCCTTGTTATACACACAGGCACACTCACACACACACCACACTTGCTTGCACCCCCCTCACACACCAGCACCTACAGACCCAACCATACATTTGCACTGCCCCCCTCTTTGTGGGCTCATTCACACAACAACCTGCTCCATTGCAAACTTGCTGCTTGCTTCTTAATCTGTGGTTCCTTGTCTGGTGGCAATGTACTCGTACAGCTGCTGATTACCCTGCATTTAAATGCTCCCTCCCCTTTCCTGGCCACATGGGGTAGGAAGTAACAAACAGGAAATGATGTAGCAGGGGTTGTTGCAGCTTGCTCCGAGTTAATCTGTTCACACAGTACCATTGCTACTTACTAGAGTCAGGTCCTTGCAAGCAAACCCTTTGCATTGGGTGGTAGAGAACAAGGGATCATGAAGAAGGAAGTGGTAAGGTTGTCACACAAGTCAGAATGTGGGTTTGTGCTACTAGCCCCACTCCCAAAAGGGTGTTCTGTGAACGTGCCTTCTCTCTCTCTCTCACACACACACACATTCATTCATGTAAACATGCATTTAATGTGTTACCTGCCATCACATTCCTAATACACTGTACCACACACCTACAATGTGCAAGTACCATATACATACCGGAGAGAGCACACAAACTGTATCCTTCCCCTCCTGTAACATGTGCATGTACACACACTCTAGATTGGAGCTTGCCTCTTGTCAGTTTCCTAGCAGTGAGGTTGAACCACTTGACAAGAATGTGGGCCCCTTTGAAATGCCCTTGTGGTGAAACCAGGATTAACCCTGCTGCTGTGGCGTGGACACTGCCGACCTCTACCCCCACAGTCCCAGGCACCATGACTCAGCCTTACCCGTGATCTGCAGGCTGGTCGCTTCCTTTAGTGCATGGCGGGTGGTTGCGGTCAGCAGGACCCTAAGGGGCAGTGGGATTCAGGGACCTGTTAGTGCCCCCGTCAGCCCACTCTGCGAAATGGGGTTGCAGACCAGTGGGTTTAGTGGTAAAGATATAAACCGAGAGCAGCCCCTGTGGGAAGCCAGCTCCGGCATCAGCCCTTTGCCCCATGTGAGAGTTGGAGTTATTGCAGTTTGCAACATTCAGCCATGAGGAACAGCAGACAATGGGATGGAAGTGTGATGCTAGGCAGAGCAGAGGGCACCTTTGCACAGAGCCCCCATCTCAGCCACCAGCAAGGAAGCCCCCAGTACCTGCATTCACACTCTTTGCCCTGCCCAGAGAATGACAATGTGCATTGAAAAATCAAGTGCTAATGGTCTGGCCTCTGCCATCCCCACCCCCAGCAAGATCTTTCCTCCCCCCATGTCTCAGATCCACGGGGCCCTACGGTGACCATCTGGCGAGTGACTAGCAGAGACAACAAGACAGATGGGTGGTGGTGGGGTGATTTACCCTGTTACAGAGACACCAATGCAAAAACACACATGGGCCACGTGGGTGGCCAGAGACACGGACGAGCGGGCAAGAGGGTGGGGGGCGGGAGGACCGTCCCCAGGATGCTCCTTTGTACAGGATGAGCGAGCGTGGCCCGCGGAGTTAGTGTTGAAAGTATTGCAGTCTAACTGATATGGCTTTAACTATCAGGGAAGGAAGGAAGGAAGGACACCGAGATGTGGGGAGACGTCTCCCAAACTCAAACCCAACACAAAAGCGAAACCCCCTCCTGGAATGGGGAACTTTGGGGGGCAATCGGGACCCTCCCCCCTGAAAGAAACTCATGTGAGAGTGAGCCCTATAGGCTGCCTGGGGCCCGACCCCCCTGCTCTCAAATGTGCTCATGGGAAGCTGGCTGGTGGGATCTGGGGAATGGGGCAGGCCAGCTGGTAGTGAGACACCCCCCCATCCTGTCCCTTTGCCTCCCCCTTGTATGCATCTTTGTGCCTCTAGAGAAAGATGGGGAGAAGCAGGCAGGGAACTGATGCAACAGCAACATGGAAGGAGCAAGCAACCCAGGGTGGAGAAGGGGCAGGGTCTCCCCTCCCTGGCTGCTACGAGGCACCTTTCCCGTGGAGACAGTGGTGCTCCTTAGAGTTGTAGGCAGGCTGGGTTCGGGGGGCCCAGCTCCAAAAGTAAAGGGCGGTGTGTGGTCAGAGATTGTTAAGCGGCGCTGGAACTGATACGTGGGGGCGTGGGTGGTATGCAGAGGGCTGGGTGTGCATGCGCACACACGGATGTGTTCACATGTATATCTGCGAGTGTGCCACATGTGGCTGTGTGTACATAGTGTAGCTGAGGAGTGTGAGCACCATGTACGTGTGTGTGCATCTGAGTGGGACGTGAGTGCAAGTCTGTATTGGCATGTGGAAGAGCTTTTAGGCCCACATACCACAACAAAGAGCCTGTCAAGAGGGAGGGAGGGAGCTATGCTGAGGCTCTCAGCCCCGAAGACTGACTAGTTGACCAGGGTTTGCCTGCAGGAGCTATTAGCAGCACCAGGCACTGCTGTGCAGCAGGCAGTCTCCATTATCAGTGCTAGGCTTGGATTTTCTCCCCTCCCCAACTTGGCTTTGTACCAACTGGAAAGTACCTGGATCCTCCTGTGGCAGAAAAGTTGGGCCCTTGCCCCAGGCAGTAGAGCTGGAAATAGAGGAAACAAACCCTGCGTCTCCCTGCTCAGCGACTTTCCCTACTTCTTGGGCTGATCAGTATCAGTGAGTAAGTTCCAATTAGAGCAAAGAGCCAATGGCCCTTGGCCCCTCCTCTCCCACAGGCATAGCCATCCATGCAGAGTGAGGACAGGTTGGCTCTAGGTGTAGAGGAGGACAGCTCTTTCTCCAGCACTATAGTCTGGTGGCTGCAGGATCCTTTCTTGTATACCCTCAGAGCAGTCATCCATTAAAAAGGCGCCAGAAAGAGGCATCCCCCTCCCCCATAAACAAGGCAAACACACGCCCTGAAACCCTGGCAGATGTTCAGGCCACCCCAAGGGTGTTTGTGTGTGTATTGTGGATGTGGGTGGGAGTGTTTTACCCTCTAGTGGCTAGAGATTGCTGCTGATTCTCTTTTTGGCTCCACCATGGCTGCTGCTGTCCCGAGACTGAATACCGCCCGGGATGAGCTCCCCACAAGCATGCAAGAGACAATCCCAGGCAGCAGTCATTGTCAGGGAAGGGGAGGGGGGGCAGGATTTGCCTGGCTGCTCCCCACAGCAGTGGCTCTAGCCGAGCTGGAATGTGTGGGGTTAGTTTTGCCCTGTGGAACTGGAAATACCCCCAAGGTATGGAGGGGGATGGGGCCACCTGTTGGGCTGCTGTTGGCATGCCCCATCCCATGGCAGTCAGCGGGCAGCATGTGGCTGAGGAATGTGGTTGGGGGGTGGAGTGGGACTGGTGTGCTGCCCTTGAGACTGGGCACAGCCCTGGTTCCCTCCTCAACCCCCTCTCCAATCCCCCTGTGAGGTTACGTCAGTGAATTTGGTCCCGTTTCTCACACACACACACACACCCACCCCACAAGCACCCTTTGCCTGAGGTGGGTGAGTTTACCAAGCAGCCAGCTGGCACTTTGGCACAACAGAACTCCTGCTCCGCACGGTGAAGGAATGGGGAAGCAGGGAGCCAGGTTCCTGGCAGTGCCCGGCCTGCAGCTCTGGGGAGCGTGGCAGGTAGGGGTGGTTTTTGGTCTGGTGGACAGCAAGGGGTGCTGGGGGCACATATCTCGTGCCTGGTGTGCCTCCCCCAGGTGCAGAGGGGTGGTTCGATGGGAGCCCCATGGCACAAAGACACGCCCAGCATCTCCCCTTGGAACAAAAAACAAATGAAACGAAAATGGAACTCTCCTCCCCAACCCAACCCCAGCCCAAATGCCCAGTGGGCAGGGACGGGGGGCTGGCGTACAGGGTGGTGGGCTCGCATGGCTGTTACTTTTTAAACATGTCCTGCAGTGGGCCGGGCAGGTACTTGAGCACTGTGTCAAGGATGCTCTCCTCTTCCTCGTCTTCATCATCCCCGCAGCCTGCCGGGATGGCTTTCTTGGGGCGCGTCAGACTTCCCTCGCAGGGCTGCTCCAGAGCTGCCTTCTCCTCTGCTTCCTTCTCCTCCTTCTTCTTCAGGCCATACTGCATGGGAGAGCGACAGGGGGCGCTGGTGAGTCACAGGAGCCTTGGCACTGGAAGCTGAGACACGAGCCAGCTCTGCCACTGGTCTAGACTTCCCAGAATGCCTGACACATCCCACCAAGAAGATAAGACGATGCGTGTACATGCATGAAGGTGCGCAACGAACCACAATTGTGAACAAATACAGACATGTATGGGCTTATATATACACAGATACATGCAGACACGACTATGGCATATATACTTGTATACATACACACACATGCATGTGCACATATACACACACTTGCAGCTGCAGAGCTATGCAGAGAGATGTACACAGATAGGCACATAAACACACAAGGCTATGCAAATGTCTACAGGTAGGCATTGCAGGGGTGTAGCTGCCATGGAGCAAGGGGGCTTAGTTGAGCTTGGACCCTGGACTCTAGAGGCTTGAGCACCACTAGGAAATTTTCAGAGTGGCCAGGGGAGTGAGGGCCAGGGGCAACACTCTACCCCCACCTACTCTGAACATTTTCTAGCAGTGCTTGTGTCACTTACTAAGGATGTTGCCAAGAAGGAAATTTTCAGAGTGAGCAGGGGTGGCGTGCTGGCCCTGCTGACTCTTAACACTTCCTTTTGGGGGGGGTTGCTTCCAATCCAGGGCACTTCACTGGGAGCCAGTGCAGCACTACAACATTTTTGGAGGGAGGCTGAGGCTGGCTGGGAGCCTCAGGAAGGCCATCATTTAGGAAGAACTTGCCTCCTTGCTCCTAGGGCAGGGAGCATAATTGGGACATAAGCCCAGCCCCCACCACAGCCTTGCTATGCCACTGATGTATTGATACAGAGAGGTGCACACACACAGGGCTATGCATGCACACACATGTGCATGTTAACATATAAGCATGCAAGTACACACACCTGCACTGCAGAGCTGTAAGTACATGTGCACATGCACACACCAGAGCCCCTCACCCCAGTCTTGCACCACCACCCATGCCTTCCCACTGCTTCCTGATCTCCCTTTCCCCCAGTGGGGGCTGTCTCCACATGCAGCTATCCGATGGTAGCAGATGTGAGATTTGCCCAACTTTGGGAGTGGCACTGCCAAGGAGGACTTGGCAAGAGCAGAGGCTGGAATATGAAGCCTCTTCCCATGCCAGCCAGCCTTTCTCATGCATTTTAGGGCTCAGATTCTAGCATCTGTCACCCTGGTACTACTATCCTGAGAAGAAAAGAGTGAGGTGATTCCTGGCCATCGGCCACACAGTGCTGTGGTGCCAGAGTACCAAGGGTTGAGACCCATTCCTTTTGGTCATGTCCACCTCTGACACTCAGGATAGGCTGGGGGACGTGGCAGGTACTGTTGGGTCTGTGTGCCAGACCCCTGTCCCGTCTTCCACAACACGTGAGCCCAGGCATTTGCCCCATTGGGGTGTGGGGCCCCAGGGATGCACAGAGGCTGAACCAATGTGAAAGGCTGCGTTAATAAACCTATGGCGCTAACAAAGCAGAGCTGCTCTACTGGCTAGACTCTGTTCTCACTGCCCCGCTTGGCAGGATATTGTGGCTGGGCCCCAGCAGCCCCAGCTGCGCTATCAGCTCTGCAGCAGGTTATTAAAGATTGCAGATAGGGAGCGCAAGGCTGTAACTCAGCCACTTACTGTGCAGGAGATAAGGAGAGCCCCACGCTGCCCCCACTTATAACCTGTTGAGGGAAAGAGTGGGCAGATCTTCCAAGAGCAGCTGGCACAGAAGAGAGCCCTCTGGGAGCCTTCCCCCAGATGGACTGCGCTGTCTCCTGTCTTATTGTTAAGGCATAAAGGGAGCCTCCCGTCCCACACGCTTGCTTCCAAAGCAATGATTGATGACAACAGCATCTGGCTAGGGGACTCTGGAGTCCCGCCTCAGCAGTGTTGCCATCACAGCTGGCAGGGACTAAGAGATGATTAATGGACAGGTGGAGATTTGGGAGTGAGTGGGAACATGGGTGTGTGTGTGTGTATGTGCGCGTGCAAGAGGAACAGGGCTGCTTTGCCAAAGACTCAAAGCCAACATTTGGGGGGTGGATCTGAGCATACACTGGCTCCCTGGGTGCCAGCTTGCAGTGGAGCTCAGGGAGCTGGGCTTGTGAAGATCTGGTGACTCACCTGTGGATGTAAGACACTGAATGTGAGTCTGTACAAGTGTGTGTGTGCATATGCATGCACAACTCCCTGTGTGTGTTTGTGTAAAGCACTTGGCTTTCATAGGAAAGTGAATACATGTGTAAGCGACCGAAGAAGCAACTGGATGTAAGACACTGTGTGCCTATACAAGAGGGCGTGTCTGTGCCCACGTGTGCAATGCTAGCGGTGTCCAACAGAATGAAGGGTTGATATGGAGGCACTGTTGTGTGTGCCTCTAGAGTGGATGTCTGTGAGTCATTTGATGATCATGAATGCATAGGGCTGTGTGTGCAAGAGAGGACATATGGGAGAGAGTCTCTGTGGATGTGCTAATGTGCAGGAGATACTGGCTGCAATCCCAAACTGCCTGTGCGCAGCTTGCGGGCGGGTTCCGTGTACGGCACAATGCCCCCGTAATGGGGAGGTGCGCACACGTACCATGCAGCATACATAGGGCATGGGAGTGGCCCCACTGAATGTGTGCAAGACACTGAGCAGCAAGTGAGTGTGTGCACAGACGTTAAGGCACGAGGATACCATTGAGATCATCTAGTCTGTCTTTCTGCATTGCAGAGACCGCTGAGTTTCAATCTGCTAGTGCTGTATCAAACCCACACAGTTGTATTTGGCTGGGGCCCAAACTCATCCTGCACTCGAATTAGCTTTTTTACACACACACAGGCATGTGCACATTCTTCTAGTTTTACACATAAACACACCTTCACTCCCAACTACCCAGGGCTTAATTTGTGCTGGAGCTCAGCCCTGGCATCTCTTTTCATGTCAGGGCTCAGTCCTCCTGGCACCTCCATGCAGGTCCTGCCACTGGTGCTATTCTGTGAGACCCCACCCATGGCTGGATAAAGTGTGATGGAGGCCTTGACTGGGGACTGGTGGTGGTGCTGCTTCTGCCACTCATCAGCCGTTTGGTGGCAAAACACCCCCAAGGCCAAACAGCAAAGAGGTGAGCCCCCTCCCCACCCACCTGGAGACGCACCATCCTCAGCCTCCACCCTGATGACAGGGTTGGGGCTGCTGCGGATGGGCAAGGAGGGGACTGCTACTACTGCCACCCATCAGCTGTCTGGTAGGGAGTGTTTGGGGTGGTGGAGGATGGAGTTGAGCAGGGCAACTCCACCAGTTCCTCTGAGTACCCTCTCATGCATCTGGGGTCAAGGGTTGCTGGGGCAGGCTTGAGCCAACTTAAAAAAAAAAAATACAAAGAAAGAAAGAAAGAAAAAGAAATTAAGCAGTTTCTCTCTCTCTCTCTCACCCACACCCACCAACCACTCCTCTTTCCTTTAGATTTAGGTACGCCCCCTGCAACCAAGTCCCTCCCTCCTTGCTTGCTTGAGGCCTCATTACTTTTCCTCTGTGTACTGCCTCCTCTCCTTTGGCTGCCCCTCTCTATCCACATCCACTCCTGGCAGTCTTTCCCCTGACAGCAGTTATAGCATTTATTGCTTTTTAGCTGCTTCCTTCAGCTTGGCTGGGTAGCTCCGGGCCTCGGCCTGTGTCTGTGCTGAGATTCCAGATTTACTTTCTCAGCAAAATCTCCCAGGGACTGCAGGCTCCACGGGAACATTTAATGCTCTTCTTATCCCCATGGTACAACACAGATACTGGCTGATTAGCCCTTGCAGCTGTATCATTTTCCCCAAGACTTAGAGAGGGAAACACAGACGGGAATGGGCTTGTCCAAAGGCAGGCACTGACCAAATTGGGTGTGGAGTTCATTATGTTACAGCCACCAGTCCTGCCAAACTACTTTCCCTGTTTGCAGGCAGCCAACTCTATGATCAAAAATCATGAGTCAGAAGACTGGTTTAAAAAATCTCAAGATTTTTAAAAATAATAATAATCTGGGGGATTTTCCTCTTGATTTCCAATTCTTTAGGGCCTGGCTGCAGTCACATTTTCCAGCTTTTCCTCTGCAACCAAGATTAAAAGCACATCTCTTTCATTTAAAAAAGACAGCTGAGATTCTCACCACTTTTGCATGGATCCTGCAATGTTAGGTTTTAAGAAAACCCTGAAATCCTGTTTCCAACTGTGCATTAAGCCTCAGGTTTCCCACTCCAATGTGTTCACTGACTCAAACCTACCATGCTGAGTGCAGTGGTCAGATCCTGGTCAGTTTCACTCCCTAGCTGGTCACTATTACTTCCTATTTCTCATGCAAGGCTCAAGGCCTGTTCCATTTGCTGGGTGAAGCCAAGTGAAGTGACATGTCCCATCTCCTTCACAAATAAACCATGATCAGAGCAACTGCGAGGATAGGGATGGCAGCAGGAATGGAAAGGACAATGCAGGCATCCATAGCACAGCACAGGCAGCAGCTGTTCGCTCACCCAGGACAGCCGGACTGTGGCAGAGAGCTGACAAGATGAGAATCATTCATGGATTTGTATGGGAGGTCCCAAGGGATCTGCAGTCTGCAAAGCCTGTGCTGTGGAGCTGGTGTCACGAGGGCCCTGCTGCACAGCTTGTTATTCCTGCAGTTGCTGGCTCCTGGGAGTGCCAGAGGCAGCGAGAGAAAAACTCACAGCCTTTCCAGGAAGATCACTGGAAAGGTGGAGGCTGGGCAGGGAGCCAGTGAAGAGGGGCTGTGCTCCAGTGGCATGAATGGACAGCAGCTGCCAGGAGTGGTCAATCCCTTCTCTCTGAACTCTGAGGCCCTCCTGGTGAGAGAGCCCTCTCACCCTACAGCAGAAGGCTCGGGGAGATCCCTCTCCTCCAGCCCCTCGGCTGACATCTTGGCAGTAAGATGTAGATTGGATGGGACCCAGATACACAAGCAATGGGGGGGGATGTTCGGAGCTGGACCAGGCTGAGGCTGAGGAGGCAGGAGCTTGCAACTCCTAGAGGGGCTGACTGCTGGGGAAGATGGGTCAGGGTGCATCAAAGTGATAGAACCAGGAGAGATGGGGATGTATGCAGTTCCATCCAGCCCCCTGGGGCTCTCCCACCAAGGAAAGCTGTTGGGTTAAGGAGGGGTCACATTCTTGCTAGGGATTGGTGCTGCTGACAGGCTCACCCACCTTGTCGCGAATCTGTTGTCGGACCTTTTCCCGCTCAGCCTCCATGCGGGCATGCTTAGCCTTGCGCTCATCCTCCTGCTGGCGCAGGGCCTCTTGCCGCTCATCCTCCTTTTTCTGGGCATCAGGATCCTTCTCCTCCTCGCCTCCCAGCATTTTGCCCATGTCCTTGGTGGCCCCTGCAGGAGAGTGTGGTGAAAAGGGCTGCATCTGGAATGGGGGACCTCACAGCCTAACCACACAGCAGGGACTACCCCTTGGCACCATACCTGCAACCCCTATTCATCTAACCCCATGGGATCATCCCCATTCCTTGTGCAGTTGTCTACACTGGCACAAGTGGAGTACAATCTGTTTAGCTAAGGCTCCTGCATTGCACAGTCTTTTCTGTGTTTATCCTTGCACCCGCTCTCCCTTCAGGTGAAGAATGGCAACAATGTACTTTCATTTTACAGGTGGGAAACTGAGGCATGGGAGACACAGCTACACAGGAGCTTCAGATTCCCTATGTGGCCTTGGGCAGGTCACTTAGTCTTTCTGTGTCTCAATTCCCCATTTGTAAAATGAGGCTAATCCTCCTGTCTTGATCATATCAAGGAATAATGTGCTAAAGACTGCAAGGTGCTAGGGTAATGGGAGGCATGCAAGCACTTACGAGTACGTAATGAGAAGAAAGGCCATCTTGCAGGGCTGCTGCTCAATTTACAGCAGACTCTACAACCTCAAGCTCATGTCTCTACAGCAGAGATGTGACATTTCTGCTCTGTGGGCCAAATGCAAATAAGGCCCCTTTCCAATTCATGGATCCAATACTATCCCCCTTGAGCAGGCTTCCTGAATTCCCTCCTTCCTTTCCACATTCATCTCAGCCCCTCCCACCTGAGTGTGTGCCCTCATCTCTGCTCCTTTTCACCTGAGTATGACTCTACATCTCTTCTCCCAACTTGAGCATATTTTTGCAGCCCACAGAGCCCCTTCAGCCCCTACCTGGCCCTCTGACATTTACTAAATTCCAAACCAGACAGTGGAGGGAAAGGGGGTTCCTGACCCTGCTCTGTTTTCAGTAATAATTGAGTATGTGCAACCTCAGAGCTCTTGCACCAGCAACCTTACAGTAACAAACTAGTGAGTGCAGCCCAGTGTGCAGGAGCAACCATACGAAAACAGCCAGTATGTGTGGCACCTACAAACCAGCATTTGTGCAGGATGGGGAAGCAGTTCCAGACTCCCAGATTTCAGTGAGGCTGGGCAGAAAGAGTGAGAGAAAAGGAATATCAGTAATGAGGGCAAGAGCCTTCCTGTGCCATGCCATGGAGTGGAGAGTAAAATCAGTGTGGAGGGCGAGAGGGAGAGGACAGGGTGTGTCTCCCACACACAAAGCTTGTCTCTACTGCTGCAGGCTCAGGATTTGAGAATGGGGATGCTGTCTGCCTGCTGCAATCACCCTTCTTTGTCTCCTTGGTGTCTGATGCACAAAAGCAACTGTCAGCTCAGGCATGGAAGCAGAGGCAGGGTGTGTATGGAGCAGCCAGGCCATCCCTTGGAGTGTGGGGAAATCCTGCTTCTACTCAGGGGGCAAGGGAGGGAGAGGGCAGATGGATGGATGTTCCAGGGCAGGTGAAACAGTCATCGATCCCTCCACCTGCCAAGCAGCTGAAATCTATTAGACACCTCTCAGGGGCCAGTGGGCCTGACAGCTCCCTTTCCCTGATGAAGTGCTGCTGTCCTCGAAGAGCCCCAGGCCCAGCTCACTCCTCCTGGCTGTCCGAGCAAGTTTAAAAGCCCATCTGTTTCTGAGCCATGGCAGGGGGTGAGTGACCTGCAGAGAGCCAGGACCCTTAGGATAGGGTTGCCATATATGCAAATGTTTAGAGGACACATGAGAAATACAGGTTGCAGGGCTCCATTATGAGAAACCTATATTTCTCATAAGCATCCTCTAAAAATTTGCATATATGGCAACCCTACTTTAGGACTGAGCTTAAGCCAGAGAGGAGTGGGGAAGAAAGCCTACCAAGGACCAGGGGCAGGCTTCCTCATTGTCAGTAGATGCCTGGCAGGGACCTTGTGGAATGCAGGTGGTAGCAGAGCTAGGGGGGAGTAGCTCTATAGGAGGAACTGGGTGTCCCCTGCTTTGCCTTCCCCTGCCCTGCACCTTAGGTTGGCTGAGATTGACAGTTTGAGTGAGAGTTGGTGCCCCCAGCTGGGAAAAATTGGGATGTTTCTCAAGGCAGAACTTGAAGGCTCTTTTTAGTATGGGACAGGCTCTCTCTCTCTCTCTCTCCCCCCTGTGGCAGCTGCACTCTCTGCTCTTTGGAGTCTCTCACCTTCTGCCTATCACGTGCCTGCAATTACAGCCTCCCCCTCCATCCTGACTCCCCTGCCTCTCATTCTGATTAGCGGCACTAAGGGTGAACTCATACACGTAATACTGCTAGAATCTGATGTCCATGGGACCCCAGAAGCTGTATAATAAGCCCCAGATTACTGTTGCATGTGAGAGGCTATCTGAGTTCCAGCCCTGCTATAAACTCAGATCTGATGATTAGATCAGCACTAATCAGTAGATCCAAGTTTAAAGCAGGTCTGGAACTCAGATTGTCTCACTTGCAACTTGCAGTTATACAGCTTGCATGGCCCCACAGACATTGGATTCTAGCAGTGTTACGTGTGACTTCACATTTCTACTGTCTCCCCTCAATTAATCCATCCTTGATTCATACACATTTGCTAATTTATTTATGTATTTATATTTATTTATTTATTTATTTATTTATATTGAATGATTTCTACCCCGCCCCATCCAGCCTCACGGCAGCTCAGGACAGCTTACATAATTTAAAACAGATAAAAATATACAAAAAGGGGGGTTACAGAGACAATAAATACGATAAAAAGATATAAGACCCGCTGGCTAAAAATCCTACCCCCTTTTCCTTTACCTCCCTCCCACAAAGGCCTGGACGAACAGCCAGGTCTTACAGGCCCGGCAGAAGGCCAACAAGCTGGGAGCCAGGCGAACCTCCTCCGCTGACCCTAGCTTGTTTGGCAATGGGAGACTGGTCCCATAATGAAAGAGGTGCTGTGCACATAGCTATTGGGCTTTACTGCCCTAGACAGAGAGCCACCGGGCTTTCCTGCCCCAGACCTAGGTTCCCATGAAACTTCCAACTATGCATGGGTTCCTGGATTCAGGCCTAGGCACTGCAGGAGTCCTGCTTAGTGGCTGAATCTCCATTTATCTCCGTGCCTCATTTCCCCCTATCTGTGGAATGGTGCTCCTAGCCCATCTGCTGGGAGATTTATTTATTTTTATTTATTTTCTAGATTTTTACCCCGCCCCTCCTAAAAACAGCTCGGGGCGGCTTCCAACAATAAAATAATACATATAAAATATATATAAAACAATTTAAAACATGTCAAAAATACAGTTCAAAGTATTAAAACAGGGCCTGGGAATCACTAAAACAATAAATAGGGTAGGGGAGATAAAACCCTCTAACCCCCCTCCCCAAAGGCCTGGGCGAACAGCCAGGGTTTACAACGTTGCCGGAATGTCAACAGGCTTGGGGCCAGGCGAGCTTCCTTCGGAAGAGAGTTCCAAAGGCGCGGCCCGGCCACCGAGAATGCCCTATCCATTGTGGCCCCCCGCTTAACACAGGGGACCTCCAGGAAGGCACCCCCGGCAGACCGAAGGAGCCGCTCTGGGGCGCGGAGGGCGAGGTGGTCCCTGAGGTACGAGGGGCCCAGACCGTGAAGGGCCTTGTAGATCAACACCAAAACCTTGAACCTAGCTCGGCACGCTATTGGCAACCAGTGCAGGTGTAATGTGCTCCCGACGACCCATCCCCGAAAGGAGCCGGGCCGCTGCATTCTGCACTAGCTGCAGCCTCTGAACCAGGAACAAGGGAAGCCCCACGCAGAGTGCGTTGCAGTAGTCCAGCCTCGAGGTGACGAAGGCATGGATGAGGAAGGCCAGGTCCGGGTCGGAGA
>QEPC01006817.1:2289733-2305075 GCA_003113815.1 Sphenodon punctatus
GCTGAGAGACTGGCCTGAAGGAGATAATGGTCCGTCCATGACAAGGGCACTGCCCTAACCTCCCCCACAACCGGACCCCCCGCCTCCTCAAGGCCAGAACCAAAGATCAGGTCGAGGGTATGCCCCCCCCCCCACGTGGGTCGGGCAGATAACCTCCTGGGACAAATCCATGGTTGCCATGGTGGCCATGAATTTTTGCTCTGCCCCAACAAGGCTGGCATCGGTGTGAATGTTGAAGTCCCCCAGAACCAAGGTCCTAGAGGAACCCAGCACCACCTCCGAGGCCAGCTCTGCTAGAGCGGTAAGGGATGCTGCCGGACAGGAAGGGGCCCGGTATACCAGCAGCACCCCTAACTTGCCCCCAGCCAAATCGAACACCACATGAAGGGCCTCAATACCCACAATCTCCTGGACTGGATACCTCCTAACAGGCCAGTCCTCTCTAAAAATAATCACTACACCACCTAATCCCTAAAAATAATCGCTACACTGTGGAACACAGTGAAGGGAGGTGCTGGAGGCGGGCAGAGGATTAGTCAGAAGGCAGGCCCGGGGTCCTGTCTGACTGCCTGTTTGGTAGTGGTGGAGGGAAGCTTCTTTAGAGATGTAGTGAAGCCTGGTCAGACTGGGATCATGGCAAACAGGGTCCTTGCAGCTGGAGATTCCTCACCCTGGGCCTCCTTCCAAGCAGGGAAGAGGCCTGAGACCATGCAAGAGGTCACAGAATGGTCATAGCTTCAGGTCCACAGCCCTGTTCTGTCATAGGCCTACCTGGGAACCGTGGGTGCTGTCCACTCCAGCTCAACATGGGCCAGTGTGCTGGCAGGGATCTTCATGCTGAGGGTGGGGGGTGGGAGCAGTTTCAGCAGGGAGCCAGGCAGCGGGCTTTCCCATTGCAGTTTGTCAGCATTTAAGAGCTACAAATTGATGTTGGCTCCACAGGCCCACAAGAGACACCAGGGTCTTTCATCTTGGAGCTCTGTCTCCCTCCTTATCCATTCCTCTGACTCATCAGCACTTTCCCAAGCCAGCCGAGCCCTCCGTCACAGCCAGAGACAGCAGCCGCGGCTTGCTGTGCCAGTGGGATCCTCGCCAAGGGAAGGGAGTTTGCAGGAGTCCCAGCTGTGTCTGGGTGATGTGCATTCATGGGCACTGGGTGGGGGGGATGGGCCAGTGGAATATGGAGCCTGGGTTGCTGAGGGGCTGGTGTGGGGATGTGTTGACTTCGTTGATGTTCCAGATACAGCTTTTCGCTTAGCCTGATCCTGATGAATGAATTTGAAGCAATTCACTTGGACACTGTCTGGCTGCAGGGTTGGCAGCGAGAAACGAGCCCTCCAGCAAGGCCTGTGGCTGGGGAAGGGCTGGGTTCTCTGCTGCTAGGTGAGGCTTGTCACTTCAGGAGGGGGATTTAAAAGTGCAGCAATAATTCCAAGCTGGGAGGAGTAACAAACTCGCAGAAAGGCAGAGGGGTGAAACAAAGGCAACCAAAGGGGTAGGAAATAGCTGTTCAACTCAGTTAAATGCACCTGCTGTGTCTCTGGAAAACAGCTTACAGCACAGCTAGTTAGTAGGAGAGCTTTGGGAGACCATACCAGTAAAGAGCTCTAGGGGGTGACAGTGCACAGCAAATCAGAGCTGTATAAGCAAAGTGTTGGGATGGCCAGTGGCACCTGGGTGGCCTGCAAAGATACTTGGGGCCGCCCACAGATACTTTGTGTCGCAGGGCAGGGTGAGCCCCATTATATAAAGCTCTGTGATGCTGCCCTAGTTACTGAGGAGATGGACAGGTGACAGCTTAAGCCACTGAAGTTCGTAGGGAACATGGCCTACCCTAGGCTAAATCCCCAGTCAGTGTGAGCCTGATCTCAGCAACAGTCTGGCTGTTTAACTCAAGCTGGGGAGACTCATGGTCCTTACCCCAGTTCTATTCCTGGTGTTGGCCAAGATGGCAGCATTCATGCTAGCTGGGGAGGGTGTGAGACATACCCTGGCCTGCCATTGTGTACAGACAGCCTAGTGGTCAAGAGTATCTATACCCAGCCAACCAAAAACTAGATGGGACAAAAAAGAAACCAATACAGCAATGGGAACAGCCTGCAGAGATCCATGGGAAGGGTTAGAGGGAATGCTGCCATCATTAGATTCTCTGGGTCAGAGCTGCAGCATGGGGCAGAGTTATGACCCTTGGCACAGAATGGAACAACCTCAGTGCTGGCGGAAGGAAGCTGTGCCTGCCAGCAGCTAGCTCCAGGCAGCTATCTCCTCCATTATTTATTATGATGATTATTATAAACATTTATATAGCGCCAGTCATGTACCTGGCACTGTAGAGAACATAGAAATAGATGCGGTCCCTGCTTGTGGCTTACAATCTAAAAGACAAGGAGGGGGAGACAGGGAGAGGGGACAGTGGGAGAGACAGGGGAGAAGACAAACAAACATTCAAGCGGATGCGAAGTCTCAGGTGCGTGTGCTTGGCTTGGTTACAATCAGGTTGGTTGCAGCAGTCTGCAGAGGAGGGCAGACAGTAAGTATATGGGGAACGACTAGCAGGCATTGGGAAAGGCGGCGAGGAAAAAGTGGGTCTTGAGGAGGGATTTGAAGGAGCGGAGGGAGGGGGCAAGGCGGATGTGGGTAGGGAGGGAGTTCCAGGCATGGGGGGCAGCGAGGGAGAAGGGTCGAAGGCGGTTAGGTGAGCAGGAGAAACGAGGGAGAGTGAGGGAGGGGACAGAGGAAGAGCGGAGAGCGCGTGCAGGAGTGCGTAGGGAGATTAGGTCCGAGAGGTAAGGGGGAGCTTGGTTGTGGAGTGTTTTGAACGTGAATACCAGGAGTTTAAACAGGATACGTTCAGGAAGGGGGAGCCAGTGAAGAGAGAAGAGGAGAGGCTGCACATGGTCGAAGCGACGGGCAGAGTGAATGACCTTGGCAGCGGAGTTTTGGATTGCGATAAGGGGGGACAGGTGAGAGCGAGGGAGGCCAGCAAGGAGGAGGTTGCAGTAATCGAGGCGAGAGATAACCATGGCATGAACAAGGGTTTTGGCCGAGGAGGTAGAGAGAAAGGGGCGGATCCGAGCAATGTTATGGAGGGCGAATCGGCAGGATTTGGCAACAGAGTCAATGTAAGGTTTAAAAGAGAGGTGCGTGTCAAAGATGAAGCCCAAGCTACGGGCTTGGAGAACAGGATGGATGGTGACTCCATCGATGCAGATGGGCAGGTTAGAGGGAGAGGAAGAGGAGGGAGGAAAAATGAGGAGTTCGGTCTTGGCCATGTTGAGCTTGAGTTGACATCGGGACATCCAGGCAGAGATATCAGAGAGGCAGTTGATGAGGCATGAGTGGACAGAAGAGGAGAGAGAGGGGGTAGAAAGATAGAGTTGGGTGTCATCAGCGTAGAGATGATATTGGAATCCGTGGGAGGCAATAAGTTTGCCAAGGGACAGGGTGTAAATAGAGAAGAGGAGAGGGCCAAGGACAGAGCCTTGGGGGACCCCAACCGAAAGGGGGAGGGAGGAGGAGTTTGACTCGGGGAGCGAGACTTTAAAGGAGCGGTCAGAGAGGTAGGAGAAGAACCAGTCAAGGACAGAGCCACGGAAGCCCAAAGAGTAAAGCGAGTCCAATAGAAGCAAGTGGTCGACAGTGTCAAAGGCAGCAGAGAGGTCAAGGAGGACAAGAATGGAGTAGAGGCGCTTAGATTTAGCGACAAGTAGATCATTGGTGATCTTGGCCAGGGCAGTTTCAGTAGAATGGAGGGGGCAGAAGCCGGATTGGAGAGGGTCCAAGGAGGAGTTGGCAGAGAGGAGGTCCAGGCAGCGGGAGTAGACGACACATTCCAGAAGCTTTGAGGCAAAGGGAAGGAGGGTGATCTCTCCATCAGAGATCACCAGTGCTCTGACCATGCCCTTATGGGGGTGTGTGGTGGAGGGGGCTGCCTCTTTATCATCTAGGCATCTCTGCCTTTTTGCAAGAGGTCTGGGCCTACAAATGGGCTCTATTTTATTGGAGCTGAGCAGAGACAGCAGGGAAGCAGTCTGACAGGGAGAAACTACAGGCCTTGAAGGGACACTGCTGTCAAACAGCTGCAGCTGAAGTCAAAGGGTATGAGGTAGACAGACAGACAACAGGTAGCTAGGCTCAGAGCAAGAGAAGCAGCTCCTGCTGCCCCCTCCTGGAATGCCTAGTGTTTTGTGCACAGCCATGGGAAGATGAATTGATGTGATCTGACAGCAGAGGCAGGCAGTGGGATGATTACACGTTAGTACAGAAAGCAGTGAGGAAAGGCCTGTCACAGACCAGCCTACTCATTGCCCAGGCCTGGGATGAAGAAGACTATGGATCATCGGGGAGATTCTGACTGTCCTTCTCCAGTCCAGATGGGGATCTTTCATTGTCAACCCCCAGGAGTCTCCAGAGAAGCTATTCCCATGCTTCTGTCTCTGGGTTGAACAGCAGCACTTGTGGACTTCCATCACAGCTGGGGTGTAACAAGGGACAGAGGGACTAGAAGAAAGGCCACTCCCCTCACATTTGGGGCTTTCATTGTCACAGCTATCTTCCTCCCCTGCCTCTGCTCCCTCAGCGGTGTGGAGCCAGAGCTGGGGGAAAGGGCAGAGAAAGAAGCTGCACCAGTAAGGTGTGGCTGGGAGTGGGGCCCAGAGCTGTGGAGGGCAGAGATCCTGGATCTGGCATAGAGGGAAGGTGACAGAGAGAACTGGGGAGGGGGACAGAGAGAGACTCAGCAGTGTGGACAGGGGTTATAGAGAAAAAGAGAACAAGCTGCAGGGGGCCAGGATAGTCCAGCCCTGTGATGTCAAGGTCCCGTGGGGTTAGGTGCAGGATATCTAGTGGGTGGGGTGTCCCGCCTGAGCCAGTTCCCTTATTCTCACCATTTTCACGCTTCACTTGTGGCATGTGCTGGCATAGGAAGGGTTAAAGGTTGCCCTGAGAATCTCATGCACCTCCTAACCCAGGGGCCTGCTGTTACTGCTGGCCAGGAATATGCTGCTGCTGACCCATTTGCCAAATGAATGACAGGCCGCTTCCCTCATGGAGACTGAGTGATCAGGAGTCGCTAATACCCACACACTACAGAGCACTGAGAGGGGCCCATTACTGGAAGAATGGCTACCAGGGTTGCCACGTATGTATATTTTCCCAGACCACTTATGAAACATACATGTTGCAGGGTCTGCATTGGCACCTATGGCACCAGTGCAGGCCCTGCTACATGTATGTTCCATAAGTGGCCTGCAAAAATATACATAGGTGGCAACCCTAATGGCTACATGCTCCCCCATGGGCCTAGCTAGCACTCACTCTGGCCAAACTACTCCCCCCCCCCCCAATGGCTGACAGTGTGGCACCCTGCAACAGGCCAGTCTGGCACTCTCTCGACCATGGCAATGGTATATCCTGCCCAATCTAGCACATAGAATTGGGCAATGAACCACAAGCCTCTTACTCTGGAGAAAAGGCTTCAGTGGGAATACTCCAGAATAAGTGGTTGGTGGATTGTGGCCAGAGTTGAAGTCCAGAGGGGTCTGTCATGAGCCTAACCTCCTATATGGTTCAGGCCAGAGAAAGTCACCTGGCCACTCTTGTCTTAAGGCTACAGACAATGAAATGCTGATCCATTTAAGCCTGTCCCCCTGGCTCCAGCCTTTGAGTCATCACTGCTAGAGTCACCCACTCCTGGAGCTCAGTCGCCACAGCAATGAGGAGCCAGGAACAGTACACACTAAGGAGAGACTTACCCCCGAGGGCCTGCTTCATTACAAAATCCATGCTGCCAGGCCAAGTTAGCAAGCTCTAGGCGGTGGCAGAATTCTCATCCAGTGCAGCTGGTGGGAGTGCTTGGGCCAAGTGCCTCCTGCAGGGGAAGGAGAGAGACAAGGTAAGCCAGAGTGAGGGGTTTGTTCTTACTCAGGGCACAGGGCTAGCCCTTGCCAGTGGATTTGGCCCTTCTCTCTGCAATCAATGGCACATTCAGACCCAGTGTGGGTGGAGGCTGTAATAGGCAAGGAATTAACGCACAGTGAAAGGGGCATTATCAATATACAAACCTCAGGCCAGAACCTGCTTCACTCAATGCCAGGTAACATACAGGGTTAAACCAATCATTACCACCATGGCATCATTCTAGGGTTCCCAGTATCCTGTGAGTGGGAGGACAACATCCCCCACTGCCACTGACAGGGCAATCTTGTTTCCAGGACCAGTGGATGGGGGTGGACAAGCCTCTTGGGAAGACTCACTATGGGCGTCTTTATAGACATAACAAAGATCGGGTGTCAAAACCCCTAAGCACATGTTTGGCCATTGCATGTATGTACCATAACAGTCCCAACACCAATTTGTCCACCTGTTGAACATCCATTGATCCTGTGATGTGAACACCATTGCATCACAAGGACAATTTGTGTGTTCTGGCTGAACACATAGCCAACATTGTGTCTAATGATATTGTGTGGCATGTTAGCAGGTACAACATGGGGAACAAGGTGGCAGCACTTGCGTGCTGAGATTGCGGGGAGGGGGGGAGCAAAACACTGATTTGCCCCAAGATGGGCTGTGTGTCTAAGCAGCGCCACATGGTGAACATGGGGCCAAACTGGTGTTCATATCAAGGTGAAAACACGCTCAGACACCTGTTGAGGTTATGTCTAAAGACACCTATTGATGCTGTAATGTGATGCAGACAAACCTAAGCCAGCAAGGCAGAATGTCCTGGCACCTAGGAATGAAAAACCAGCACTCGTGTGTCACTCCCCCTCTCACTGCTGCATTCACAGCATTGGGCTTCCTTTTTACACACACACACACACACACACACACACACGTGTTACCAGACATAATAATAGCCTCACATGCAAGTCCACTGTATGTTGATTTTGGTGATGTCAACTGCTGCACATGGCTGAATGAACAGACATTTATGCTGCAACATGTTTCATGTCTACTTGATAGTCTGTTCCCACCAGCTATCCCTAGAGACAATGTGCTTGTTTTGCATGAACCAAATGATGGGTTCTTCACATAACGTGTAAGCCTTAAGGCATCTTGAGCATGTGTGCTCAGCTCCTGGGATGGTGGTGAGGGGTAGAGCAGGAAAGAATGCTAATCTGTCAGTGGCTTTGCAATTGGCACTGCAGCTTGCACTCTGCAGTGCCAAGTAATTGTGTCCCCTGCGAACCACGGTCTCTCCTCTACACATGTGTGTACATGTTCCGCCGTCACGAATCAATCCCTCTGTACGTACACACACAACATATCCATGGTCTCTCTACTGTCTCCATACTGAATAATCTTTTGAGAAGTTAGTGCCAAACACCAACACTTAAGCACCTGTGTGAATCCCATTCACTTCAACAAGACTTATTGTTCTATTATTTATTTAATCAAATGTATATGCTGCCCTTCCCATTATGGCTCGGAGCAGCTTACAATCAATACAAAAATCTAAAAAATCCCCATAACCCTCCCACAACCCTTCCCTAACCCTCACCCAATCTCACCCAATCCTATCCCTGCCTGCCAAATGCCTGGCTAAATGGAAAGATTTTACATTATTTCCGGACATTGAGCAGACTCGGGTTTAGATGAACCTCCAAGGGGAGGGAGTTCCATAATCGTGGTGCGGTCACCGAGAACGCCTCTCTGCGTGCCCTTGTTGTAGAAACTTCATGGGCAGATGGTACCTGCAAGAGGGCTCTCCTGGCTGACCTCAGAGGCTGTGATGGGACATGAGGGAAGAAGCATCTTTCAGATACCTGGGGCCCAGGCCATTTAGGGCTTTATAGGTCAAAAAACACCTTGAATTGTGCCAGGAAAGCAACTGGGAGCCAGTGCAGACTCTGGAGTTCTGGTGTATTGTGCTCCTGGCGACCTGCCCCTGACAGAAGATGGGCCACTGTGTTCATCAACTGCAGCTTCCAAACAGTCATCAAGGGCAGCCCCACATAGAGCACATTGCAGTAGTCTACCCTCAAGGTTACAAAGGCATGGACTACAGTGGCCAAATCTCAATCTGATAAAAAGTGGTAGCCTTTTCACCAGATGTAATTGGTGAAAAGCCTTTTTGGCCATCGCTGCAACCTGGCAATCGAGGCACAGGAAAGGATCCACAAATCGAATCCTCCCTCTCCTTTAAATCACAAATTGAATTTATTGCAGAATCCTGTTGTCTCTCCTTGTGCAATATCGCTAAGATCCGTCCTTTCCTCACAGTCTCCATTGCTAAATCTCTAGTCCATGCTCTGGTTATCCCTTGCCTTGACTATTGCATCCTCCTTCTAACTGACCTTCCCCACTCTCACCTTGCCCCCCTCTAGTCTATTCATAACTCTGCTGCCAAGATCATCCACCTCCTCCTTTCCTCTTTTCTTTCCACTGGCTCCCTCTACCTGAACACATTCAGCACAAGCTTCTTGTCTTTACCTACAAGGCTATTCATGGCCTTGCCCCCAACCTCCCATCTCTCTACACTCATCTTCCACTACGCTTCCATCTGAAAGCTCTGCTCCTCCTCTTCCACCACTCTCGGCTGCTCATGACTCCACTGCTCCTCAAAGAATATTTGTTCTCCCTTGCTGTTCCCCATGCCTGCCCCCATGCCTCTTACATTCACTCCTCTCCCTCCTTCCAAACCTTCAAATCCCTCCTGAAAACCTACCTCTTCCAGACTTCCCCTAGCTCCTCATTCCCTTAGTCCCCTTCCTGATTTTTCCAACATCACCAGCCCTTGTGTAACTAAGTTAAGCATGTGTATCTGCATTCTCACACTTTCATGAATAGTATCTTCATCTCTCCCTCTGTTGCTCCCATCCCTCATCTTCTCTCAGTCATCTCTCTTAGACTGTTAGCCCCCTGGGACAGGGGCCCTGTCTACTTTCAACAGTTGTAAAGTGCCACGTACATTGTTGGTGTAATAATATTAACAATACTACTACTACTACAAGAGCACCTCAGGGCTGAGAACCGGAGAGACCAAAGGAGGCTGGATCCCATCAGTAACAGGGGTCCCTCCCTATGTCTCCCAGGTCACAAGGCCGGCCAACCATCAATTTGGTCTTGCCTGCATTCAGCCTCAATCAGCTCGCCTGCATCCAGTCCCCAATGGCATCCAGGCACTGGGTAGCACTGAGACTGCAGGACCTGGGTCAGATGAAAAGGAGAGAGAGAGTTGGTGTCATCAGCATACTGATGGCATTTTACTCCAAATCACCTTGTCCAGGGGCCTCAGATACACACTGGACAGGAGCAGCAACAAGATGGAAACCTGCGGAACCCCACAAGGGAGTTCCTGAGGGAACGACGAACCACCACCCATCACCACCTTCTGAGTTCTCGCAGCCAGGAATGAGAGGAACCACTCAAGAGCACTCCCACAAACCCCTGCCAGGTCATGCAGCCATGACAACAACACCATCAACTGTATCAGAGCCCACCGAAAAACCTAACAAAATCAACAGGGTACAACTGCCCTTGTCAATTGTCAAGCGAAGTTTGTCAACCAAGGCCACAAGTGCAATATCCGTGCCATGTCCAGGATGAAATCCTGACTGACATGGGTCCAGGAATACAATAGCATTGAGCTGTGCCTGAAGCTGCGAAGCAACCACCCATTCAGTAACCTTCCCTAAAAAGGGAAGATTAGAGACGGAATGATAATTGGCAGGGAAGTCTATGTCAAGAGATGGTTTTTTCAACAGGGGTCAGATAACTGCAGTTGTGAGGCAGCTTGGCACCCTCCCCCTCTCGAAGGGAGGCATTGACAACCCCAGCCAGCAACGGACCCAAAGTCTCCTGGCTAGCTTTAACTAGCCAGGATGGCCATGGATCTAATTCACAACTGGTTGTCCACACCAGTCCAAGCACACCCTCTGCATCAGTGGGTGAGATTAACTGAAGCTGATGCTGATCCAAACAAACCAGATAAGATTGAACCTCGGCAGCCCCAAACTCTGACTACACCCAAACTAGCAATTCCCAAGTTGAGCCAAATACAAGCGAGTTTATCTGCAAAGTAGGTGGCAAACTCATCACAGTGGGCAACTAATGATGACTCTAACTCCAGGTGGAGACAGCCAGGATTTAACAGTCTATTTACCATCTGGAACAGCTCAGCTGGACAGCATTTTGTAGATGCTATGACTGCCACAGCAATGCATACAGCAGAGTCCTTCAAGTCAGTTGGCTTGGTGCAAATCGAACACTACCTGTGTTCTAACCGCCTACTCTCCCACTTTAGCAGCATCAGGTCCTCTGTATACCAAGGAGACCTGCGCTGTCGTAACGGAGGAAGCAGAGACTTGGGTGTCATTGTGTCAGTGGCCCAAGTCAACACACAATACCACAGATTGACCAGGCCATCAACAGAGAGGCTGTCAGGTTCAGTGAGTAAATCCCCCAGAGAGTTCTGGAATCCTATTGGATCCATTAGTCTCTGGGGGCAGACCAACCTAATCAGAACCTCTGTTTCCAGGCTGGTGCAAAACAGTAAATCCAATGTTTGTCCAGCCTCATGTATTGGTCAGGCCAGATATTACCTGGAATAGGCCCATGGTTGTCATGGCGGCCACAAAATCCTGCTCTGCCCCTGTAAGGCCAGCCTCAGTGTGTATTTTGAAATTACCCAAGACAATAAGTCTGGGCAATCTCATCACCACCTTGTGGTCACTAGTCATGAGAACTGATGCTTTGTGGGTGGAAGATCACACTAACAGTCTCCTCCCTATACACACACTTTCTTGTACACAAAGTGTCTTTCATTTACACACATTTCCTCTCACCCTCTCTCTCATTAGGCCACAGAAGCTTTGAGCGGGCTCACACTGACTGCATCTCCTTCATGAAGCAATCATCCAGCGCTCCCATGTGCCAGCTGCTGGCCAGACACCCAGAGAGGATGAAGCCAATTGGCAGATTCCCTTCCCCTCTCTCTAGAGTTGCTGTGTGACATAACATGGCCACCAACACATCGCCCATGCCAGTCAGGCCCTGGCCATGCATAACAGAAGATCTATGAGGATTTCATGGGTAGTGGGCTGAGCTAGCCAGAATGCGTTTATACCTCTGTTACATGGAATGAGTCATATCTCTTCTGGAGCTTCTAATAATCCATTTCTAACAGTTATGAGAGGTCTGGAAAGATTCTCCAAGCCCAGCTAGTAGAGACTCCTGTTTAGTTCAAGCAACAGAGCTGCTACCTTCATTCATATGGCTCCTTGTTTCGAAGGGTTCCCACACGATTCAGTTTACTGCTCCTTTATGGATTAACAAGACATGGGCTACCAAAGTACAAAGAGACCCCTCCGGTGTCTTTTAAGGGCAGGTGCAGCCCAGCCAGGATGGAATCAGACCTCATGTTTGGGGCTTGATCCTCTATGGCTATTGTTCATCACAGCTGGCCATGATCTGGTGGCAGGTTGCAGTGTAGCACAAACCCAGCTCTGCTGCCCCACACTCAGGATCAGGCAAAGTTATGCCTTATCATTTCTTATATAAACCTTGCTAATGTCAGCTCCTCTGCTCTCACTCATGCTGCCCTCCCACTGCTCTTTCTACCCTCCCACTGTTCAAGCATCCTCTTGGCAAAGAAAACCCCACAAAGACATTTCAGTACCTTCAGCACCTTTCTCTTTGATAAGTCCTCATAGCTTGCTGCTATCAAGAGTCCAGCTAGGAGACATGGGATTACATTAAGAATAGGAGCATTTATGCAGCAGCAGTTTCCAGACACCGAGAAGATACATTAGGCTGTGGAATCATCTTCCTCATGGAAGACTTAACTCTGGGCTGGACAAAGCACTGAAACATGTGCACAGGGAATGATCCTGCATTGATTCATGGGTAATGGACCTATTTATCCATCATAATCTTTCTGGTTTTGGGGAGGGCTTAATGTATGCTAGTGCTTTGATCCTGGACGCTGAGTGGCAGAATTCCAGAGTGGCTAAATTTCCAGATGAGGTTCATTAGTGGCAACACACGAGTGCTTCTCCCTCAGTTGTTTTGAGAGACATGGCTCATCTCCTGGCCCCTTCATAGGAAGGGACAACTAGAGAGTGGCTTATTCTAGGAATCCACCTTTGAGGATGTAGGTTTAAGCACCTGGAAGTGAGAAGTTATAGGATACTACCCTAGAGCACTTTAATGTGGCCAGAGATGGTTGGAGTGAGGTATGGTAGCACTTGCTGCAATTATGGCAGCGATTCATGCACAGCAAAGAAAAAAATAGTCATCCGAGCTCCTTCCTGCCTCTTCTCAGATTGCCCAGAGACAGAGTTCTCCTGACCCCTGCCTTGCTGTGTGGCTTTCTCCTCTTTGCAAGGCAAAGCCCTCCATGTCTAATTAGCCAGGTTGTGGGTAGGAGAGTGGGGAGTAGGGTTTGTTGTCCAGGCTCCATTCCATTTAGTGATGTTATAGAAAAGGTGAAAGCCACGGCTGGGACCTATGACTTGTGTGTTGTGCATGAGCTCCCTTGGCCCAGTTCAGCCCTCACAGAGAGAAGATCATACCCATCAAAGTGTATGTCACATTTGCTTAGCCCAGCCCTAAAGGAAAGTTTGTTGCAGAGATGCACTGTGCACTCTCCTCCCTGCTTGTGCTCAACTGGGTTCCCAGAAGGTACAGCCCACGGCAACAACTTCTAGGGTCAGTGTTTGGCCTTGGCTTCTCCAAGGTAGCATCTGCACTAGAGAACCGAACCCTTCCAAAATGAACTGGAGGCCTCATACAAGCGTAATAATGCCCATGGTGCTGATTGCCATGCTGCTCTTTTGCGGTTCCACCCAACGCCTGCCCTGTTCTATATCAGAAACATCCTCCAAGGAGATCTACTCTGAAGTGTGCCTCTGCCAGATCTGGGAATGGGTTATAAATTTGCAATTACACACAAACTATCTTGGGTACATGTACAGTCCTTAGTATAGTAGAATCTAAAGGCCTCACAGTCGTTAATGTTTTCCCACATGAACTCCCTGTGAGGTAGGGTAGGGTTGGGTTATTATCCACATTTTACACACAGACTGATAGAAATGGAAAGGACCTGCGCATGACTAGTAGCGCTATAGAAATAAGTAGCAGTAGTAGTAGTAGTATTAGTATTTATTCTAGTCCATCCCCCTGCATTGAAGCAGTAGTGATTAAATCAACCCTGAGAGACATTTATCCAGCCTGTTCTTAAGAACTTCAAATGAATTCCACAGTCTCTCTTGGCAATGTTTTCCAGAGAGAGTAAGTGACTTGCTTAAGATCACACAGGAAACCCATGGCAGAGCAAAGAACTAACCTTCTACCTCCTGAGTCCCAGGCTAGTAATCTAACCACTAACTCATCTGTACTAGTGCAATGAAATGACTTAAGTTTCTAGAATGTCTGTGGAATACTTTGACCCCAGAAACGAAAATACTCATGGCAGTCTAATAACCCATTAGATCAGACTACTTCCCAGCAATGGTGAATGCTAGAAGAATTCATCCAGTCACAGTGCACAGCTTTTGGGAGTTGAGCTGACAGTGATAGGATAAATCCAGAGGGCATTTCAGCCGAAATGCTTCAATGTAGCACTGGCACAAACATGGACCAGCATTGAAACCTGTTTTATATGGCTTAAACTTGCTCAGGGACATCTCTTAACTGCTGCCTGGATTTGCTGTGAGATTCCAAAACCCATCACTAGGGGCCACTGCAGCGTGTTATTCACATCCCCAAGAAGCAGTGGCACGCAGAGCACACACTCAAGAGCTTCATATGACACTAAAAGCTGGCAAGACCTACTATCAGAAATCCATTTTACAGATGGGAAACTGAGCCTGAGAGACAATGACTTGTGCAAGACCAGCCAGTGGGGACCAGTATTTGAACTCATGATTTCCTAATCCAGGTCCAACATGATACGGATCCTAATAATCCATTTCCAGCGTTGATTACAAAGCTGGTGCTCCTGCTGCAGCAGCAAGACCCAGGTTTGGGTATGGGGCTGGCTCCCTCCAGATAGGTGGCAGGAGGGAAAACTACCAGTCTGTCTGAGCGCCCTGCCCCTCCATTCTTCCAGGGGACTGTAGGGGTAGGAGGGGTGTGTGTGGTCTAGACCAGCCCCTGGGGAATTGTAAACTGGAGGTCCCTGCTTGCTGCTGTGGTGTCCCACATTGTTTTTCCAGTGACAGTTCCAAGGCTGCTGGGGCCCCCTGGCCAGTGTTTGCAGGAGGGGGAGTGGGGCAGAGAGGTGAGGTCTCTCCAACCACATGCAAAGGAAGGGTCTAAAGCTCTCTGCAAGGCCAGTGGGCAAGGGGAGGCTGCTGCTTCCTCCTACTGAGTCATTGTCCCCACTTGATTGATTCTGTCCCTGTCTCTCATGAATTAGCCACTGTCGTTTCTTGATAATTAAGTTCATTTTGGTGAGGCAGAGAATGCCACTGCGGTCGAGGTCATAGTAGATAATGGCTTGTTAGCATGACGAGAGCCAGCTTTCCACTCAGCACTTAACACCAGCTCCCTCCTCCCTACAGGGTTTTGGGGACCCTGCTGCTGAGGGAGCATTTGTAGTCAATTTGCATCTTTCTCGCCTCAATCTTTGATTTAATGCTTTGATACAATGTGAGCATACAGCAGATGGGTGCCTTTCAAAAGAGCTGCAGTTAATATTCAAGCATCCTGAGAAGGAGAAAGAGCTCCCCTCCACCCCTAAGACATGCTGAGCAAAGCCTCCAGTGTGGGATCAGAAAATCAATTCCCAGAAATCATGGGAAAGGGGGTGACAGGAAAATGGGGAAGTTTTTTTTCCACTGGAAACCAGGCACAACACAAGGAATGGAACTCATTCAGGCTTCTGAGTAAATGAGGCTTGGCGAAGCAGGCCTGTTGGAAAATTCCAATAGAGTGGTAAGCAAGATAAATGGTAGCAATAATCATAGGTAAGAGAATTGCAGCCGTTAGTGATGGCAAAATCATCCACGCTATCTCCCTGCCAATGCTCAGATTGATCTGGGCTCTAGGATTTCTAACACTGCCATGGTCTAGGTGTAAATGGTCCAACCAATAAGGTCTCCACTATGCCACACAGGAAATGTGTTTTGATCAGTGGTTCTCAAATATTTTGCCTGTCTGGCCCCATTTTGGGACTTAATTCTGTGACCCCAGGAAGCAACAGACAAGTGGAGTCAATCAACTATCAATCAGGATTGTGGCCCCATCTGCAGATGGCATGACCCCAATTGTGGTTCTGAACCACACATATCTAACGTAACAACGAGACACACTCTACTGTTAATCAAGAGCAGGGGTGAAGGTAATAGTCTTTGCAAAGGTAGGACATTCCCCAGTCCGCCCTGCCCCCCCCCC
>QEPC01006817.1:2337676-2351449 GCA_003113815.1 Sphenodon punctatus
AAAAACAAAAAATAACACCTAAATCTATCTAATATAATCTAAATAAATGATAATATGGAGGTAAATGGGTTGGATGGGTGAAATAGGAGGAGGATGGCAATGGATTAGGAATAGGAAGGAACAAAAACTGCTGGGAGAGAGGGAGCCTTCTGAAACGCCTGCTGTTCAGGAACAGTGACTAGCTAGAAGGTGTTGGGAAGGGGGGAGGCATTCAGTTTTGTTTCTTGCTGTGCCCGCCTCACTGCAAGCCCCATTGGCTCTGTGCAGCCTAGCCCGTGGCCAATCGCAGACTGCGAAGCCAGTGGTCTGAGGCGAAAAGTGATGGTGATTGGGCAGGCTGGCTGCTACTCCAAGCCTCTCCACCCCTGGTGCCTGGAAATCTGCTCCTCAGCTGACTCCCCCTCCCTGCCATCTTTGGCCTTCCAGTGACACATTTTTGCCACCTGATCTCACCCGAACGCAATCCAAACTGATCGAACTGTTTGGTCATTTCGACGTTCGGAGCTAGTTCGGTTCGGTCAGTTCGTGTTCGGATTCGTGTTCGTGTTTGATCATCCAAACAGGCCGGGTTCGGGCCGAACTCCGAACTTCCAAACCGCGTTCGCTCATCCCTAGTCCACAGTCCCATGGGGCTGTCTGTACCACTGCCAGCCACACCAGCACAAGTCCATGTGAGTATGGGGGCATGCAGCTGCTGCTACTGCTTCTTTGCTCTGGCGGGACGGGGGAAGGCGGGTGGGGCAGAGAAGTTCTGGACTGGACCAAAGAAACTAGTGGCTGCCAGGCCAGCAGTAGAGACAGCAGCCTTGGCCCAGGCAGCCATGGCAGGCAGCTGAGCTCGCTCTCATTAAATAATCAATCAGGCTCTATTAGTGTCTGAAGCGAACTGCTCCCTCGTTCAGGCACTGCTAGGAGAATCAAGATGGGAAACTTACTCGAAGACCCCTAAATTGCAGAGTGTCAGGGACTAGAGCCTGTTAATTCTCCCTCCCCTCAATGTGGTGCCACAGACTAATCACCACTATTAGTAGAGATGAGAGACAGGGACGAGGTGAGCAGCTAGTGCAAGAGGCTAGCTGCTGCCCTGCAGCTTCACGGGGCCCTCGGCTCCCTTGTTACTTGAGGCTCCTTGGCACCCCTGCCTGTAGTATCACAGAGTCCCCCTGCTGTTCTATTCCCCTGTTCCCTGCCTCCCCCTACCCAGCGCTGCGGCACCACCTCAATCTGCTGCTGCCCCATCGCCCCAGTATCTGGCTCCTTGGTCTTCCTGTGTACTGCAGCATCAAAGAATGTCCTTTTGCCTCCACCCCAACACCTCCCTCTTCCTTGAGTCAGTCCTGCCCCATCAGCATTACTGAGGCACTGTTGCTCCCCCATCACTCTGTGGGGCTGCTCCCCAGGTCTCTTCCCCTGCTTACAACATCCCTGGAGTCCTTTGTTCCCTGGGCCTCATCACTTCAGCCACATCCTCTGGGCAACTAAGTGCTAAGATTGGGCCATGTCTTGTTTCATGCCCTTCTCACTGTGGGTGACAGTGAAAGATGCAGAGCTCAAGGGAAAGCTCTGGTCTGCAGTGCCAGGAACGCTTCCCCACAATCAGGGATTTGTGTTCACTGTGTTTGTTCCATTGCTGCCAATGGGAAAATGCAGTGAATGGGGGACCCTGCCCACAATAAATGGCTCAGAATATGTGTCATGGGGAGTTATGAACCCAGCAATGATGTATGTTGTGAGACCCTCAGGTATAACATGGGAAAGATCACGACATTGTCAAAAATGTTTGTATTAACTACTGATTGTATAAGTCAGAGGGAAACTTATTGTATGGGGAGTTTGCTCAAGACAATTGAACCTTAGCCAGGAGATTAGCACTATAAAACCTCAAGAGCCAGGACAATAGGTGATAGCAGCCATTTGGGTAAACTTAAGTTAAGGCTATACAATAGCTAAATAAGCAACAATGGAAGTTAATAAAAAACTCAAAGCAAGGTGACTTGAAGAGTTAAAAGGCATGCTTAAGACGGAAAGATGGAGATGCTTGACGCCATCAGTAGGTGAAGTTCACAGCACCCAGCTAAGATGCAGCGTGCCTGTCTGCAAACAATGACATTAGAGACCAGCGTTTGGTCCATAGGAGCATAGGATAAGTAACTATTAGAGAGGGAACCTTATCAGTTAAGCTAGTATTGTGTATTGTTTTGATTTCATGTGCTGGGTAAAATGGTGGAAAAGATTATTAAGAACAGAATTATTGGGCATATTGATAAACATAGCTTAATGGGGAAGAGTCAACATGGATTTAGCAAAGGGAAGTTGTGCCTCGCTGATCTACTGGAATTTTTTGAGGGTGTAAATAAGCATGGGGATAGGAGTGAGCCAGTTGATATAGTGTATCTGGATTTTCAGAAAGTGTTTGATAAAGTCCCTCATGAGAGACTCTTGAGGAAAATAATAAGTCCTGGGATAGGAGGCAGTGTCCTATTGTGGACAAAGGCCCTTTAAAATTGAGATGCTCCCATGCATGGACATCTGGTAGGGGAGCGTCTCATCTGAATGTGGAGGTGAGTGGGCGTGCGCTACCATGACCCACGCACCTCCACCCATCCCCCATGCACAAAGCAACCAACGAAAAGGTGGGTTTTTCCATGTGTGGAGGTGGGTGTAGATGGGTGTGCGCCCATCTGCACCCTCCCCCCACGCATGGCCCATGCAGCGGTGCTCCACCTGCCACACACGGACCCGACCCACCCGCCTGTTTAAAAACAGCTAAAGAGTAGGACTAAATGGTCAGTTCTCACAATGGAGAGAAGTAAATAGTGGAGTGGCCCAGGGATCTGTACTAGGACCGGTGTTGTTTAATAGATTAATTAATGATCTGGAAAATGGAGTAAAGAGTGAAGTGATCACATCTGCAGATGACACAAAGTTATTAAAGGTTGTTAAAACATGAGCGGACTGTGAAGAATTGCAGGAGGATCTTGTGAGACAAGGTGTCTAGGCATCTAAATGGCAGATGAAATGTAATGTTGACAAGTGCAAAGTGATGCACATAGGGAAAATAATTCAAACTATATGTACACAATGCTGGGTTTTAAATTAGGAGTTACCACTCAGGAAAAGGACTTTGGAGTCATTGTGGACAATACATTGAAATCCTCAGCTCCGTGTGTGGCGGCAGTCAAAAAACCAAAAAATGTTAAGAATTATTCATAAGGGGATATAGAATAAAACTAAAAATATCATAATATCTCCATATAAATCAATGGTGCAACTGCACCTTGAATATTGTTTGCAGTTAGTTACCCCATCTCAAAAAAGACATAGTAGAACTAGAAAAGGTACAGAGAAGGGCAACTAAAATGATAAAGGGTATGGAAGGGCTCCCCTATGGGGAGAGGCTAGGGGTGGGACACCAGGGAGAATACCGGATACCAGATGTACTGGTATTGGATCTCCCTGGTACCGGATTTACTGGTATCGGCATACCGGATTTTAAACATTGGCTGTGGTACCGGATTTTTTACATTGCGGCTACTGACTTCAATGGCCGCAATATAAAAATATAAATACAAGTAAAATATAAATATAATCTATATTTATAAATATATAAAATATAAATACAGGTAAATATCAGATTTATCGGCTTAAGCCGATACACCCAAATACTGGCAATATCGGACCTCGGGAGAACCGGAATTCCCACCCCTACATAGGTTAGGGCATTTCAGCATGGAGAAGAGACAATAGAGAGGGGATATGATAGACGTTTATAAAATCATGAGTGGTGTTGAATGAGTAAATAGGGAACAGTTATTTACCCTCTCTAACAGTAATAGAACTAGAGGGCATCCCACAAAACTGACAAGTAGCAGATTTAAAACAAAAGTGTTTTGTTTTTTTACTCAACGCAGTTAAGTTGTGGAATTTATTGCCAGAAGATGTGGTCAAGGACAGCAATATTGCTGGGTTTAAAAAGGATTGGATAAGTTTCTGGAGGATCGGTCCATTATTTATTTATTTTATTTATTTATTTATTTTCCAAATTTATACCCCGCCCCCTCCTGCAACGCAGCTCGGGGCGGCTTCCAGCAATCAACAATAAAAACATTAATATTCATTTTAAAATATTAAATATAAAATATACCATATAAAACAGGGCTAGAAAAATAATAAATAAATGGGTGGGGGACTAAAATCATCCCTCCCCACCCTCCCTCCCAAAGGCCTGGGCAAACAGCCAGGTCTTACAGTTCCGCCGAAATGTTAAAAGTCTTGGGGCCAGGCGAGCTTCCTCCGGAAGGGAGTTCCACAGCCGCGGTCCTACCACTGAGAATGCTCGCTCCATCGAGGCCCCCCGCTTGACACGGGGGACCTCCAGGAGGGCACCCCCGGCAGACCGCAGGAGCCGCTCTGGGGCGCGAAGGGCCCCCAGACTCCGGACCTGCTGAGCTACAGGAGGGCAAACCCCCCCAACTAGGGGGGCCACCCCCCCCCTTCGCCCTCCCCACCACCATCACCTCCTATTGGCCAGGTAGGTTTTGGGGATCGTAACCTCTTACTGTCTGGAGTTGGGAGTGAAGAACAGGGAACAGATCGCACCACTGTGAGCTGTTGGGTGCCCCAGTGACTGAGATGGACCACAGTCAGAGACAGGTACTGGGCTCGATGGGCCATCGGCCTGACTTAGTATGGCACTTCTTATGTTCTGAGGCACCTTCTGTATTTATGCTGAACCTGTATTATTTATTTTAGTTTTATATAAAGCGTTCTCACTATAAAGCTTGTGTCGGTGTGGTTACTGGCACTGAATACTGACTGGGACATTCTTGGTTTAGCATCAAGACGAGTCTGCCTAACCCATTTCCTTTTCTGATGACTCGGGAGCCCTGAGACACAGGTGACAAATGATTAACCTCTTACAAACTGTGGAGATTGGTGCCCAGTGGTTACTGTAAGTGGGGCAATTGAGTTGTGGTTGGTTCAGTGGCCCTTAAGGGGACAGCCAGAGAGAGGGGAACCCCAAAATCCCAGTCACAATATGTGTGTGTGGGGTAAGGTTGAATGGTTAGTCACCAAGGTGTTTCTGGGCAGGGAAAGACAAGGCAATTTGGCATTTATGTGGCTAATGGGGAGAGGTACCGGGATGGTCAAACCAGCCAGGCCCTGGGAAGGAATTTTGGGGCCCAAAGAAAAGACTCTCAGGTCATTACCCTCCTTATACATGAGGGCCTCGACAGGTTCTTGAGGTGGTGATTGCTCAGTTATTGCTTTTGTCTCCATGTTTGGGGCATCAGTGATTATGTCTTCCCCTGTGCCACGCCTAGCCTTAGGCTGGGCCAGATGAGGCCATAGCCCTGGACCATATGAGAAAAAGAGCTCCACAAAATATCCCAGGCAGGGGAACGGGTCAGGTGGGGGCCAGCGCGGGGCCCTGCACAAGTGACAGCTGCAGCAGTGCATGGCACCATACTGCCTCCCAGGAGTACCCATCACTCCCTCCTCCTGTAAGCACTGGTCGAAGCTATAGCGTGCTATGGCAGATCTCTGCCGGGGGGTGGGCTTCAGCAGTTGGAGCAGTGCTGCCCCTCTCAAGTCTTGCTAGGGTGTGGCCCCCTTATTTATTTATTTATTTATTTATTTATTTCAATGTATATACCATCCTTCCTGCAGAGGCTCAGGGCAACTTACAACCATAAAATGACAATAACATTTATGTAATAAAAATACTCCCACCTTCCCCCCCCATCCCTCTATCCTCACCCACCAAATGCTCTTTCAAATAAAAAAGGTTTACACCGTCTCCGGAAGATGCTTAGGCTCAAATGAACCTTCTGGGGAAGTGAGTTCCACAAAACCAGGGCAGCAACCGAGAATGCCCTCCTGCGCAACCCCATCCCACGGACAAGGGTAATAGACGGACTGTGCAGGAGCGCACTCCCGGCTGACCACAGGGGCTACGTTGGGAGATAGTAAGACTATGGCTCTGGCCAGGACTTACGAGAGGAAGCAGGGGAGGAGGAATTTCTGGGAGGGAGGAGGGAGTGCAACATGGCGCTGCACTGTGCACAGCTGCTTGTGCAGAGCCCTGCTCTGGGCTCCACCACCCAACTGCAGTCCCACCCCAGGCCCCATCCTCCACAGGGCCAAACCTACCCTGCACCCTGGAGGCAGGGATGGCAGCCTTCTGCTGTTGTGGAATAATAATAATAATTATTATTAATAATTAAAGTCCTAACCAAAGGTCAAGACTTACACAACAAATAAAAAAACATAAAACAGCCCTTGATAAACAAATATAAATTCCAAGAGCAAACTGGGCAGGCCGTTATAAAGATGCAACAACAAATCATAACAAACACGCCATAAACAATTTGAATATATTCACTAAAAGTGGACCTACAACAGAGATTAGGCCCTGGAGACTTATCCTGTTCCCCTGCCCTCTCATGCAGCCTGCAACCAGCTGGGACCCCAACTTTCCTGAGCCAGAAGAGGGGCCAACTACCAACTGCAATGCTCTCTATGGTCAGGTAATTCCATTTGTCAGGAAGGGGGAACCTTACACCTCCCTCAGTAGCAGTTGGCCCTGACCAGTGCTGGAGCTAGGTGTAGCGAGCCCACATAGCAATTCTGTCCTCGCTGTCTGGTGCTAGTTGTCTCTTCCCTCTCATCCCCTCTCCCATCTCCATAGGGGGAAGGGGCCCGTCTGCCCAGCAGGAGCTCGAGATGTCGCGGGAAGCGCTGCCGGGCGGGTGTTTTTGATTATGGTAATTATTGTTGTTCTCCCTGTTCGCCTGCATGTTGGGTGGGAAATTACAGGCCTTTTATTCTCTTGTGCAGCGAGTGTTTCCCTCTACTCCCGTACTAATTGCTTCCTTCCCCTTTGCAATATTGTCCAAGGCTTGCTGATAATTTCCCTTTCAAAGAGCAGGGAAGCTCAAGGGCTTGGAGCAGGGTCTTCTCGGGAGCAGCCGCCTTGCTGAGTTGACCTCAGTGGCACTGAATGCCCTTTAGGTCTGCCTTCGCCGGCACAGCCTCAACCGCCCCACCTTTCTGCTGCTCCACACCATCCAGGGATCTCAAAACACCTTAAAATCCCCCTCCTCCCTGAAAGTGGGTAAAATAAATACTATCCCATTTTTCAAAAGGGAAACTGAGGCACAGTGAGGGGAAATTTTTTCTTCCAAGGTCTCATATGGAGTCAGTGACAGAATCTGGGAGTCAGGATTTCCAGTTCCTTGGATTAAAACAGTGGTTTTCAAACTTTTTTGAATCGTGCCCCCCTTTCACTTGTTTGTTGGTAACTGACCTCCTCCCCACACAATCTCCCCCTTGCCACCCTCCTATTCCCCTCTCTTCCCCTTGACACCTCCTCACTGTTTTGGAGATTCCCCCAGCTCAGCTGGGGTCTTTCTTGCACTTCTTGCGGGGGTGGGGGGATAAATGCCTTTCACTCCTCATCCTGGACACATGCAGGGAGAAGGGATGGGCAAGAAGGGGACTCAGCCCTCTCTGGAACATAAGGCAGGGGGATTATTAATTATTATCATTATTGATTTATACCCTGCCCTCTCCCTGAAGGCTCAGGGTAGCTCGCAACATATTAAAAACAGAATACAAATAAGTTTTTGTAATGAACCAGATGTGGCAAAGAGCACAGGCAGATGGATGGGATAAGGCTAAGTCCCCATTGGACACACTTGGACAGGGCTGGGTTAAGTACCAGTTGGTTGCACAGGGAGGGGGCGGGGCTAACTGCCCAGTGGTTGCATAGGGGTAGGACAGGGCTTAGCTGTCATTGGTTATGCATGGTTCGGAAGAGGCTAAATCCCATATACATTTGAATAAATAAATAATATGGATATGGGGACCCCAAGTTTTGGGATGGGTGGATTATCCTATTCCTGCTATTCTTGTTCCTGTGATTAGAGCGTCTTTAAAGTAGAGGCAGCACAATGCGGAGGAGCTGCAGCTAGGTGGGGGCCACTCTGGCCCACAAACTCAGCAGCATGGAGGATTCCTCAGTCTGCACTCTCCTAGTCCCCAGGGCCACTCTCAGCAGCAAAGCCAGCCTGGGCCAGGCACACACGCATTGCCATGTCCCTTCTCCAAGTGGGGTTCCTGTGGCACCTCAAGACTGTCAGGACCCTCCCAGCATAATGGCTGCTGTTAGGGGGGGGCCATACCGCCCCTTTAAAAGAAGACACTTATGAAAAATACATGTTGCAGGGCTGTATTGGTGCCAGTGCAGCCCTGAACCATGTATTTTTAATAAGCGTTCTCTTTTAAAGGGGAGGTATGGCCACCCTAGCTGCCGTTAGCCACAGCAGACGATTTCCACCCCTGTTCCCCGCTGCCACTGGCAGGAATGTTTTGTTCCCACTTTTAGTTCTGCGCAGCAGGAGAAATGGATAAAAAAGGTAGGACCATTGAATCTGCATCGAGCAGGCGAGAACATGCCAGCTAAAGAGGAGCCTGGGCCATGCGATTGGTTTGTTCCTGAGGGCCACCTGCCTTGGCAGGATTACAGGTGTGTGCTGGGCTGCTTTTGTATTCTATTGTGTGGCTGGGGCTTTGTCTTCCTCTCAGCATGTGTCTCCCTCTGCATGTGCGTTCAGCTGGAGATAAACAACTGCTGGACTGGGGCAAAGTTTGGCTTCGGAGGAGGCAGAATTTATGAAAGAGAAAGTTCAGCGTGATATGGGGGGAAGGCGGGGGGATGCTTTAGGGCAGAGCTAGGGCTGGCAGACTTGGGGAAGGGGTGGGCACTCAGCTGGGAATGAGACAAGTACATGTACCTCTCCTAACTCTCCCTGTGCCCTCCGTCCCTGGTCAGGGAAGGCCCCCAAGCTCCTCCATCCTCCCACCCTGCAGCTTCACAGGGCCTCCAAGCTCTTCTATCCCCCCCTGCACTTCATTGTCACGCCCTTACAAAGACTTGTCCTGCAGTATCTCAAGCCTCCTGCCCCCTCGCCCCTACTGTGCCTCAATCCCTTTGCCCTGAAGCACTATGGGAAGTGCTCTCGGTGGTTATCCCATGTCCCTAGCTCTTCCCAAAGGGGACAGTGGGGCTGGATTATCTCAGCTCTTGAAGCTCCGCTTTCAATTCCAGCAAGTCAAGCTGCCTCCCCCACTGCTATTTAATCACAAACTAACTCATCTCCCTCTGCCCAGCAGCACTGGGGGGCCTTAGCAGCACCAAGCGTGCTCTCGCCTGCCTGCTGTCTCCTTGCCTCTGCACTGTTAACAATTCACCTTGGTGACAATTAGCAGCTGAAAGGAGGCATTAACTTCCCAGCCAGGCCTGGCACCCTGGGGTAGCTGCCTGCCAAGGCCACCTTCCCTCTGAATTATTCATCCCCATGGCTCAAGCTGCAGAGTTAATGACCCCCTGAAGAGGGGCACATCACTACCCTCAGACAGGGCTCAGCTGTGAAGTGAAGGCAGAACAATCCTCCTCTCCAACGGCCGGCCTGGTGGTCAACACCAGGTGAGAGAGAGCACTTGAAATAGCATAGCATGTGGCCCCAGACCCATGTTGTGGATGGGGGGTCTGACATACTAGACTGAGAGGTGTGTGTGTGAAAGAATGTGTGTGTCAGAGCAGGTGGGGGATGTGTGTGAAAGAGCATGTGTATCAAAATTGGTGTGTGTGCTTGTGTAAGAAAGTGAATGTGGGTATTCACATGGTGAGCACCCACACCTCTGCCTCGCCTCACCCCTGGGTGGACCGTCTGTTTAAATCTGGCCCACCAGATGTGCAGGCAGAGTAGAGGCAGGGCAGGCTGTCCCTGCTCCAGGGCAACCCTGCCAGCATCGCTCTGGAACATCCAGGACCACCGCCAGCAGAGTGGGCAGCCTAAATCTGGGGCACCGGCTGGAGGTGGGGTTACTGCCCATCTGCTTGGTGGATGGCTGCTGCAGCTCCGCTCTTGGCCGGGGGTTGCCCTGGGCAACACCATTGAATTGTGGGTGATGTAACAAATCAGAACTATGGACTGAACAAATGCCGGACAAGTTTATTTAAATATGAAGGCAATGACATGGCAGGGAGTTGATGGGTGGAAAAGTAATTTGGGAGGGAGCTGTTAGGGGGAAAACACAGATTTCAGGCTTTTAAAAACAATGAGGTTAAAAACCATTGATAGTGGAGACAAATGCAAAATATTGTGCATAGGTGAGAAAAATCAGAAGTAAAAATACAACATGGGAGATGATGGACTGGGCAGTATCTGGACGTTATAGTAGATGATAGCCTGAGTGGGAGTCAACAATGAGATGCAGCAGCTAAAAAAGCAAATGCTATTTTGGGTTGCATCAACAGAAGCATGGTCTGTAAGGCAACAGAAATGATTGCTCCTCTCTACCCCGCTCTAGTCAGGCTTCATCTAGGCCACACGTTCCAACGAACAGTTAATTTGATGTAGTTGGGCTTTACTTCTGTTTTACTCCTGAAGCATTCACACAAACAGGCATAATCGCTGATACTTAATTAGAGTAGACACCTTGAACACAGGAAATGGGGGGCATGATTTTGGTGTGTAATAGCTATGGGGTATTTGGGGTATTTGTTTGTAGGGGATGGATCTAGGCATGCCAAATGGAATATGATTTAGCAGAATTTAAATTTGCAAGCATTTGCTTCCACAAATAACTATAATACAAAAGAATACTCATAAATAAAAGACATTTGGGGAGGGATAAAATAATAAAACCGTACAAATCTATATGTGTAAAAGCAAATAATGAAGGCACTGAGATAAAATAAATTCAAAACAAAACAATAGGAGAAAATTATATACTCTCTTTCACTTGAGATTGGATACTGTTTGCTTGGTATGCAAATGTAGCAACTTCATTAATTATTTGATTTTTATTTCCCAGTAGAAAAACCAACTTCTCTGTATCTGATAGATGAAACTATGATCTATGAGGCACTTTTAAATAACTGTACAGGGAGACCATTTCCCCCTAAAAAGCATATACAATTTACAGTCAAAATAATCATGAGGGAGATCTTCCATCTGACCCAAAAGATATGGTAAGAGGCACTCTGACTTGTCAAGACACTTGAACCTTCCTGTGAGAAGACTGGAGTGTATTAGAGCAAAATGTAGTCACGTATATGCTACCCTCGTGGGACAGGGCAAAACAGTTAGATAGGACTCCAATCCAAAGGGAACTTTAAAAATTCAGAGTCGGGGGACGGGGGGAATTTAGATGTTTTCAGTACAGCTAAATCTTTCCTGCATGGAAATATCAAGAATTCCCTCTTTAAAATGACATATGAATGCAGGATCCAGGCATGTACAAGAGGAATAGCTTGTTATAAGAACTCTGCAGCTGTGTGTAGCTTAACAGAAGCTAGTGCAAAAAAAAGGTATTGTCTTGCGTATGTTGTCCCTTGTCTCTCTCATATTCGGGATCAACAGGGTGAGCACAACCTAGATTTTAGCTTTATGAGACATAGATTTCTAAGGCCCTTTTCACAGACACTCTAACACTGATAAAATGGGTGTTACATTTTTATTATACATGTTGCAGGGCACCCATAGAGCACACCTGCAGCCCAGTGCAACATGTATAATAAAATGTAACACCCATTTTATCAGTGTTAGAGTGTCTGTGTTTAAAGGGCCTAAGTAAGGTTAGGCTGGAAACTATGGGCCCAGTCCATCTAAATCAAGGAGAGTTTAGCCAGTGAGTTAATTGGCAGCTGGATTTTGCCCTAAGTGTTTTTTGTCTTTATTCTATACACAAAAAACCTTTCAGTTTGAGAGAAGTTAAGACCCTTACAAATTCAATCATGGTCCAAAAAGCATGGAAACTGCAAGTTAAGGCTCCTGCCTTAACTTCCGTGCCATGTAAGAAGTAAAGACGTTGTAAAGTCTCACATATTGTGCTCAATTACAACTTAGGCTCCATGTACCCACACCTTGCCCTGATCTTTCAGCCCCAATCCTCTTCTAATGCAGGTTGGGGGCAACAGTGTAGCTAGGGACAGGAGGGTGTGAGCTGCCACTCCACCTGGCTCCCACACCCCCTCTCCCTCTAACCTACTTGGTTCCAACCTTTTAACAGAGAACTCGGGACTCCTGGCTTCCAGCCTCTCCACCCCACCCCAACCCAGTAGGCTGCACTCCCTTCACAGACAACCCAACAGTTCTGTTCTCCTCTGCTCTCAACCTTGTAACAGAGAACCCAGGAATCCTAGGTCCAAATCCCCTCTCTAGCCCCCACCCCCTCAAAGAAAACTCAAGAGTCCTGGGAAATACAAGGTTTATCTGTCTGTCTCATATGGAACAGACGTAAGGGTGTGTGTATGTGTGTAATAAACAAAACAAAACAGGAGAGGAAGTGGAATAACAGGGAGGAAGACTATAAGGAGTCAATGGATAGGGAGTCCGCTATGGTAAGTTTGTGAGTGCAGTGGCTAAGTGCACAGTACTTGGACTTGACGGTAGGGGGAAGCCCCAGTTCAAATCTCACTTTAGCAGGAAACTCACTGGGTGACATTGAGCCAGTCACAATATTCTCTTAGCATAATTTACCTCACAGGGTTGTGAGGATTAAACCTTATGTTAATTAATTCATTCTATGTCCTAGTCAGTTTTTTTATGGGGTATCTGCCAAAACATTCATTCTATGTGAAGTGCTCCGTGTGTCATGGCAGGCGGTATTATATACATAAAAAAATTATTATTGTAACCATTTTTAATTCCTCCGGTCATTCCACCCATTTACTTGCCCCTACATACTCTTTGTATCTTTCCACGTCATTCCAACCATTCCACTTACTGCATCTGGTGCCTTCCTCATTATTTCACACACCCTGTACTTCCAAAGATGCAACTGTGTTGTATTCTTTCACAGTCACTTAACTGGATGTTGGAATGACAATAGTATTTATTTAGACATTGGCACCTCTGTTCCTTCCATTCCTTCCAATGGCCATTCCATTCCATTTTATTAATTTCAGTATGTACCCAACTTAAAGTTTTTATTAAACATTTGTATACCACTGTGGAAATTCTATACACAAAAACCTTTCAGTTTAAGAGAGAAGTTTGAGAGAATGTTTTCATTGAACATTTTTACACCACCGTACCCAGCTTCAGTGTGCTCTGAGAGAGCAGCAGGGACTAGTGGGTAAGAGGGAGGGTTGTGAGCCATTACTCAGCTGTCCCATTCTCTCCAACCCAAATAAAAGGATAGAGGAAAAGGAGGGGTGGGGTTGGGGGTAGCCCATGCTCTCCTCTCTATGCTTTTTGGATGATTCTATGATTGAATGATTCTATGATTGAATCAAGCTCCAAAAAGCATAGAAATTGTTAAGTTAAGGCTCCCACCAAGGCTCCATGGGAGCCGTAAAGACGTAAGCAGTAAAGACATTGGGTATTTTCAAACGTTACAGGTGGCCGGTTCACCAGAGTGAACCACCAGGGGGGGTGAACAGCGCAACCACGCCCGGGGGTGGGAAAACGACCCAAACAGACGTGCCGGGAACGGGACCATGGGCCGGAACTGGGCCGCACCATCGTGGGCCGCGGCAGCACAACAGACGTGCAGCCGAACCCCCGCCGGGCGCTAAACCCCCACAAGGCACCGGGCAGGGGCGGGACACAGACATGGCCACCTGAGGGCAAACGAAGCCACAAGGCACACAAGGGAACGCCCACACAAGGGAAACGGGAAGGGAGGGGGGAAGAGCGAGAACAGGCTGACAGCCGGCACACACAGCGGACCCGCAGCGGGGCACAATGCACGACCACA
>QEPC01006817.1:2358146-2452131 GCA_003113815.1 Sphenodon punctatus
GCTGCGTGCCTTGTCCCCGGCTGGGGCTCGTTTGGTTTGGTTCCGCTCGGGGATTGGCGTCCAGACGTTACTTTTCCTTGGTTCCCTGTGGGGGTTCGTTTGACCACGCTTCCCGGGACCTTCCCCCGGCTAGCCCGGGAAGCGTGGTTGCAGCCGACCCCATGTGGGTATTGAGCGTGATGAACATCTGGCGCACGCCGTTCAGACGTTCAGGGCCCTTTGGCCCCACGGGAGGGTTGAGCGTGGTTCAGTGTCGTTGAGCGTGATCTCGTAACGTCTGAAATCACCCATTGTACAGCTCCACTCCTCTTCCTCTGCAGGTTGGGGTCAACACTGAAACTGGGGACAGGAGGGTGTGAGCTGCCACTTCACCTGCTTCTTTCCCTCTATCCTTTCATTTGGGCTGGGGAGAATGGGACAGATGAGTAATGGCTCACAACCCTCCCTCTTACTCACTATCCCTGCTGCCCTCCAAGATTCCTGGCACCCCTTCCACCTGATCAGAGTGGCACTGATCTGAGCCCCAAGCTTCTCCACCCCACAGGCCTAGACTTACAAGGGACCCTGGGGCTCAGCAGCTAGCACCAATGCAGGGAAGTAGGCAACCTGGGCTGGTGGCAGAGATGAGCAGTGTGGGGCCACCCATGTGTATCATCAACCTCCCCCCCTCCCCTAAGATGTGGGAAAGCCGGCTTAGACACGAGCCTTGTGGACAGGTCCAGCATGACGTCTGCCCCCAGGAAGCCCCTGCAACACCCCCAGTGAATCCGTGTCTGCCTCTCCTCCCAGCCCAACAGCCAAGTTCAAAAGCCCCCCTCCCTCATATTCCTATCAAGACTTCCATAGCCTACAATGGTTTCCCTAACTTTAAAACTATGAGATGGAATTTAAAAATTCAAAAACCAGAACCTCTAAGAAAACTCTTGATTACCTAACAACAATAATTGTCAGTGCAATATTTCAAAAAGTCCTGATGCCCTCCCGGCAAAAAACATCTTAAATTGGAAGTAAAAGCATTTTTGCTTCAATTTTTCAGCTACTATAACTTTTTTGTTTTTTTTCCAATTTGCATGAAATTTGGTTGTACCCCACACCCAAGTGACCCTCTCTGCCAAATTTCAGAAAAATAATCCTATTTTTCACCTTTTGTATAAAATGGTGCCAATTTTATAAGCAATAGAATGTTCATGCTTTATAATGGAGAGTGCATGCTGGCCTTAAATATGTAGCGGCCTCTCCATAATTAGCCCATGTAACCGCTGAATCTTTTATGCTTATTACTGAATCGTATGTTCCGTATAGGGTCATTGTAACTAGGTGTCTTATCCATGGACTCTTATCCATGCTTTCATCATCTCCTGCTTAGAATATTGTAACCTGTTTCTTGCAGGTCTCCCACTGAACCTTCTACCTCCACTTCAGTCTATTAAAAATTTAGCTACAAGGTGCACCTGCCTTGCATGCTGCTATGAAGATGTAACCCCCCTCCTCAAGACACTACTCTGGCTCCCCACTTGCTTTCATATATAGTTCAAGCTGCTGCTTCTTACCTTTAAGTGTATTTACTCTCCAGCCCCTCACTACCTCTCCTCCCTTATTTCCCCCTACATCTCTTCTTGTGCCCTCTATTCATCGGGCAAGATGTTCTTATCTGTGCCATTCTCCTCTGTTGCCAACTCCCGGCTCCATGCCTTTCACCTCAGTGCACCGTATGCCTGAAACATTCTTCCTGAAGCAGTGCGCTGGCTCCCTCCCTGTCCATATTCAAATCCACCTAACGGCCCACCTCTTTGAGGTCGCCTTTAAATTATGATCCCAATCATGAATCATAATCTTAGGCCACTTTCAGACATGGCCTCCCCCACGCATATTTGGGCTGCGGGGGGGAGAGGCAGGGGGGATGCGCAGTCCGAATATGCGCGGGGATTGGCTGGTCTGAAAGGCCCCTCATGTGGTTTTGCTGGCAGAGATGCACATGGATGCAGAGCAGGAAATCAAGCTCTGCATCCCTGCGTGTCTCTGTCGGCAAAGCCACATGGGGGGGCCTTTCAGACCAGCTGATCCCCGTGCATATTTGGGCTGCGCATTTTTCCCTGCAGCCAAATATGCCCAGGGGGACCATGTCTGAAAGTGGCCTTAGTTGAAATCAAACAATTACTGAATGAACTGCAACCTGTAGTCCATGGGTGGTGAACCTCAGGCCCAGGGGCCAAATGTGGCCCTCAGCAAGTTCCGCTCCTTTAATGTCTCCCTCCCTGAGTCGACCTCCCCCTCCCTTCCGCTCTTGGTTGGGGTTTCCCAAGGTTCTGTCCTTGGCCCTCTCCTCTTCTCTATCTACACCCTGTCCCTTGGCAAAATTATTGCCTCCCACGGATTCCAATACCATCTCTACGCTGATGACACCCAACTCTATCTCTCTACCCCCTCTCTCTCCTCCTCTATCCGCTCACGCCTCGTCGACTGCCTCTCTGATATCTCTGCCTGGATGTCCCGACGCCAACTCAAACTAAACATGGCCAAGACTGAACTCCTCATTTTTCCTCCTTCCCCTTCCTCTCCCTCTAACCTGACCATCTGCATTGATGGGGTCACCATCCGTCCTGTTCTCCAAGCCCGCAGCTTGGGCTTCATCTTTGACACGCACCTCTCCTTTAAACCTTACATTGACTCTGTGGCCAAATCCTGCCGATTTGCCCTCCTCAACATTGCCCGCATCCGCCCCTTTCTATCTATCTCCTCGGCCAAAATCCTTGTTCATGCCATGGTTATCTCTCGCCTCGACTACTGTAACCTCCTCCTTGCTGGTCTCCCTCGCTCTCACCTATCCCCCCTTATCGCAATCCAAAACTCTGCTGCCAAGGTCATTCACTCTGCCCGTCGCTTCGACCATGTGCAGCCTCTCCTCCTCTCCCTTCACTGGCTCCCCCTTCCTGAACGTATCCTGTTCAAGCTCCTGGTTTTCACATTCAAATCGCTCCACGACCAAGCTCCCCCTTATCTCTCGGACCTAATCTCCCTACGCACTCCTGCACGCGCTCTCCGCTCTTCCGTTGTACCCACCCTTACTCTCCCTCGTTTCTCCTGCTCGCCCAACCGCCTCCGTCCCTTCTCCCTCGCTGCCCCACATGCCTGGAACTCCCTCCCTGCCCACATCCGCCTTGCCTCCTCCCTCCGCTCCTTCAAATCCATCCTCAAGACCCACCTTTTCCATGCTGCCTTTCCCAATGCCCGCTAGCCTTTCCCCTTACTCTTACTGTCAGCCCTCCTCTGCTGACTGCGGCTACCAATTTCATTGTAACCAAGCCAAGCACACACACCCGAGACTTCGCATCCGCCTGAATGTTTCCTTGTCTTCTCCCATGTCTCTCCCACTGTCCCCTCCCCCTGTCTCCCCCCCCTTTGTTTTTGTCTCTTAGATTGTAAGCCACAGGCAAGGACCACGTCTAATTCTATGTTCTGTACAGCACCAGGTCATGCGACTGGCGCTTTATAAATGTCTAATAATAATAATAATAATTAATAATGTGGCCCCTTTCCAAGTCCTGGATCTGGCCCCTGAATCCAGTCTCTACCCCCAAGCACTGAAAAACTGAGCTCAGGATAAGGAAGCAGAGAGGAGGGCATGCGCACAAGGATAGGGGACAGATCCATGATGTGGGGCCTCCTTTTCTTGAATACACCCATTAAGCAACCCGCACCCAACCTCTATGTGGCCCTTGGAGCTCGTACTAATTTTCAATGTGACCCCCAGGACAGGAAAGGTTCCCCCTCATGCTGTGGTCCATGATTCATCTATTGCCTTGTTTTTAACTGTCTGTGTCCATGTCTTATCTAGATTGTAAACTCCCTGGAGCAGGGACTCTCTTTCATTTTTTGTGTATCTGTACAGAGCTGTAGTGTGTACAACTAGTATTTATTTATTTGCCACTTACAATCCATAAAAACGTTTAAAATAAAAGCCCCTAAAACTCCCACGTAACCCACCCAAAACCACCTACCCACCCAACCCCTTCTCATGCCTCTACCCCAAAACTACTCATCGGATTCCACCCTAATCCCCTATCTTCACCCATCAAATACCTTTTCAAATAAAAAAAGTCTTGTACTGCCTCCAGAAGATGGTCAGGCTCAGGCTCAAATGAACCTCTGGGGGAAGCGGGTTCCAAAGCACTGGCGCAGCAACCAAGAATGCCCTCCTGCGAGCCCTTGTCATACGAACAAGGCTACCAGATGGTACCCACAGGGAGGCACATCTGGCCAATTGCAGGGGCTGCAATGGGACATGTAAGGACAGGCAATCTTTTAGATGGGGCCCAGATTGTCTAGGGCTTTAAAGGTCAAAACCAGCACCTTGCATTGTGCCCGGAAAGCTACAGGGAGCCAGTGCAGACTTCAGAGCACGGGTGTAATAGGCTCTTGGTGACTCGTCCCCAAAAGGAGGTGAGCTGCTGCATTCTGCACCAGCTGCAGCTTCCAAATAGTCATGAAGGGCAGCCCCATGTAGAGCGCATTATAATAATTTAGCCTCGAGGTGATGAAAGCATGAATGACAGTGGCCAGATCCGAATCAGGAAGAAAAGATTGTAGCCTCCTCACCAGATGGAGTTGGTGAAAAGCGCTCCTGGCCACCGCCGCAGCCTGACAATCCAGGCACAGCAAGGCTGCAAACGTGATTAACCAGAGGGGACTGGACTCTGTCAATAACAGGAGTCCCAATCTCCTCCAGGTCACAAGGCCGGCCAACCAACATCACCTCAGTCTTGTCTGGATTCATCTTCATCGGCTCATCCTCATCCAGTCTCTAACAGCAGCCAGGCATCAGGTAAGCACCGAGACTCCAGGGCCTGGGTTGGATGAAAAGGAGAGGTAGAGCTGAGCGTCATCAGCGTATTGATGGCACTCTGCTCCAAACCTCCGAATGCCCTTGACGATTGGCCTCATTTATTTATTTATTTATAATAACATTTATATGCCATCCCCTCCTGCCTCAGGCATCTCGGGGCGGCTCATATATATGTTGAACAAGTGGGGAGACAGAATAGAACCCTCTGGGACCCCACAGGGGTGGTCCTGAGAGCTTGATAAGCAATCGCCCATCACCACTCTCTGGGATCTCCCCAACAGGAAGGAGCGAAACCACTCGAGTGATATCCTCATGGGGGTGAGGGGGCAAAGCACTCCCTCCCTACTCAATCCATATTCCAAATCCATCATGTCTGCACCCCTTCTCTCACAAGGGGGTCATGGCACAACCCTCTTCCCCCCCCTCCATTCCAGCCCATACCCTCCCTCTCACAGGGGGTTGTGGCATTCCCAACTCCCCAAAACATTCCTGAACCCATATGCTCTATAGTAGAGCTTTAGAAATGATAAGCAGTAGAAGTAGTAGTAGAGTAGGGTATACATTAAGTCTTCACCATCCCAGGGGGACATTGTCATAAAAATCATTCCCTTGGGGAGTCAAGTCAGACGTTGTGTGGCATAGCTGGGAACAAATCACGGAGAACCCCTGCAGAATGCTCCCACACCATTTGCTAAGGCACACAAAGAGGTCTCTGCACATGTAGAATGGCAAGGTTGGTGCAGGCAAACAAAAGCTTTTGGTGTGCAGCAGGGATATGTGCACAGTTAAGGGTGTGTCTGGTTGTGCTCACATTTCAGTGTGGCAGGAAAGAGAGGGATGGGGGTGTAGTTTGGAGTAGTAGACCATTGTAAGGGAGCAATTTTATGTTCCTGGAGGACCTGGTAGGGATGGAAGCTAAATGCCATCATCACTGCTTCCCCATCTTGCCAGAAAGAGTTAGTATAAGCTGACAGGAGTAGGTGGGAACTGGGCTCTAAAGGAGGGAGAGGTTGAGGAGCAAATATCTGATTGGATGGTAGAAGAAGGAGAATATGAAACTCCCTTTCTATCTTAATCCTGTCTTAGTTCTGTCTCTGCCTGGATATGCTGCAAAATTCTGGGTTGTGACATCCTTGGAACGCTAACGGATATCTGCTGCATTGTAATGATGTATGCATTACAAACAGCAGGGGGTGTACCTGGCCACCTGCAGAGGGGACATGCTCTCCCTCCTGTCCACGAGGATGGGGGTAATGAAAAATGGGACAGGTGACAATTCTACCTGGGATGCCTCTCTGTAGAGACTCTGGGTGATTTCAGACATTACGAGTCTGAAGTTCACCCCGCCTGAACCACAGTCAAACACGGGCCGCGTTTGACTGTGGTGAACGTCTGTTGGCTCGCCGCCAGATGTGCACCACAGTCAAACGCGGCCCGTGTTTGCATTCACCACGCTTCTGGACCTCCGTACACGAGGAGGTCGAGAAGTGTGGTGAAAGGCCACCACGGCCGTGGTGAACGGAAAGTAACTTCTGTTTACTTACTGTTCACCACGGTCAATGGATTCCNGCTGAACCACAGTCAAACACGGGCTGCGTTTGACTGTGGTGCACGTCTGTTGACTCGCCGCCAGTTGTGCACCACAGTCAAACGCGGCCCGTGTTTGCATTCACCACACTTCTGGACCTCCGGATGCGAGGAGGTCGAGAAGTGTGGTGAAAGGCCACCACGGCCGTGGTGAACAAAAAGTAACTTCTGTTTACTTACCGTTCACTGCGGTCAATGGCATTCACCCCCGTCTGTGGTTGCGGCGTTGGGAGGGGGGAGGGCTGCCGGGGAACGCAGGGGGTGGGGCCGTGCGGCAGAATGCTCCACTGCATGGCCCCGCCCCCTCCGAGGGGGTGCCACTTTACATGTGACGGGTGGCCGGTTTCACCACGGGCCGTAGTTTGGCGGTTCCCACGGCTGGGAGCAATGGGGCGCATGTCTGTTGGCACGCCCCTTCACCCCCCGGCCGTGGTCCGAACCACCCCATGGCCCGTGGTGAAAGCGGCCGCCCGTCACATCTGAAATTGCCCTCAGTTGCTGGGGCGAGAGAAGACAATAGTGATCTCTAATATACAGTTATGGCCATTGGCCACCCATGCCTCCACCTAGTGTCCCCTCTCTGTTGAATGAACTCCCCCCTCCTCCTCCATTTCTTGATCAGTAATAAAAAATAATGCTCCTATACTCCCCGTCACTGCCGTGTACTTACTTACTGGCTTCCTTCTGGGTCCTCAGTGAACATGGCAGAATGGGACCTGTTTTGCCTTGATCCTTAACACAGACAGGGTTGCCAGATCACAATACTGAATGTAAGGGATACAACTATTCATTAAGATACAGGACATCTGGCAACCCTCCCTTAAAGGGGCAGGAGTATAATTTCCACAACAGAACCGCTGGTGTCTCTCCTATGGGCAGGATGGGGAGAAGCCGGGGGAGAGGTATGTTCTTTGAAATGCTAATGACTTATTTCTTAATGGCTCCATCCACAGTGATTGTATGCAGTATAAGTAACACCTGTGTGCCCGGCCTGCATCTTTTTATCATTCGATTACTTGTTTCTTCTCATTGTATTTAAATATTTAAAATGCTAACAACCTTTTTCCTAACAACTCTCTCCCAAGTGACTGCTTCCATATATCAACCAGTCCTGCATTTGTGGAGTCTGTAGTTCTGACTTGTTATGTGCTCAAGGAACAGTGAAGTAGTTAGGTTTAGTAGGACCCCATGTAGGGTTGCCAGATATGCCAATTTTCCACAGGACACTTATGAAAAATACATGTTGCAGGGCCTGCATTGGCACCATAGGCCTGCATTTTCCTTAGGTGCCAAATGCAGGCCCTACAACATGTATTTTTCATAAGTGTCCTGGGGAAAATTGGCATATCTGGCAACTCTAACCCTGGGGCAAGTAAAATTATTGGGCTGGGCCTCACACCAACCAGGATGGCAGGCAGGCAGGCAGGGCATGGTGGAGGGCAGGACAGTGGGAGGTTTGGGCAGGCATGAAGAATGGGGGACACTGAAGCAGGGGAGTGGAAAGCAAGGTGCTGGAGCAGATTGGGGCATGGGAACCCCTAGTGTAGGGAAGGCATGAGGGCTGGGGAGAAGTGAAGTTCAGGAACTGCTGGAGAGGAAGGTGAGCCGGAGAGAGACTGAGCAATAGAGCCAAGGCAGGGTGATCACAGTCTGTGCTGGGGAGCTGAGCCTGACCCTGTACATCATCGCCCTGCATCATGCTGGAGACCTGAGTTCCTGTAAGAAATCACCATGGCACTTGGTACCATCAAAATGCCTGGGGATGGAGCAGAGCTACTTCCATCTCAGGCATCCCAATCGAGGAGCCTCACTGCTGCCTTGTGGAGCCTGGAACTATATCCCCCCGCAGGCAGCAATCTTTCCTTGCAGGGCCTGGGAGCAGTCACTGACAGCTGTGGCACTGGCTCTTGGCTCACTGGAAAAGGTACAGGAGAAAAAAGCAGGACATTTTGATATCACAATGGGGCTGGGTCAACTACCTCCCACCCAAAGCTTGGGCCCTGGGGCAGGGGCCCCCTTGCCCACCTGTAGCTACATCCTTGCTTAGGAAGGGGCCTGTGTGGCCCACAGGTTTGCTTACTCTCACCAACTGTTGTTGGTTCAATAAGAAATATCATCCAAGCTGCTTTGTCTTCCTCTCGTGTCTTTGGAACCAAGATGGCATGACAACTACATGCACTCTAGTATTTTAGACTCTCAGCACTCTTCTGTACTCTGCAAATTTTGAAAAGTTGGAGAAACCCACATCCCTACAGGAGGCCTATATCCCACAATTCCTTGCTGCATTTATGTGCTGCCTGACAGCATTTGTGGCTGTCTGTGAACCCTCTTTTTGCCTTTTGCCAATATCTCAGGGCTGCTAATTCTCCATTTAGACAGGTCAGCCTTCGAATGGCAGGCACCCTTAAGATACAGGAAAAAACCATGTGACTCCGGCATGGGATATCGGAGTCATGAAGCCAGTGGCAAAGCAATGAGCTGCTGTCAGATCTGAGCTAGAGGAAACTTTTTAAGGACCAGGGTGCAGAGATGGGGGCTTGGTATGAGCAACAAAACATAAAAGTAGTGTGTAGTGAATAGTCATTGGAGATGGCGCTAGCTGGCCTGAACAGTGCTGCAACTGACTGGCAGTCTGCACCATGGTGGGTATAGAGTACGGCTCCCACCTTCTGGGCTTTCATCCACAGAGGGCCAGGCCACACCGGTGGGGATGGAGCCAAAGTGCTGCCACACCCCTTTCTGATGTAACCTTATGGAATGTTGTGATGTCATCATGATGATCCATAGGGGTGAGGCCATACCAGAAAGGGGGTGGGAATGTCCCTATGTCACACCCCCTTCCTGACATGGCTGCCCCCTGTCCTACCTAGAAGCCCTTGTTTCTCCAGGTCACCAGGAGGGGTGGGGATCGGGCATGCCTAGTTGACCCACAGAAATCAGAGCTTCTTCCAGAGACTCTAGGTCAAAACTCAGAGAGGTGGCAATCCTAGGGGGTGGTAGTGCTGAGGGCTGAAATTATTTTACTGCTCAGGCAGTGGTAATAAGTTTGGACACTGAAACTCCTTAACTTGGACCTGGGAAGCCAGGGTTTGAATCCTGGCCTAGCCATGAACTCCCTGAGTAGCCTTGGTCAAGTCACAACCTCTCAGCCTCAGTTCCCCATCTGTGAAATGGGAATGTGTGTGTGTGTGTGTGCGTGCCTGTGTTCCCCTAACCCATGTCCATCTTAGATTGTAAGCCCACTGGGCAGGGACCTGTCTCCATTAATAATTGTAAAATACCAGGTACACTGTTGGCACTATATAAATGCTTAATAATAATAATAATAATAATAATAATAAATTAATAAATACATTAAATGAATAACTAGCCTATAATGTTAATTTATCCATAACAAAAATATCTTCAAAATCACCAATACACACCAGTGAAGAAAACATGAGAAATGCACTCAACCACATTCATCAAGGAGGCAACAAATGCAAACCAGAAGAGATGGTAACAGCGTATCTGGTCATAAAAAGAAATGACTTCAGTGGACTGTTGAGTCTCTCATGCCAGACTCTCTGGATTTATAAAGGAGAATTTTGATGTTGGGCTTTCTATTACCCAAATTTTAGTATATTTTGAGTTAAAATAAAGCAAGGAACGACTATCTCTGAAGTGAAATCTCTCTACTCTTCTTACTCCCGGTGACACTGGGATGAGAGGAGAATTCTCTCCCAACAACAGCTGTGGAGTTCTAAGAGGAAGGGAGCACAAGGCCAGAGAGCGACAATTCAAGAGCCAAGGGTCCAGGAATATAAAAAAACCTAAAAGCACAAGCCACAAGAGAACTGCTTCTCCTCTAGAGTCTTGGCTTTGCACCCTGTTTTGGGGGAACCCACTGGAGGGGATCCTTCTTTCTTATTGGCTACTTGCCAACTGTTTCTCAGATTTCTTGCACTACAAAACTGTAGGCAGTGCTGGCGTGTCACAGACCTTCTTGAATCCCTTTGGTATTGGCAAAGTCAAAGTTTTTTATTAGGTTCTTAGCTTTTCACCATAATCCAACAGGGAAACATAATATAGACTCAAAATTTACAATAAAACAGTCAAATAAAAATATAAAAGCAAGGAACAAAAGATCATGTTAAAAAATCCAGCAATAATAGTAATCAACGGAAAACCTACACCTATCGTAATACTTCTGTTGGGGGATGATGCCACTTGAGCTTCCATTCCCGTGACATAGACTATTAAAAATAAAATAAAATCAGATACACAAGTCAAGTCAAGTCAAGCATGTGTGGTTAAGGTGCATCAGTTTCTGCAGGATGCCCTATCCAAGGAATCAGGTACCCATTTACAGCTAAACAGGACTTGAACCAACAACCCCTAAGGATAGTCAAGTGTCATAACCACTCAGCTACCAGACTCTGTGTGCATGTGTTGTATCTTTAAATTTCTCAACTGTTTCTATGATATCGCCGCCTGGATGTCTCAACGCCAACTCAAACTGAACCTGGTGAAAACTGAACTCCTTATCTTCCCTCCCAATCCCTCCTCTCCCTCTTCCATTGACAGGGCCTCCATCCTCCCTGTCCCCCAAGCCCATAGCTTGGGCTTCATCTTCGACTCGTACCTCACCTTCAAACCCTACATTGACTCCGTTGTCAAATCCTGCCGTTTCTCCCTCCACAACATTGCTAAGATCCGCCCTTTTCTATCTGTCTCCTCTGCCAAAACTCTCATTCACGCCTCGACTATTGTAACCTCCTCCTTACTGGCCTTCCCCACTCTCACCTTTCTTCCCTCATCTCTGTTTAAAACTCTGCTGCCAGGATCATTCACCTAGCCCGTCGCTTTGATCATGTACAGCCTCTCCTCTCTCCACGGGCTCCCTCTTCCTGAATGTATTCTGTACAAGCTCCTTGTCTTCACTTACAAAGCCCTTCACAACCTCGCTCACCCCACCTCTCTGCCCTGATATCCCTCCGAACCCCTGTTCAAGCACTCCGCTCCTTTTCTATCCCCTCCCTCACCCCCCATGCCTCCCCTGCTCCCCCAACCACCTTTGTCCCTTCTCCCTTGATGCCCCTCACGCGTGGAACTCCCTCCCTGCCCTCGTCCGCCTTGCCCCCACCGTCCACACCTTCAAGTCCCTCCTCAAAACCCACCTCTTCCACTCCGCCCTTTCTAACTCCTTCTAACTTATGCCCATATATTTCTGTGGGCAGCACTGATGGCACCTTTCACCACAGTGTTTGGACAACTCCCAAAGGCTGGTAAAGAGCACCCACAATCTCTCTCTTCCATTCCTCACAGTGATGGTCTGATTCATAGTTGGGGGGTAGGGATGGGAGGAGGAAATTCCCCTGCATCATACTGGGGACCTGATTTCCTGTAGGAAATCACCATGGCACTAGGAGGGCACTTGGCCATCAAAATGCCTGGGGATGGAGCAGAGCTGCTTCCATTTCTGAGGCACCCCAATGGAGGTGCAAGAATGGGCTACTGTCCATTGTCTCTTGCACTTCATTGAGCATCAAAGATGTCATCAGTGTGGCCATGGAAACACCAGTCCTGAGTTGAGGTCCTGGCAGGTAAGTACAGGGAAGCCGATTATCAAGGAATTTGGTATGGAATGAAATCTGTCTTTTGGTTTAATTAAATTAATTAATTAATTAATATCCTGCCACCTCCTGCCAAAGCAGCTCGGGGGCAGCTAACAAATCACACATTAAAATATAAAATACAATAATATGACAATAATAAATATAAAATTAAAACCCATGGTGGAGCATACACCATACAAAAACAACAACCCCCCCCACCTAACCCCCCCCCCCCTTTACCCATCTCCCTCGCCAAACACCAGGCGGAACAGCCATGTTTTGCATTGACGTTGAAAAGAGGAGAGGTCTGGGGCCACCTGGGCCTCCGCCGGGAGTTCGACAGCCATGGTGTGGCCACCAAGAATGCCCTCTCCATAGTCACACCCGCTCCCCCGGAGAACCCGGGGGACTTTGAGAAGGACGCTCCCTGATGACCACAGGGGCTGATCCAGAGCCCGGGGAGTGAAATCTCTCTCATTCTGTGTCTCTAATCATGTTATATGAGAAATGGTGTAAAGCCCAGGATAGGAGAAAGCAGCAAGAAGAGAGGCGAGAAAGGATGTGATTGGGCAGAGGTTTCTATAGCTCTTAAAGGCACCAGTTCTGTCCCAGCTGTTGGGGCTATTAATAATGCTTCATGCTTTAGGAACCCATTAGCCACCTCCTGCCCAGCCAGCCCTTTGGTTCCTCTCAATAATTTGTGCTTGACTGCAGAGGCCTAATGGTGATTAATGTGGGAGAGAATGAGGGGATTGAGAATGAGAAGTTATTAAAGAGCCTGATAAATGGCTTCTTTGTCCCAGTGCTAATGTCGGCCATTTGGAAAGGAAGGGCTGTATTTTCACTTGCTTCTCCCTGGAGGCGAGGTCTGATCACCCAAATCATACTCAGGGAACTCCATTCTGATGGCCAGAGACTCACACAGATGCACCATGTAACTGGACACACAGGCAACCAAGTGTGTGTCTGGTCCCTGCTGAGCTCCATGGAGACAGCTGCATACCCAAGTCACTTAGGAAGTTATGGTTGCCACTTTCCTTGGGGCTTTGAACCAAAGGGGGTGAGGCAAAGGGACTCTCCCACCCCTTTCCAATCTGGCCGAGTCTCCTTCAAAGGCTAGCCCTTTCCACTGCTAGTCATATGGGGATGGGTTTGTCACATCAACCCCTGAGTTCAGGCAAGGAGAAGACACCCCCATGGGCAACCTTATCCATGCAGGATAAAGCATAGGCACCACTGATTATTCCCCCTTCAGCTCTGTAGCTGTGATATGCTGGCGGAGCCTTCGCCAAGGCATCTGTGACTATCTCCCCTTTGGGTCCAAGATTAAGAGGGCCTCCTGGATGGTGTCTGCAATGGGCTGTAAACAAAGTCCAGCAAAGAATGGTTCCGGCCAATGCAGACATTGCATTGGGGCCCTCTCTCCTAGACTTCTCTCATGTCACTCGTCCCAGTTGCAAGGAAGGCTCTGCCATGGTATAGCTACATCTTGAATGGAAGCAGGATTGAGGCTACCACCTCTTCTGCTCCTCTTCCTTTAACCTGCCCAGGAGGGGAAGGGTGGTTGTGGTGGTGTAGCAAGGAGCAGTTCTGCGGGTTTCCTGTCCCTTTAAGAGGGGGCTGCGTGGACCAGCCAGAGGGCTGTATGCATGTGCATGGGTCTGGGGGAACCAGCCCATGCCAATGAATCAGCTGGGGACAGAGACAGGCTGAGAGACACTGAAACAGAGTAGGCAGGATGCTGGCCCTTTAAGGGCAGCAAAGCTGAACAGTTGCCCACGCCCACTCTGCCTTTATAAGAAGCTGGAAGGCAGCGACAAAAGTAGTCTGTCTCTGCCTGGAAGTCAAGTAGACAACATCTCCTGGGAGGAAGCCTGCTTGCCACTGTATGCTCTTCAAGGTTCTGAAGGCTGGAAGAACCAGAGCTACCAAGAGTGGACCCAGGTACTAGGGAAGGCTGCACCCAGGAGGGTGCCTCTTGCCTGGGGAAAGCTTACTGTGAGCCAGGGATCTGCAGGCCTGGCTTGGATGGACTTTGGGGGTGTTTCTGCTGCTGATGCTCCTGTATCTGTTGAGAGACTGACCTGGGCCTGCAGGGTGAGAGGCGGATGAGCTGGCAGCCCAGATACAGAGGAACTGTATGTATTTATAATAAAGACTTGAGCTGATTCTCATATGACTTATGAGTGGATTGCTGATTCCCCATGTGAGTGACAGCCCAGGGGGTCTGAGCCTGCAGTGTTGTTCCCCTTGGGAACTCTGCCCTGCTACAGGGGGGCTAAAGAGAAATCTCTTTCTACCTCGCTCCCTTTGCCAGATTAGACAAATGGCACTTTTCTCTCCATGGGTGACGAAAGTGGCCAAGTCAGATGCAGTAACCTGCACTCCCACTCCCAGTCCTGCACAACAGCCTCCGCACTGCCCAGCCTGGCCCAGGGATCATGCTTTGTTCCATTTTGGCATGTGGATATGCACAACAGTGAGGGCAACCTCCCCATGGGGTGTGCCAGCAGTGGGAATGACCAGCAGTTTCTCATCTCCAGCTGGCCTGCCCTCATTGCCTGCTGCTTCATTGACTCATCAGTGCAGCTCAGCAGGCTGTTCTAATCTCTCTCTAACTCTTTCAGAGAAACCAAAAGGTTGTGAAAAGGCTCCAGCCACCTGGGTCTCACTTTTCAGGCTCTGGAGTAAGCCATGCTGGGCTGTAGGGACCATCCTGGCATGTCTGGGAGTCTGGGTAAACCAGAGGGGCAGCTTGGTCGTTATCAAATGGCTGCCCATGTCCAGAAGCACTCTTAACGTGCAGGCCCAGTGCATACTGGGAATTCACTTCTAAAGTGGGATTTGGCCCATTTCCCATTGATACGGTAGCTACACTGTTGCCTGTACCTGACGTTAGGCCTTCCTTTCCAGCATGATCACGTGGAAGGGAGACTGTGTCAACCGGGATGGGCAAGCCTCTGCCTGCACTGCTGCAAGCCAAATAGAGCCCAGCTCGGAAGACACCACAGGTGGGAGCAGGCACGCTGCTGTGCTGCCCTGTTAGGCAAGTGAAACAGATCTGCTGTGACAGCAAGTCAGAACACAAAGCTTGCCCGACCTGATCGGAGATCCACCAATCTGGGACATGAGCTTCATTTGCTTTCCTGGCAGCAGATCAAGGGAAAAGAATAATACAAAAAATCCCAACCCACAATCCAAAGCCAAGGTCTCTTTCTCATTAAGGTGGCCGCAGGGTATGGTACAGCTTGGCGAGAGCGAACCATCCTATTCCCACTGCAGATGGGAGCGGTGTCCCTGTGTTTCATCTCACTTGATTAGCGGGTATTAAAGCCTAATTGATCAAAGGAGGTGAGTGTGTTGACTCCAAATTGCGTGAAGAGAGAGGCAGGTTTTTCTACTTTTGTTCCCCCACCTCCAACCCTTGACTGCTTAAAACATTAGTTCTCGCCCCACTCTCCGGGGCAGAAACAGCAAATTGCTTCATCCATTTTAATGAGTACCACTATAATTAAACCCTGGCCCATTTGGTAACTGACAACACTCTGGGACAGGAGATCAATGCACCAGAGCACCCACTCCATGGGATTGGACCTTCCCCAGAATGAGGCACATCTTGATGGAGGCAGGATGCAGGCTACAGGTCAGCTTTCTCATCTACTAACTGGGGACTGTACCCTGCTTTTTAGGGGCCCAGAATCTGCTGTGAGGTTTTAGTGGGTAGCCCCAAACGTCCATCCGCTACTGGCAGATCTAGGGGGATCTGATGCTTTGCTAGTATAAATTAGCACACTGGGGCTTCAAGTGTAGTCCTAAACTAGAGGTTCCAAACCTCCAAGAACCAGAGAGCTTCTGCACCCAAAGCAGGAGTGTGGGCCTGAGGTGTCGTTTGAGGTGTAGGTGTCAGAGAGCCCAATTTTGGCCTGATGGGGTAAAACGGGCTGTTACTAGAAGCTGCAGCAAGGGATGGCTGTTGAGGGTGTTATTCTGAGGTTGCCCTAGGGAGAGGCGGCAGGGACAGGTAGGCATCCAACTGGCCCAGTCCTTTGCTGTCTATGCGTTTCCTTCAGGGTAGGGAAGGATGCACAGGGCTTTCTCTGTTTCTGTAGCTCTGTTAGCAGTGTTCCGCCCTGCTCTAACAGCCCTGCTCTTTTGTGCCAGTTTGAGGAGTGGGAGCAGTAGGGTTACTGCCTGGCTTGGAAGAAAATCCAACAGTGCTAATTTGCATTAAGTTGCATGCTTATGTAAATAGCTCATTGTCTAACATTAGGCAATGAGAATTTTGACAGACCCCCTGGGTCTGCTCGGGGGCGCACCCCTGGGTCCACTCCTGTGGTGGTGGGGTTAAACAGAGCTCGAGGCTGCCTGCAGTCCACCCATGCATGCCCCCTCCCCCTTGCCATAGACCTGTGCGTGGATCGGCAGCTGCTGTAGGTTGCTGCCCACAGCTCTATGGTCACTGCTGGGTCAACCGTCTGTCCTTTAGATGGACTGCTGCTCTACCCCTGGCCGGTGCTCTGGGTTTGGGCAGCTTGCTTTGCTTGCAGTGCTTATTCTAAAGCACTGCAAGTGGAGCTGGCCCGGAGCAAGTAGTGCCTGCTTCGCCTCACCCCAGGGTGGCCTGCCTCAACACAGGCGTGTCACCCAGGGTGGGGCAGAGCAGGAGCAGAGCAGGTGTCCATCTAAAGGCAGCCATTAAGGCTGGGATAATAAAACCAGAACAAAATTGGGTCAGCAAGGGAGTGTGGTGGCTTAGGGGTGCATATGGGGGGCAGGGCAGGAGGGGCACATAGTAGATTTGCTTTGGTTGGCAAGCACTCTTTTCTTTCTCTCCACATCTCCCTCCCTTCCCTCCTTGGAGCTCTGCTCAGGTCCAGTTGAGAAGCCGCCTGCAGGTTATCATAATTTGCCCTGCCCTGCCAGAGCTGGGAGCCGGAGCCACGATGTGCTGGGCCAGATAGAAAATAGGGGCTGGCCTAGAGGCCCCACTACACCCTGAATCTGCCTTCCCGGCTGAGACTGCAAACAGTGAGGCTAGTTCTAGGCTTTGATTCTGGACATTTGGTGTGCCAACCCAGAAACCAGACAAGAATCCAGAGTTCCTAAACTGCTTGGGATGAATGATGGGGGATTGATCATGCTGTGTATGTTCCTGTTTCTTGTATGCTGCTTCTGGAGCATCCAGTACTGGCTATTGCTGGAGACAAGATCATGGGCTATATCAGGGATGGGGAACCTTTTCGCTGCTGGGGGCCACTTTGAAAGCTTGCATAAGCTCTGAGGGCTGCACAGAAGTTGGGGTGGGGGTGCTTAAGGGATGCACGCAAGGAAAAGAGGGCCCAAATCATGGAACTGTCCCCTGTCCTTGTTTGCATGCCCTCATCTCTGCTCCCTTCCTTTTGAACTTAGTTTTTCAGTGACTGGAGGTAAGAACTGGGCCCAAGGGCCAGATCCAGGAAGTGGAAAGGGGCCACATAAAAACTTGCTGTGGGCTGCGTTTGGGCCCCGGGCGTGAGGTTCCCCACCCCTGGCCTAGATGGACACAGCCTGACCCAATATTGATTCTTTTTCTGATTTAACAGGAGGCGGGACCCTGTGGGCCCTTCCTATCAATTTTCGTGGACTGTTATTTTTATTACAGTAGCACCTACAAGCTCCAAAGAAAATCAGGTTCCCATTGTTTTTCAAAGACACAGTGATGAGACAGCTCTTGTCCTGAACCCCTTGCTACTTTGGTGGAGTCTACCTAAAAAAGGTGACACCGCCGTGGTGTGATAAGAAAGATGATCTGTACTGGGACCGGTGTTTAATATATTCATTAACGATCTGGAGAAGGGAGTAAAGAGTGAAGTGATCAAATTTACAAACAACACAAAGTTATTCAATGCAGTTAAAACGTGAGTGAACTGTGAAGAACTGCAGGAGGAACTTGCTAGACTGGGTGACTGGACATCCAAATGGGAGAGGAAATTTAATGCGGACAAGTGCAAAGTGATGCATGTAGGGAAAAATAACCCAAACTATATGTACACAATGCTGGGTTCTAAATTAGGAGTCACCAGTCAGGAAAAGGATCTTGGAGACACTGTGGACACTATATCGAAATCCTCAACTCAGTGGTTGGTGGTGGTCAAAAAAGCAAATAATGTTAGGAATTATTCTTAAAGGGATAGAGAATAAAACTGAAAATATAGCAATGCTGCTATACAAATCTATAGTATGACCACACCTGGAATATTGTGTGCAGCTCTAGTTGTCCCATCTCAAAAAAGACACAACAGAACTAGAAAAGGTACAGGGAAGGGCAACAAAAATGATCAAGGGTATGGAACGGCTCCTGTACGAAGAGAGGCTTGATAGGTTGGGGCTCTTCAGCTTGGAGAAGAGACGACTGAGAGGGGATATGATCGAGATTTATAAAATCATGAGTGTTGTAGAACATGTAAATAGGGAGTGATTATTTACCCTAAGAGTACTAGAACAAGGGGACACTATATGAAATTAACCGGCAGCAGATGTAAAACAAATTAGTATTTTTTCACTCAGTGCACAATTAACTTGTGGAATTTACTGCCAGAGGAAGTGGTCAAGGCCGGCAGTGTAGCTAGTTCTAAAAAGTGATTGGATAAGTTCTTGGAGGATAGGTCCATTAATGGTTATTAGCCAAGTAGGTTTTGGGGATGTAACATCTTACTATTGGGGGCCGGAACAACAGGGAATGGATCAGCCCATTGTGCATGCACAGATCCTCAGATACTACGAGAATAGGAGGCCTTATGAACCTTCCTGCTTTTAGGAAGCATACCATGTGCTCATCAACATCAAGGACTGCATTTAATATGAAATAGCTCATATACAAGCATAGGAAACAAATGACCACTTGGTTCCTGGAAGCCTGTAGCCTTGTGCTTGCTATCCTGAACTGGATGAGGCTCTTTCCATGGACTGCAATGGTTCGGGATCATAAGAGCTGAAAGGCCTGACTTACCGCTACACACTGGCTGCTTGGAGATGCTCATGTGAGTTTGGCTTGCTGCAGCCCAGCAGCCACAATGTACCTGTGAGCGGTGGCCAATGACAGCAGCACTCAGAGCCACAAAGAATGCCCCAACTCACTAGCTGGAATGAGGTGACACCAGCAACATGTTAGAAAAAAATATAGTTTTAATATTGGATTTCTGTCCCATTCCTTGATTTTTAAGGCTCTGAGCAGCTCTAGGGGGGTTGTACTGTTCTGCTTTGGCAGACGCTGTTTCTCCACTCCCACTCCTCCTGAGTGTTTTAAACCAAACTGAAATGAGCATAATGGGTTTTTATTTTTTCCCTTTTTGTTTAACAAAAGGGGAAGCAGTCCCTGGAATATCCAGCATTCCCAAGCTGTTCAGTTCCATTTGGTTTCTATTGCGAGCAGAAATATTTCCATGACTTCTGGGTGGGAAAAAAATAATCTTGCTCAATTTTCAGACGTGACTTGTCATTCTAGGCACACAACATGAGAAGCCCTGAAAGGCAGGACCCACCTAGTCTGTTTCCCCCATTAGCAGCGATGGCAAAAACAGACTACACCGGTCGTGTTTAAGGAGACCTGATATTCAGGGAGTTGATGCTCAACTGGTGGAGTAATAACAGTCCAAACTTAGAAGAGACAATATCCCATCCCTTAGCCCCCACCATCACACCCTGACATCGGAGTGCAGGAGAACACCATTCTGCATGCTACTGACAGCATGAGAATTTGCCTGGATACCCATGGCACCTCCCCACACTGCCACAGTTGTTAGGGGACTCAAATGCTAGGTGGGAGCGGACTAGTAGACGGGGCTGTCGTTTAGTAGGGTTTCTACCTCAGTCTGGGGGGAAACCTGGAGGGGGCAGGACCATGTTAGAGGGGTGGGACAAAGGGGCTTTCACACCCCTTTCTTGTATAACCCTGCCCCCGATGGAGCATTTGGTCATCATGATGCTGTGCAGTCAGTGGGACCAGGTTGGACAGCAGGTGGCGTGGGACAAACAGGCTATCACACCCATTTCTGACATGACCTCGCCTTTATGGAATGCTGTGATGTCACAGTGTTCCACAGGGGGTGAGACCACATCAGGGGCTTATGTCTATGGCTGAAGCGGGTCACCCCTAAGCCCCTATTCTCTAGGTTAGCTACAGGTGCCCCCTGCCCCACAGAAATCCAGACTTCCCGTGGAGCCTGGAGACTTTGGGTTTTGAGAGGCAGCATCCCTAATATTTACACACACACACCCCTCAGCTTGGCAACAATAATCCTTTTTCTCCAAGCCCCTTGAGATGGCTGGGTATGAGACAGTGCCACAATGGAACCCAACAGAATCCTAATGGTGTGTGCTGAAAGCAATCACTTTAATACCTTTTGCGAGCTCTGTTTGAGCCTTAAAATGTTCCGATAAGCTCAAGGAACACATAAAAGGCCCCCCAAGGGCTCCTTTAAGCCTGGAGCTTAATTTCAAGCCAACGGGGCTGTTTGTGTCTCATAGTTACTCCTTCCCACATCCTCATGCTCTCCTGTGGGGAGAAGTTGGGAGCACTCAAGCTGGGCTCTGTGTGGTTATCTATCTCAGACAATACTGGCCTGATTACACTGACAAGGGGCTGTTCTCCGACATTCAACAAAGGGCTCTCCTCCAGCACAGACTGTGTGGCTGGGGCTGTGGCACGGAGCAGTGGGAGATGAGCACCATCCTGGAAGCTCTCTGGCTGAAAGCCACAGACCACTTACTCTGGAGTACTCCCGGGAAGTGGCTTGTGCATCACGGCCAGTCTCTCAGGCATAAGACGATAAGGATCAAGATTTGAAGAGGTGAGTTGGACTTGCTTTAGAGTCTGCTGGGGAAAACCCTAGGGGCTGTATATTTCCTTTAAAAACCTACTGGCTTATAGCAATAAAACAAGTTACATTAAATTAAAGCTAAAAATCAGTTATCAATTCTGCAGACCCCTTAAAGACGCAAAGGGCTACGTGGTGTTTTTTTCTCACTGGCATCTGTCCATTGACTCCATTTGTTACCCCCTTTGCTATAACTGACAAACCTGAAATGGGATCTTATCCTGATTTACAGCCATTTAGTTCCCTTGATTCTGCTAGGATGATGGAACATTTAGCCCCTGGTTCTTAGAGCTGCATTGACTCCTCAGTAAGGCAACCAGCTGGGCCAAAGAGACTGGTTTATTTGTAGCCCCATGGATTGGGTCCAGCACATGGCCTGCCCTTAGCACATGAAGGCCCCAACACATGGGACAGTTTGGTCTCTCAGTCTGCACTGTTCTAAATCCAATTCTGATGTGTTGTGTAAGTAAAGGCTGTCCCTTACGTTCTATGGTGCAGTAGGGCTCTGAAATAAGGGAGACCTGGCAACCCTACTTTGCAGGGGTCAGTAGGGGTCATCCAGGGACCCTGGCCTAAGGCCAAAGAGCCTGGGCAGCGAGTGACCAGACTGACCCAATCTTGACAAGCCCAGTCAGATTCCATTGTGCTCAGATCAGGTTGCCGGCCTCTTGCTTCGAAGTCCATCCCAAGCCATGTGATCCATTGGGCTGGTGTGGTTAAGGCACATCAACGTCCATATTCTATGGTGCCTGAGGAAATGATGGGACCAGCACCATGTCTAACTGCCTTTAACTTCCCCAGCCCAATGGATCGATCGGGTACCAATTCACAGCTGGGTGGACTGGAGGCAGCCATCCAGCGTGAGACCAAGTAGGACTTGGACCCACAGCATTCAGGGATGTAGCCCAGTGCTGTAACTACATCAGCTGCACATAAATGAATGGGCTTGTATATGGAGGGAATTCAATGGCCTGTGCTGCACAGAAGATCAGGTGGGAAGATCTCAGTTGTCCTTTCTGACCTTATATCAGAGGTGGGTAAATGGTGGCTCGGGAGAAGCATACAGCCCTTGGATCCCCCCGTACTGCGACTCTTTCCAGAAGTGGCTACTTGGGAGCATGTCCATGCAGCTCCCTCGGGAGCAGGAGAAGCTGAGCTGCCATTTTGGCCATTGGAGGCTCACAGGGGCCATGGGAGGGAGCAAGGAGATCATGCTCTGTGCCTCTACTGCTGCTGTCTGAACTCACCAGGCTGCCTGGGAGTTAAAACTTTGATGTGAGGAGGAAGCTGGGGGGGAAGCCGCGTTGCCTTGTTTCTAGGACTAAGCTACAGTCTCAGTGTAATATGTTTTGTGCGCCTTGATAATGTGAAAATGTTGGTATGCGACTCTTTGACTTAGGAACTTTGCCCATCCCAGCGAAGTATAACTCTCTCAGGCTCCCCCAAGTGAAAAGATGCATGAGGCATGTCTTGACAGCCTGTCCAGAGTGCCTGGGAAAGACTGTTACTTGGCATGCACAGCAGAACTGAATGGATGCACAGAGAAAGGCATGCTGCACCCTTGCCCAGTGGGGAGTGCAGACTGTATTCCGGAAGCACCATGCCTGCTTCAAACATAGTGCCTCTGGGAGCAGCACACACAGGGCTGGGCTGTCTTCACCTTGTTGTGACATTTCCAGCTGAGCTACTGGAATAGCCTCTGGGCAGCTCTGCCAACATCTCTTTTAGCCAAAGAATGGAGTGTTCTTGCTGCTCCTTTGCCTCCTTCCTGTGGGAGGTGGAAGACACTGGCTGTGCACCAGACTGGTCCTGCATTTCCTAGAGAGGCACTATGGCTGCACCATCTGGCTCTGCTTTTCACACATCCCTAGCAGGAGGTTTCTTCAGCTGGCTGCTTCACTGGCCTTATTATGCAGCAGAGACCATTTGCAGAGTCTGGGGCTGGACTCTGATTCCACTTCCTTTTCCTATAACTGGAGTTTCTTCAGACTGTGCCCTACATTGGGCTCATCTTTAGCACATGCATCTGCTCAGAAACTTGGATCACTTGTCATTTCTCTGGCAGTGTCCTATGGCAATAGGTTCCACAGGTTACTTGTGTGCTCTGTGGGAAAAGTCCTGCCGGTAGTTTGTTTGAATCCTGATGGCTGTTATTTTCCTCAGGTGTCTTTCTGTAGAAGTCCAACAGAAAAGATTGGGGAGAGAAGCTACTCCAGGGGTCCCTCCAGAAAAGCCACACAGTCCCACTGCTTCTCCCAAGTGAGGGGGGGGGGGGCTTCTGATTTCCCCTTAATCTGGCTACTTCCCATGAGCCCCATTTCTGTCACAGTGACCCCACAGTGACCAGCCTTCCCTGTGACTCCACCCCCCGAATCTCCAGTCCCACTTTCTCTCTCACTGCTAAGGTGGCTCTGGCTGAAATGGAGGAAAAGAGTGGGGCATGGTCACTGGCAAGGAAGCTCTACTGGGTACATGGGCCCCCAAGCTCATGGACTCCAGTATTGCTGCACCTCCTGCCCTATCATAGCTACACCCCTGGGTCTTATATATGTCTCATCTTATTGTTATGCCTGCATTTACATTGATTGGATTATTGCATTATACTATGTATGTTGTAATTTCATTTGTTTTATGATTTATATACAATTGAATAATTGTTGATCAAGTATGTTTGTGCTATTTGATTTGTGGACTCCAATCCTTTCTTTGTTTATTAGCCAAGATGGTCAGGGGATGCACCCTTGACTGCTGGGAGTGGAACAACAGATCACTTCTTATATGCCCAGGTTTTTAACTCTTCTTTTGGGGCATCCACTGTGGGAGACCAAGTAAGCCCTTATGCCATGTCTGTGAGAACACCTGCAGTGTGGTTTGTTACCCCCGGAGTAAGTATCTGTTGGTGTAACAACCACCGGGTAACCTGTTTGTACAAACAGGGCTTCAGAAAAAGAGAGAGGCAGAAGAGGGTCTACACCATCGATTTGCAGACCGAGCCAAGCCTGATGGGACCCGACTGGTTCCATGAGGCTTGGTTCAGTCCGAGAGCCTTCCCGGCCCAATCTCCATGGACTCAGGCTCCCCAAGGATGGGAGGCTCTGCCCCCACAGAGTGCCATGATGTCACAATGCTCTGTGGGGGTGGGGCCATGTCAGAAAAGGGGTGGGGTTAAGGCTCTCCCACCACCCCTATCCTGAAGTGGCCCCACCCCTGTGGGATGCTATGGCATCATGGGGCTCCATGCGGGGCAGGGCATCCTTCCTGTTCCATGGACCCCAGGCTTGGAAGAATCTGGCTGTGCTGGGACTGGGTTCAGGTCAGTCCCAGTGCAGTTGGGCCCAGAATTCTTCAGCCCAAGCTACACCCTGGTAATATTCTTGATGCTGTATTAGGCAGATTTCACTGTAGCAGACTCATGAATTTCAAAGCTACTCCAGAGCTCAGCTGGGCCACAACAAGCTGGATTTATCATTGGCTTTCTCCCTTGGAAACTGATTTGTTTTTCAGATTGCTGGTTCCTAGGGTTGGGTTTATTATATTTCTTTTTGATCGAGTCAAATGGTTCTGACAAGTTGATGAGAAGGGAACAGGCAAAAATTAAAAAACAATCCAGGGAGGCTTGGAAGGATTTCAACAGAATTCGAGAAAGGAATAAAACAACCTGACCCTCCACTTGCCGCTGGAGAACAACGAGAAAAATTACCCCTGAATAATGGACACTTACAAAGCCATTTACAGGTCTCTGCTGAGAGGCTGAAGGAATGCACATCGTGCCTTGTGTCGGAATGTGCCTGTTTCATATTGGATTCTGAGCACAGCGCGCCCAGATCGGGAGATCTGTGCAGATTTTAATAGCCCAAACTTGCTATTTGCTGATGACTGTGATATAAACTCTTGCCAGACACACTGGGGAGACAGCTCTTTCAAAAGCATCCGTTTAAAAGAAAAGGAAGTGAAATCAATTTGGGGGCTACAGGTTTGCAAATTTATCTTGTCTGAACTGGACACTGCATGGCTGATCAGAGTCAGGCAGGTATCTGCAGACCGCAATTGCTTTGCCATTCGTTAGGGAGAAAAGAGGTAAGCAAAGCAGGAGGCAAGGAAAGATAAATGGACTATCCCTCCCCCCTCCCCCCCCCCTGCTGCGGTTCAGTCAAAGTTATCATCTGCCTGGATCTGCTGAATCGCAAGTTTAGGAAGAGAAGCTGCAAGTCAATGGGACTGCGCAACAGTGCTGTCCGGGGTGCTGAAAAACACCTGATGGGATTGGCAGCTTCAAAAAGCACTCGGGCTCCTGAGCAGTCATCATTAAAAGCCTCTTGAATAATCCCCAGAGCATTTGAATTCTCTGTCTCTCTGAAAACTGTCTTTTTGCAGACGTGGACCCCGCAGGGACAATGTTCCACTGCTGCTGAAGGCAGGAGATGGAACAGAAAGACTTTTGATGTGTCTGTAGAAACTCTACCTATCTCCCTGTCCCTAGTGCCCTTCTATCTACCCAGATTTGTATATATATCCACCTCTGAGATTCTCCTGGAGACTCTAGGGCAGGGGTGGGGAAGCTCAGGCCTGAGGGGTGTGTGTGTCAAATGTGGCCTGTGGCAATTTTTGTGTGTGACCCCTTTCTACTTCCTGGATCTGGCCCTTGGATCCCCCATGACAAAGAACAGTGGCTGGTACTGGGGGTGGGGGTGGCAGTTGGCCAGACGGGCCATGGAACATCGCTACCTCTCCCCACCCTTGTGGGGGTAGGGCCTGGGGTGGGCTTCTTCCAGGCTGCTCCCCATAACACCGGGGCCCGGGGGGTGGTTGCCAGCCATGCCGGAGGCGCGTGTCGGGGGCACGGCTTGAAGGGGCACGATCAAAGGGGCCTGCTCTTTAGTTGTGCCCTTCGAGCCGTGCCTGGAGGTTGGGATGGAGGGATCGCTGGTGGGGTTGCCCAATGTGAGGTTTCTACTGGTGAAAGTTGTGAGGAGGCCTTCCTCTCCCCCCGGTGAGAGAGGGGTGGAGAGGGAGGACCACCCCTGGTAGCAGCAGGGGATGGACAGAAGGATGGTTTGATACTGGTAGAGTGGGTATTGGGATGGGTTAGTAAGGCATATTGTTAGATATTATTATTGAAATGTTAAATGGGAGGGTAGGGTTTTCTTGTGTATTATGATGTATTTAGTGTTGGGTTTCCCCTGCGTGGGATAAAAACCCTAATATTGTATTTATTATTGATGTGAGCTGCCTTGAGCCGACTTTGGTTGGGAGAGTGTGGGGTATAAATTAAAGATGAAATGAAAAAGTTCTTACCTCCAATCTCTGAAAAACTGAGTTCAGGGGAAGGAAGCAGAGATGAGGTCATGGAAACAAGGATAGGTGACAATTCCATGGCACAGTTCCATGATTTGGGCCCTCCTTTCCTTTAGTGCATCCCTTAAACACCCCTGCCCCAAATTCTCTGTGGCCCTCAGAGCTTGTGAAAGCTCTCAAAGTGGCCCCTGGGAGTGAAAAGGTTCCTCACTGCTGCTCTAGAGGCCTTGGGGAAAGTTGTGATTTCTCTGGACCAACAAGGGGTGCTCCCAATAACCCAGAGAAACCAGGGCTTCCAGGAGAAGGGAGTGGACATAGGGACTTTCCTGCCCCCTTTCCAGTGTGACTCTGCCCCTAAGGAGTGCCATGACATTATTATGCCATGCAAGGGACCTCTTTGTACCACCCACACCAATGTGCCTCTGCCCTTGCAGGTGAAAACCTGGAGGGAGATGGAGTAACCCCATGTAGTAACCCCATTGAAGCCTTACAGTCAATAGGGTTACTTGGGAGTAAGTGGTTTGAGAACTGCCACCATTGCCAGGTAGTTTAGAAGAAACCACATGATCAACATGATGAATATAAAACATTATTTGTATTTCAGCAAAAGCTGATATGAATAGTGCTTTTGAATTTGCGAATACAATTTAAGTATTTTATTCCTTTAGCAAGCACTCAAATTTGGATTCACAACCTTCAGGAATTTGGAGTGCAGTCCTGACTCTACTAAATCAGCACTCAGCATCTAAACTCCCATTGACTTCATTGGAATCAGGATTGGGCCCTTGTACTTCAGTTCAAATTTGAGTTTAATCTGTTTGGTAACTCTGATGACAGTTGTTTTGACTTTACCTAATCTAATTGCTTCAGCTAGATTTCTTAGATCAAAATCAGGCAAAGTTATTTTTTGTTTTAATATGGATTGACTGAATAAATGTTATTACCAAATGCTGAAGCCATCCCCAATGAATTACTGAATACTGAAATTGCACACAAACTTTGCAAATGGACACAGAAACTCAAACTGAATTCACACTTTCAGTTTTGTGAAATCTGTCCAATCCAAACCTTGACACAATATTGGTAACAGCTGTAGTGATGGTGGCTCAGAGGAGCCCCAAATAAGAGGCAGGCCATAGTCACAGTCTAAACTGATGACCAGGGAATGCTTGGGGGGGGGGGGGGGTAGAGGGAGAAAGCAAAAGGGGAGAGGAAGTGATGAGGATTGCTGTCTTCCCGTTTACCATTTACCTTTATTGTTTACCGTGTACTACGTTCTTCCCAGTAATGTGCATGTGAAAAATGGACACCACAGCTGTTCTGTGCATGCACAGCTCTCTTCTAAAATGGCACCAGCAGCATTTCCGTTGTTTTGGAAAAGGGCAGTCATTTTGCACATGCACATTACCAGGCTGAACGCTGTACACGGTAATGGTAAATGGTAACAGTAAACTGAATGGTATATCAAGAAAAGTTCTTGACTGAGAAAGCATCGAGAACCAGACATTTTATTGATTCTTATAAAAAATGAGTCAAGAACCACGATTCTCAGCAAGAATCGTGTGAAAATGGAGAACGAGTTTCAGCCCTAATTTTGACACCACAATGCTTGGCAGAGGATGGGTCCACATCAGAAAGAGTGCAGGAGAATGTCTTTGTCCTCCCCCCTTTGCACCCTGGGTAACCCAGAGAAATACAGGCTTGAGTCAGAGCCCCGGGATGATACGGCAAAACCTGGGAGATTCCATGTGAAATCTGGAGGGCTGGAAACTCTAGCAGAGACTTGTCCAAGGCCACCTAGCTGGTCAGTGGCAGAGCCAAGAACAGAATCCAGGTCTTGTGGGCTGCCAGTCTAGCCCCCTATCCACTCATCTTACTGAGGTGGCTTCATGATGAAAAAGGACTTCAGTGAAAACAGCCTCTTGGGAATTAACCAGGCCCCTGCGGTGATCCGACTTCCAAGCAGGGCTGCAGTGTCCTGGGAGCACAAGACCCAAGATGTGAAATGGATCAGCCTGGCTGCACCCTGAAGGCCAATCAAAATGCCCAAAGCAACAACAACACAGCAGCAGCGAAAGAGAAAGGAGGGATGGGGAAGATTCTTTCAGTGTTAAGCTTCTCAGAAAGGATATTGCAGAAATGGAGGGGCTTGGAGCAGGGTGATGAGAGTGATTAAGGGTCTTTAGAAAGTGTCATATCAAGAGGAATTGTTTGTCTTGGAGAGGAAATGAATAAGATGGAACATGATAGGCGTCTATAAACTAATGAATGGGACAGAGCAGGCAATGTTCCATCTGCTGCTGCTCTCCCTGTCTTGCAGCACAAGTGCGAGGGGATGTCCAGTGAAATTGAAAGGTGGCACCTTCAAATCTCACAAAAGGAAAGACTATTTCATGCAGCAGGCAATCAACCTGCAGAACTCACTGCCACAGGACAAGGTTAGAGTAACAGATTTAGAAAGATCAGAGAATGGACTGGGCATTCTTGTGAATGACAAGACTATTCAGAGCTAGACTAGCCAGTCTAGAAACCCTCATGTGTCAGGACTTAAACCAGGTGTAAGGAACCTTTTCCATTTTGGAAATGATTACAAGCTCCGTGGGCTGTGCAGAAGTTGGGGGCACTCAGGAAGAGGAGAGTCTAGATCATGAATCTAAGCCATGGATCTGTCCCTGATCACTGCGTGCATACCCTCCTCTCTGCTGTCTTCTCCTTAGTTCAGTCTTTCAGTTCTTGGCGGTAGGAACTGTATTCGGGGGCCAGATCCACGAACTGGAAAGGGGCCAAATAAAAACTAGTCACGGGCTCCATTTGGCCCCCGGGCCTGAGATTCCCCATCCCTGGCTTAAACCAGACTCTATTTGGTTAGAACTCGAAGGAGGCAGTGGTGTTGTCGTTAGGCATGTGCAACTGGGGTGGCAACACCTGGGCCCTGTGTTAAAAAGGGGCCCGACTAGGGTCTCTGAGAGCACCAACATGGTCTATGTTGGGAGGTGGGGGAGGGCACCAGGGTTTCTGAGTGCCGTGACATGCCTATGCTAGTGGGGCCCCAGCAGGGTCTTTGAGTGCACTGGCCTGTCCCTGTGCTAGTGGGGGCCCACAACCATCTCTGCGAGTACTGAACTGCAATTTTGTTCCACAGGGCCCTGCAATTCCTGAGACTACCTCTTATCTGGGACCAGACATTCTTGGGAGTGGATTATCCCACTTCTGTCTAGCTGAGAGGTCTTGGACTTTCATCGGGTGATGTCCACTCTTGGAAACTATATGGGCTGTGGGTCTGCTTCCTTGCACTTCCCATTACCTGTCTATGGGGATGATAATAACCCAGCAGAGAAATGTTCATTTCCTTATTGAAGACAGGGCTGGTTAGAGAACACGTTATCTTCAGATGGGCAGCTCTGACATGGGATCTTCTCATTGTACAGACGATTCTGAAGAAAAAAAGGTTTGATGCTTTTTGGTTCTGGCTTCCAGGAAGCTGGGGTGCTGTGTGGTAAGTATGGGCTCCCTCACAATACAAGGAAGTTTGTCAGACATCCTTCTTAAAATAAAGGCAACATATTCAACTTTTCTTTTGTGGGAATTATTTGATCATTCCCCAATGACATTATCTTAAGTCTGCCACTGATATAATAAACATAATGAAATAAATGAAAAATAAAAAATCATACAGTGTGCCAGGTCATAAATTTGACACATTTGATTTGAGAGAAATAGGAATAATCCAAAATGATAATAATATCCAGCGTTGATTGGGTGATAAGGCAACATAGGTGAATATGGTGGGATGTGGAGTAATAGTAGTGGGGGTGCGTTGCTATGTGGCCTACAGTGCAGGGTAATGTAGCAGCGGCTGGGGGTGGGCATGATGGTGCTGGAATACAGGGTAATGGAAAGGGTGTGTGTAGTAGGCAGGGTCCCCCAGGGCCACATGGGGCACTGGGGTCACACTCAGGGGAATTAGCTCACCCCCTGCTATGCCATGTCCGCCTAGAGCATCAGTGGAACCCCCTCCTTCCAGGCAGGGGGTACCCTCTCAGGATACCACACACTCAGTCCAGAGGGTCTCCAGTTCTCAGTCCTTATTAGGACACCGCCCGTGTCCAGTGTACCTGAGGCTGCTGGCTCGTCCGCCTCCACCCTACAGGCCCAGGTCCATCTCTCCTTGGCTCAGGAACAACAGAGTAGCAACCCAACCACAAGTCCCCAAAGTCCATTCAGCCAGGTCTTACAACCCCAGGCTCTGGCCAAGCCTTCCCCCAGGCAAGAGGCTCCCTCCTGGGCATAGCCTCTCCACAATACGGGTCCTGCTGGTTCTCCAGTCTTTCAGCACCCTGGAGAGCATAAACCAGGAAAGCTTTTAGGGATATGTTGCTACTTTGTCTCCCTGGTAGAGACTGAATTATTTATCACTCAGCCTTCCTCTTATACGGGCAGAGTGGGCGTGGCCAGGCTTTCATGCCTCTCAGCCTTAAAGGGCCACTAACTCTGTCACAGTGGTTTCTCAGCCTGTTCACCCCACAGGCTCTTCCCCAGCTATGGGGTTGGCTCTGCCACACCCCTAGGCGGGTTCAGCCCTCTGTCTGACCCCCGCAGCCCCCCTTCTTAAAGGGGCAGCAGCCCCTCAGGACTGCTCCCTGCTACAGTGTGGGGATGCAGAGCTTCCCCTAGGATGGGGGGGGGGGGGCACTCCTTGCGTACTACTCTGCTAGGAGGCCTTGGCATTGCATGGGGCTAACATGCCTGGTTTGACTGAATATGACTCATCACCTTGGCCCCAGGTGACTGGGTTTCGGGCCCTGGCCCCTCATTACCCACCACAGGGAGTTCATCTTTACTTGCTATAGGTCTTCCTAGGGAGGGAAGAAACATGCTGCTCGGGCTCCAGGCTCTCATCCCACAGTCCCTCTGTACAGCTCTCCAGGTCACTCTTGGGTCTGGCAGTGTTGGAAAAAGCAGTCATAACTTTGCTGGTGTACCCACACCCCCCACCACAGCAGTGGCATAATCTGCACGCATCCATCCTAGTCCTGTTTCCCCTGCCTGCCCCCATTAGAGTGCAAAGGGAAGGCTGGTTCACGCATCAGACCTAGAAGAGTAGAATCCAGTGTCTAGTTCTGTGTGATCTTGGACTCAGGGGCACCAGAAGGCAAGACAGGGGTGGGGGTTCATTTGCAGGCTTTGCCTCCCCCTGACTTTGGAGTGCTGTAACATTAGGATGATCCAGAAGGGGTGAGGTCATGTCAGAAAGGAGCATAGAGAATAGACTTTGCTGCCCCTATCTGTGATGGGACCTCCCCTTTTTAGAGTATTATTTATTTTATTTAGATTTTTATCCCACCCTTCCCTTAAAAAAGCTCAGGGCAGCTCACATAATAAAACATATAAAACATAAAAAAATCAACATTAAAACACAGACATATCCATTGCGATTATGACATTGCAATGCTGTGTGTGTGTGTGTGTCTGTCCCATTAGAAAGCCTGGGAGCCTCACCACTCATACCTTTCCAACATGGCTCCCTCCTCCCCTCCCCTCCCCTCAATAAACATCCCTTGTTTGGAATTGTTTATCAACTTCTCTGTGGCTCAGTTTCCCAGCTGTAAAAATGAGCTAATGACTCTTACCTATAATCAGTCAATCAGTGTGTGAGAAAAAGCCATGAGGGCCAGGGGGAAGTCCAGCTATGAAATAAATAGCTTGCCCTTGCAGCACTGCCCTGTGAAACAGGTGTGTCTTGTTGGGGAATGCAGAGGCTCTAACACAGATGCTTGAGCCCATGGTTTTTTTCAGATCTGCCTCCCCAGATCTGGTGCCCACCTCCCTGCTGGAAGTCGGTGAGCACTGGCCAGGACATTTCAGGGGCTGATGGGAAATCAATGGTTTTGTTTCGCTTTGACTTGAATTAAAGCGAAGAGGTGGGGTCATTTGTGTAATGAAAAAGGGTCATGGCCAATCTAATAAGAAGAACCCAGAGAGGAACGTGGTTAGTGCCTCCTAATTAATCTAACTCCAGAATATTAAAAAAATAACAGTATTTTTCAAATCAGATTAACTCAGCTCAGGAAACGCCGGTGGCAAACATTTATTATTTAATATTCAGGTTATTGGAGGCTTCAGCCCACTGGGAGGAACATCCTTCATTGGATTCATTAAGCATGGGAGAGAAACTGGACTGCGCCCAGATCTCAGCTAATTTCAGAGATTGATCTAACAGCCTGAAAATGCCCGGGTGTCCCGGAAGCCCAACACTCCTGGGAACAGGGCAGGCAGGCAGGCAGGCAATCTATTCATACTCTTGCGCAGCTACTGCTTCTCCTCTTCTGCTCAAACACCCCCACTACCTCTTTGCTCTGAAAGCAAATGGGGCAGCTTTGCCAAGGGTCCTGGGTTCTAGTCTTCCCACTGTGTGCCAAATCCCTTTCTGTCAGCTGGCTTGTAAAGTAGGTTGGCACACACACACCACCTCCCATTTTATAGCCCAAACAGATACTGGTTATCACCCAGTCCAGGCAGGGCACATTCAACGGGTATACCTGTTTCAGCTCTAAATCAAATCCTTGAGCATGGGTGTAACAAGAGCCAGGGTTTCATTTCCTCACTGCCCCCCCCCCCCTTAAATTTAAGGCTGCTGCTGCTGCAGCCACCACAGAAACCACCCCCCCAGCAGAAGTGGAAGGGGGATTTCCAGGATTCAGGGATGTAGCTAGGATGAGATGGGCCCTGGAGCAGAAGACGGAATGCTGGCTCCACCTCTGTAAACGCTGGGTATGGTGGTGGGGCAGCAGCAGGTGATGCACTGCCCTGAGGTGTGTCACTTGGCCCAGATACAGCTCCACTACCATATCTTATTATAGTGACGTCCCTGCCAGCAGTGACAGCTAGGGATTTCCTCCAGCAGTGACCAGCCTAAGGGGAAAGGGGAGAACTAGGGTCGACGTGGAGCTTTTGGGGGGCAGAAGGCAGGGCTTTTTCAAGGGGGCAGTGAGGATGCTCCCACCCTCCCCTCCCCAACCTGAGACCCTTGCACCATAGATGTTCTGGAATGAGCCAGTTATGCCTTCTCTTGGGAAAGAGGGATGTTCATGTGCCTGGGTGAAACGCTGCCCTCTGCTGGATCAGCCTGTGTGCTTCACCCCTTTTCTCTCCTAGCTGAATTGTGGGTGGGGATAATTTCATATTTTAAACATAATAGGACCCAGTGCTCACAATCAGGATTGGGCATGGGAGTTGCATAGCTACATGCAAAGGTCGCAATCAGCCACAACCTAATACGAGAAACAGCGTGGAAGGTGGGGGTTGAGGGTGTCTCTACATGCAATGCTTGCCACCATTCCATATAGGGGCAAGCATTATGTTTGTTCACTGAAACTCGGGAGTAAGCAACAGAGCATACATGGGTTTATGGGAGTTTGCAGCCCAGATAATTCCTCAGGAGACTGCTGGAGCAGCTGAAAACATGATAGAGAATGAATTCTAGTTCAATGATACCACTCTGTCACTTGGTATTGGTTACCCAGGTTGCCTCCATTTTGGGGGGAGGGGCCGTGTGTGTGTGTTTCAGAGCATGTCAGTTTCATGGTGGGAGTGTAAATTTCACTGCCAGGTCGTGGCTTTGTCAATTTCGGGGGCGGGGGGAGAGGGTTCCGGTTTTCCAATTTCACTCCAGGGTTTCTTTACAATTTCAGTGCAGGGCTTGCCAGCTTGTCAGTTTAATTTATTATTATTATTATTATTATTATTATTATTATTTTATTTTTCTATTTTTACCCCTCCCCTCTCGCAAAAGTGACTCGGGGTGGCTTACAACAATAAAAAATATATAACAATAATATATATAAATACAAAAACATGTAATTAAAACCAATATAAAACTAGACTATACAAATCTGGCCTGTGCTTAAAATCCACCCCACCCCACAATCCATTCCCCCATCCCCCACCAAACGCCTGACAGAAGAGTCAGGTCTTACAAGTTCGTCGCAAGGCAAGAAGAGCTGGGCTGAGGTGAACCTTCACCAGTAGAAAATTCCAGAGCAACAGTGCAGCCACCAAGAACACCCTCCTGTCCATCCAAACCTGCTGATAATGCAGGACTTCCAGGAGGGTGCCCCCAGATGACTGCAGGGGTTACGGCGATCACTCAGATAAGCTGGGCCCAGGCTGTGAAGGGCTTCAAATGTCAACACCAGCACATTGAATCAGGCCTGGAAGACAATAGGCAGCCAGTGTAATGCTTGGAGCACCGGTGTTTTGTGCTCCCTGCGGCCCATCCCAGTAAGGAGACGGGCCGCCGCATTCTGCACTAGCTGCAGCTTCCGAACTGTCACCGTGGGCAGCCCCACGTAGAGTGCACTGCAATAGTCTAGCTTCAAGGTGACAAATGCATGGATGACAGTGGCAAGATCGGAGTCTGAGACATATGGGTGGAGTCTCTTCACCAGATGTAATTGGCAAAAAATGCCCCTGGCCAAAGTCAACACCCGAGAGTCCAGGTGTAGCTGTGAATCCAGGAGCATCCCCCAGGTTCCACACACATGGAGCCAATGGAGCACAGATGCCCCAATAATTGGGGGAACCTCCTCACTTAGATCATTGGTCCCGCCTACTAACATCACTTCTCTCTTATTGGGATTGAGCTTCAATCGGCTTGACCTCATCCAATCCCCCACAGCGGTCAAACACCAGGACAGCAATGAGACAGCAGGGCCTGGGTTGGATGAAAATGACAAATACAGCTGGGTATCATCAGTGTACTGATAACAATGACACCCCCCCACCCCCTAGCTGCGCACGACCTCTTCGAGTGGTTTCATATACACATTAAACAAGAGAGGGGACAAAATAGAACCCTGCGGCACCCCACATGGAAGGTCTCCAGGGGACAAAGTGCAGTCCCCTAGCACCACCCACTGAGATCTATCTACGAGGTAGGAATGGAACCACTGCAGAACGGTCCCATCCACCCCCACCAGGTCCCACAGGGCCAGGCATGTCACCAGCAACTCATGGTTAATGGTATTGAAAGCCGCTGATAGATCTAATAGGACCAACAGGGTCATACGACCCTTGTCCAGTTCTATGAGGAGGTAGTCGATCAAGGTCACAAGTGCTGTCTCCGTGCCATAACCCGGATGAAAGCCAGACTGTGTGGGATTAAGAAAACGGATACATCCAAATATGCCTGGAGCTGATGAGGTTTAAGCGCAGGGCTTGTGGATTGTTCATCTGTATTTATGCTGGCACCCAACGGGATCTCCCTGGTGGTCAGAGTCAGAGTTCATAGGATGTCAGCATAAACATGGAAGAGCTCAAACTATTACAGAGCATGTGTGCCCTGAGAGTACCAGAAAGTGTAGAGTCATCCAGGGTTACACTTACGCAGATACACACACCATCTACACTCACCTTGCTCATTGTAAGTGGGAAGAGTAACAGCTGATTAGCCCCCGCAGTTGCTTCATGCTGGCTGGATTCCTTCAGGGACCCTGGCAGAAGGGTGTGGCAGGGGACTCAGTTCGATCAATGCAGAGGGAAGCACAGATCTGACATCTATTTGTCTAAGGAACTTCTGTCTGGTTCCATTACTGTGGGCTTTCACCTTTCATGCCTTTGGTGCCAAAGCTCCACTGTGTGGAAGGGCAGGGCTATTACCCTCATCACCCCATACTCTTCTTCTATGTATTTATCCTGACAACCCGTCCTCTGCAGCAGGGAACTGCTGTCATTCACATGCTACAGATGGAAAATAGTCAGGTGAGGCTGATAGCATCAGCAGGGGGGGAGGGAATGGAGGGTGAGACAAGAGGAAGGACAAGGAGCTGGAACCTGATGCAGTGAAATGGTAAGGAGACAGCAGAGGGACTCTGAATGTGTGCGTGCATTTGAGAGAGAGAGAGATGGGTGGGTGGGAGGGATCTAGTTGGAACTAAAGCGCAGCTGTAGGAGTAACCCCCACCCCATTGCTGATATTTCAACTGTGAATTCAGATCACTACTGCCCCTCGCTTGCAAGCAGGGAAGTACAGTCCAATAAAGAGACCTTTCCTCCAATTGCTGTGGGGCTTTTCAGTGCTTATCAGGAACAGGCAGATCACTGCTGGCATCCCAGAGGCACATGGACACAGTGGGCTCAGCAAAGAGACCCAGGCAGAGGATTTCTCTCTGGGGAGAGGAGGGAGGCTAGACTAAGGCCCTTTTCTAAAGGACGTGGGTGCATAGGGGGGATGGGTGGCTGGCACGGTGGGTGGGCAGTGCGTGGGGGTGCATTCCCACAGCGTCCCACCCACCTCCACCAGTCTCCATGCATGGATCTGGCATTGACGCCTGTTGCTCTGTGCGTGGGTGATGGGTGGAGGTGGGTGGAGTGCGGGAGTGTGCATACACCCCCACCCACCGGCTGCGGAGTTCCCACGGACACCCACCCATCCCCCTCGCACCTGCCGCAGCCTTCAAACAGACGCTTCCGCTCACCTGCACGGGGGGTGTGGGGTGTGGGTGTGTCCATCTGAAAAGGGCCTAGGAGACAGTGTTTTGTGGAAAAGCCTTTTTTCCTTGCATAGTTGCATCCTATTCCCAGAGTGAATATCCACAATTTTCTTTTTTTGGGTGACAAAATGATTCAATTTTTCTAAATGAGGATTCTGGATTTTTTGTGCTTACTTTTTGAGTGGTGACAAAACTTCTAGTTTTTTTGTTCCCTGCAACTGAAATGGACTGAAAAAAACTATCATATTTGGGACCCAGACATTTTTGCCAACCCCAAAGGCCAGGTTTTGGCAGTATGATGAGTAAGAAATATTTCCCTTCTGAAAACTACCAAATGAAAAACTTGCAAGCAAGTCCATTTCCCCCCCTTAGCCCCTCTCTCCCCAAATTTCAACTCAGTCAAGTGAGTGAAGGGTTGCAGAAGGAAGTCAGCAAAGCAGGTTTTCTGTTGGGCTGTGCTGCAGGAATGTATTCAGAGGAGTGAGTGACGGAGCATGTGGCAGGAGCCGCTGGGTGTGCTCCAAAACGTATTTGCTACTCTGTTTGCAAACCTTTGGCCTGGGTTCAGTTTGAGGATTAACCTGCTGGTGGGTAACTGGAATGACGGTTAATGGGACCAGTGCCCACATGGAAGGCAACAAAGGATCAGTGCTCAGTGCAGCCCCTGACAGGACTCTCTGGAGATGGTCTCCAATGGCCTCTCCACCTGCTTGCCATATCAGGTGCCAGAACTTCCCAACAGCAGGAGAGAGCTGAGGGTTTCCTTGTGGTACAGATGGCAGCTAAGAGTTCCTTGACCTTGGGAGAGAAATAGAGGATGCCTGAGAGGAATGGATCTACCTGCCCCCGGCTGGGCAGAGGGAGCCCCTTATCCAGAGATCAATTGATGGGCTAACTCTTCAGCACAGCACAGTGTTGCTCTGGAGCTCCAGGTGGTGCACATGGGTTTGTTTATTGTAGGGTTGCCTGTGGATGTTGTGCTGTGCTGAAGAGTTAGACCATCAATTGACCTCTGGATAAGGGGCTCCCTCTGCCCAGTATAGGTTTTGGGAAATGGAGGGTTTTGGGGAGAGGAGTCATTTAGCCACTAGTCCCAAGGCTGACCAGTCAGCACGCTGGAGTTACAGTACTTTGTGTCAGTATCTTAGGCAAAATGTACCCAATACTTAAAAATCAATTACAGAATTCTACAGATTTTTCAGTCTGCTGATCACTCACTGGCCTCAATAGCCTGTTTTGGTTTCTCATTCTATTTAGTGTATGTGGCTGGTATGTGGCTACCATTGTGTGTCGGTGGTTAGCATTCCTATGTGTTCTGTGCATGTGGCTATTGTGTGTCAAGTACCTTCTGTGTGTCTGTGACCTGTGTGTGCATGGTGTATGTGCTCAGTGTTTTGACTGTGTTTCATTTATGAGTTGTGTGTCTGACATGCGCATCTACAATTTTCTGTGTTCCATATATGGGTTGCATGTTGTATGATTTGATTGCATGCTGTTTGTGTGACTAAACCTTGTGTGTTTTGTTTTGTTTTGTTTGTGGATGGCCAGTGTCTTTTATGTTTTCACTGTGTGGCTAATGAGTTGTGTGCTTTGGCTGGGGAGATGTGTGCGCAAGGCATGTGCATGGCTAAAATGCTGTGTGAATTTCTTGTATTTCCCCTTTGTATGTTCTATGGAAACATGATTGGGGAATGGAAAAGTACCTGGAAACTGACCTTAAATGGAAACTGCGGACAGCTCTGTCTAGGCTTAGGGCACAACAGATGCCCACTGTGGTCTTGGAGGGGCGTAGAATGGACATCCCGAGGGAGGAGAGGTGTTGTCCAAGGTGCCCAGGCATGGTTGAGGACTTGATCCATTACGTACTAGAATGTCCTCTGTACCACATCAGGAGAAAGTTATTACCTTTATCATTCACTGTAAGGCCTTTTTCAAATTACAAGAAAGCTATTTAGCTTTTTCAACAAAAGGATGTGAATATTGTATCTCAGTTAGTGATATTTTCCTAGGAAGAGCACACGACGCTCTTCCGATCTAAGGCCTTTTTCAAATTACAAGAAAGCTATTTAGCTTTTTCAACAAAAGGATTTGAATATTGTATCTCAGTTAGTGATATTTGCCTATATGGCAGAACAAATAAGATGCAAGTACTTGTCCTCTCTGGTCCCAACTGTATAATTTTGAATCTTCTGTTTTATTGTTGCTTCTGTAATAATGGATCATGATGAAAGCGGATATCCTTAATAAACTTGAACTTGTATGCTGTGTGCATGACTCATGAATGGCCAGTGTGCTGTGTGGGTGTCTAGAGAATTGTAATTTGTGTGTGGTTAGTGTGTTTGTGTGGTGTGTGGGCCAGCATATTATCTATTTTGTTTTGATGAAGGCTGGTATGTTGTGTGTTATGTTTTTATGTGTCCTTGGTAAGCTGGTTTGTATGTTGTGTGTGTTCTGTGTGTTTGCTCTCAGAGCTCTCTTCTCCCTTTGCAGAAGCCATCCCTACTTCCTCTGCTACAGCAGCATTGTCAGCAAGGCTGGAGATCTGCACTTTGCCTGTACATATATGTCTTTTAAAAAAATTAAACAAAACCTAATACACAAATCTGTCTCTCTTCTCAGCGTTGCCAGACTTCAAGCATCCCATTTAGTAAATTATGCCCGCACAGTGCACTCTTTCCCCACACCGAGTGTCCCCAGCTAACTGCATTAGGGATTGGTAGTTTGGAAAATGGGTGTGGCGAGAAGGAAGGATTGGGGGGGCAGAGTTAAAGGCATGATGCATAGTCTGCTATGTCTGGTAGGTGTGCTCATGCTGAGGTGAGTGGCAGTTGGCGAAGATGGAGAGGTAATTTTAAGTGTCTAAACTTTCCATTTCCTGGCTGTGGTGGATTTGAGTCAGGCATGTTAGTGATTAATCAGATCACCATTAATCAGCTAATCACATGTTTTACATGGCTGGCAAAATTTTTCAGGCTAGCCTGAAGGGTGATGGGAAATGTAACCCTTTCCAGAGACAGGTTCTAACCAGTAGAGAATGGCCCTTGACACTTCGTTCTTCTCAAAGCCTGGACAAAGAAAGCTCATGATGCTAGAGTAAGGAGGAAGGGGGAGTGTCGAGATAAGAGAGACAGACAGACAGATGGATAGATGGATGGTGGGGATTATGCATTTGCTGAGGCTGAAGTTGTACTTGCCAGGACAAGGGCATGTGACCTTGAGATGTATAGGAGTTATAAGGCTGTTTGTGTCCAAATGATGGATTATGAAGTGTCAGGGGAAGCTGATGAACATGCCTGTGGAGAAGGGAACTATTAACAGCAGCTTGTAAACTGCTGTGCAGGATGCTTTATCTTCAGGGACTGCCTGGCAAAGGGGATGGTACCGCAGGCAGGGGGAGGAGCAGGTTGTCGGAGCCTCTACTTGTAGCTGCCATCCCTGAAGAGAGAAGAACAGGGCATGTTTCCTTCAGCAGGGCTGGACTCCCCACTACAATAAGCATGTAGCTGCTGTGGGAGCAAAGGGCAACGAAGGTCCTTGGAACATGGGAGCATTGGATGGAATCAGAAGAGAGGAATGCTACAGACCTACCCAACTCCTGCTGGATGTAGCTGGGTGAGAGCAGTTTCTCTGTCCATCAGAGAAGGCTGTCAACAAACAGCTCTTTCTCTCCCTTAAATGGTTTGCAAACATGCTTATTTTAGAGGTTTGAGACCTGAACAGAGCCCGATGGCACCCGGATGATCAGCTTGGGTGTGTTCTTATCCCCTGTGCCTTGGGCTTGGAGCAGGTTGAGTGCTGCAGCTGTGGGAGGCTCCGCCTCCAACGACTGCCATGGTGCTCTGTAAAGGCATGGCCATGATGAAAAGACGCATGGGAAAGCTGTAGCTCCTCCCCTTGTAGAAGGGCTGCTTTATGGAATGCTGTGATGTCACCATGCTCTGTGGGTGGTGGGGCCACTCAGAGATCAGGCCCAGAAGAGCCCAGCTTCATTGGACTCAGGTTGGGCTTGGACCCAAGGCAGCCAGCTTTGGGTAGGCTTAGGGCCCAGATTTCAGGCCCAAGTAGGGTTCTAGCTCAGTCATTCTCTTCCTTTGTTGGCACTTTCCCGACCTAGACTGCAGCCTCAGTTTCCCCTGATTTAACAACCCCTTTCCCCTCACAATCTCCAAAATGTCCTTCAGTCCCCAAATGAAGCACCTCCTGCTAGCCACAGTCTGGGTTTTCCAAATATCCCTGCTAACGCCTTAATTCCTGACCCCCACTCGTCCACTATTCAAGTCCTGGGCTCTACCCATTCCAGCCCTGTCCATGCCCAACAGTTCTGATCCACAACTCCCTCCATTTCCAGATCTGAGCCCCCTCCTCAAACGGAAGACCTAAACACAAAAAGAAAAATCTACAGAAAGTGGAAAGAAGGATGCATCAATAAGACTGAATATCAGAGAATAGTGTGGGAATCCAGAAACAAGCTAAGAAGGGCAAAAGCACAGAATGAGCTGCGGCTAGCAAGGGATGTGAAAAACAATAAAAATGGGTTTTAGAAGAATATTAGCTATAAAAGAAAGACAATAGGTTGTCAAGATCCACTGCATAACAGAGATGGAGAGCTAGTAACAGAGGACCCCAAGAAGGCTGAGGTGCACAACACTTTGCTTCAGACTTTATGAAAAAGGCAGACTGTGACCAGTTCATGACAAAATATTGAAGAGGAGAAGGTACAGAGGCAGATCATAATAAGAGTGGATCGGGTTAACTGCCTTTCATTTTTAAGAACTCAGGAAGCTTTCTGAGGGCAAGAGAAGAGTAAATATAGCTTCCCCCTTTCAAGAAGGAGACTATCAGATGGGACTATCTGACAATGGAGATGCACACTATTTAATTTATTTATTTATTTATTTATTACTGTGCCAGCAATGAGCCTGGTGTTTAACAGTCATGATTAGAGAAAAGGTCCCTGGTCCACCACACTGGTGTTGCGATGTAAATGATGCACAAAGAGGGAAGGGAGACTCATGCCCGCTGCCTCCACCGCATGCTCCTCTTTGCAAGACAGGCAACCTTGGGAGTTATCATTCAATTAACAATAGCCCTAGTCTAAATCTAAATCTACATGGTATGTGGGCTCGGTCGGCACACTAATGAGCTACTTTCACCTAGGCAAGCCTGGACTGAGCCACCAGCAAGGACATGTCCCTGGGAGACTCTGAACAATGAAAGCCATTTGTAATACACTTAGAGGCCTGCAGCAACCTGACTTGAGCTAAACGGGATCAGACTGCCTCCATTGGGCCCAGGCCTCCAGCACACGCTCTGCCCACACCCCTTGGGTTGGTGGTGGGCCAGGGTCCCCAGCTGCAGGAGGTCCACCCCCTACAAAGTCTATTCATCATGTCACAGTGCTCTGTAGTGGGTGCAGCCACATCAGAAAAGGGTAGAGAAGGGACATAGCCCTCTCCATTTTTTAATGTAGCCTACCCCCTTATGGAGTGACATGATGTCATGGAAGGTGGGCTTGGGCCCAAATTTCCAGCCCAAGCAGGGCTCTAAATGTACTCTTCATCTTCTGCACCTGGCATCAAGGCCTAGGGTGCCAGAGGTGTAACAAGGGCCTGCCATGGGGCAGGAGAGACCTGCTCCCACCAAACACAATGAAGAGGATGGAGCCTTTGCCCTGCCTACCAGTTTGGAGGAAACAGCGATGGCCTTGAATTGGAGGAGGGGAATCCTCTCTCCTTGCAATACTGAGAGGTGAATCTCTTCCTCCTCCTCACCCTCTCTGTTATATCCCTGTAAGGGGCTTGTCTCAGTGCCTCACATTGCTTCCTGTGAGGTAAGGAAGTGTCATATCCTCATTTTACAGGCGGGAAAGTGAGGGACAGGTTGCTTTGCAATGACATAACAAATGATTAGGGAAGCTAATGCCTGGGCTTCCAAAACAGCTCAGCTTCCATGCACCTGGCATCTCTTCTGAAGAGCCAGGGCTTAGGCAATGCAGTGGGAACGACTGGCTACTCAGCACTTCTGAAAATATGACCTGGATTTTGGTGCCAAAAGGGGAGAACAATGGATAATGGAGTGATCCATTCCCTGCTGTTCACTTCCAGCCCCTGACAGTCGGAGGTCTAATCCCCTGACCAACTTGACTCATAGTCATTTATGGACCTATCCCCTAACAACTTTTCTAATCCTTTTTTTGAACCCAATTATTCCATTGGCCTTCACAGCATCCACAGACAACGAATCCCACAAGCCAATTGTGTGTTAGGGGGAAAATGTATTTTTTAAAATTTGTTTTAAACCTGCTGCCAGCCAATTGCTTCAGCTGTCCATAGTTCTAGTATTACGAGAAAGGATAAATAATAGCTCCCTGTTTACTTGCTCCGCACCAGTCATGATTTAAAAAAAAATAAAAAATCCTCACAAAATCTGGCCTGGATCCTGGTTGCCAAGCCCTTGAAACTGGGTTCTGAGTCGCTTGCCCAAGGTCATGGACAGAGTCTGTGGCACAGCAAGGAACCAAACGAGATGATCTTTCCTATCACGGCCCATCTCTCAATCCCATCTCCTGTGGTCTTCCTCTCTGAGTAATGTGGCCCTGGAAGCCTCCCCTTTTTGCTGAAGAAGCTGGCTAAATTTAATCCTCTTCCCTGATAAGGAGGTGGGTGCTGGGCACAGTGTGTTCTGTGAGAAATCCTCCCCTCCCCCACAACACTTGCTCACTTTTAATCCTCTGATTAAGAAACGTGCTGCGTCGCTGCCTCCCCTGCCCTCCTCCGTTATCATTACTTATGGATTAGCTCTTTTAAATTCATTACATGGGTAAGTGAATTCCCAATGACTTTAGAGCACATTGAGAGAGACTGGGGCAGCCTAGCGGGAGGTGTGCCTGACTTTATCATCCAAAGTCACGAGTTCAAGTCTTGCTAACACAGAATCAGTGATGTGCCATAGGCCAGCTAATGGCAGAAGAGATGGAGGCTGCCATGCTTCCTGGTGACACACTGGGTGTTGAACAGGTCAGAGTGAAGATGTAAGAGCACAGGAGGAACTGCCAAAGCCAAGGAATAAAATATTAATAATTCTATTTCTATAGCCTCCCCTGCCAAATGGCACTCAGAGCACTTTCCAACATAAAACATATATAAAACAATATAAAATCAATTTAAAATAGAAATTCATTTAAAAAAACAAACAAACATTGGAAAGGAGAAGGTAAAAAGGGAGGAGAACACACATTAAGGGAAACCAGCAGTGGATTCTAAAAGCACTTGGAGAACAAATAATTCTTCAGGTACTTTTTAAAGGTGAGGAGGGAGGAACTGAGATGGAGATCCAGAGGGGGCAAGTTCCACACTGAGGGGCCGACCCGCCACAGCAAAAGCCCAATCACCCACTGACTTAAGGTGTGATGGTGGGATCCCTAAACAGCGGGTGATTTCCAAGCACAGATAAACACCAGGGCGCGCGTCCAGAAGCAGGTCTCAGCTATAACTCAGGCCTATACTGTTCAGGGCCCTAAAAACCAGCAGCACCATTTAAAATTCAATCCATTGCTCTACAGGCAGCCAATGCAGAGAACACAGGGTGGGTGTAATAGGATCATGACTGCATAAGCCATTCAGCAGCCGCACTGCTGCATTCTGAACAAGCTGCAAGCCCTGGAGAAGCACCACTGGAAGCCCATAGAAGTGGGAATTACAAAATAAAAAATAAATCCTCATGGTCACCAGGGCATGGGTCACTGTGGCAAGGTCAGCCTGGGAAAAATAAGGGTGTAGCTACACAAATTGCATAGCTGAAAAAAGCATCTCCAAACCACTTCTGATACCCGAGTTTTCACAGAGAGAGTATGTTTGAAAATGACACCCAAGTTCTTTACCTGACCCACCACCTTCTCCTGGACCCTGTCAACATGCAGGGGCCTAAGGGAGATGAGGGGATCCTCTGATTGGCTGTCCTCCCAACCAGCATCACCTCAGTTTCCCACAGACTGAGCACGAGGTTTCTCCGACACATCCAGTCAGGTATAGCTTTCAGGCATTCCTCCAAGGCAGAGGCCAAGGTGACAGGGCTCACAGGGCAAGAGATACACAGTTGTAGGTCATCAGTGTAAGGATGATACTCAACTTAGACATGACATCCCCAAAGGGTTGCATGTATATGTTGAACAACATGGAGAAAGAATGAACCTCGGGGAACGCCATATTTCAAGTCTATTGACCATCCATCACTACTGACTGACTTTGCTCTTCTAGGTATGACTGAAACCATCAACCAGCAGCTCCTGTCGCACCAGTGATGTTCCTCAGCCGTCAAAGCAGGAACCCATGGTCAATTGTATTGACTGCTGCTGTAAGATCCAGCATGAGCAAAATGGTCAGCCGTCCTCAATCTAAAATCATCCCTGACAAGTGCGGTCACTACCACGTGGAAAGGCCAGAACCCAGACTGGAATTTCTCCAAGATATTAGTGGTGTTCAGTTGTCATGGCTACTTCGCTTTGGGGACTGAGCGTTTCTTTGCATGTAGCAGGTCTCAAGTTCAAATTCCACTTGAGCCTCTGTTGAGGGCAACACAGACACTACCTTTGAGTCTGGATGCCTCTGCAGCTGTACTGCCACGGTCTTCTCAATCATCTTCCCCCCCAAAAGGTAGATGGAGACCGGACGATAATTGAGAAGTACTCCAATGTCAAGACATGGCTTCTTGAGACGGCTGGCAAAAGGCACCCTAGACCAGTCACTCTCAGACTGTTTAGACCAGAGGTGGGCAATATAAGGCCTGGGGCCCAAATGTGGCCCACAGCTAGTTCTTACATGTCCCCTTTCCAGTTCCTGGATCTGGCCCCTGGATTCAGTTCCTATTCCCAAGCACACTGAAATACTGAGGTTAGGGTAAGGAAGTAGAGATGAGGGCATGCACACACGGATAGGGGACAGATCCATGGCATGGATCCAGGATCTGGACCCTCTTCTTTCTGAGTGCACCCTTCAAGTATCCCAGCCCCCAACTTTTATCCGGTCCTTGGAGCTTGTACTAAGTTTCAAAGTGGCCCCTGGGTGGGAAAATGTTTCCCATCCCTGCTTTAGACTGTGGCACCTTCCTCTTGTTTGTGGTTCTTGACACCCCTATATCCCCCCACCTTCCCCTTGCCCCATCTATGTCTCCATTGCCCTTCTTTTTCCTCCCCTCCCCTTTCTTTCTTGTTCCCCACTATCTACCATGCTCCTGTTGTTATCAGAGGTGGATTAAGAATTTTGAGGGCCTGGGCCGAAAGAGCAATAGACTTAAAGATTATTGTTATGATCAGCACCCTTGATAGAAATGTTACTATTGGCTCAGAGTCACCTGCAGCAATGGCTGCTTGGGGAGGAGGCTGGTCAGGCACCAGGAGTGGTTCTGTAAGCTTCCCTTGAAGGACTGGGCTAGTGCTGCACCCTCCCTTCCTTTCCCGATAGGGTTGCCACCTCTTGCAGTTTGATCCCAGAGACTCCCATTTTGGCCTATGGAGGTCTCAGGGTCAAACTGCAAAAGGTGGAAACCCTATTTCCCTATGGCAATGATGGTGCAGATCCCCAACAGCAGCCAAGAGGTTGCTGCCTGCTCTGCACTGTACTTGCAGAAAGACATTAGGAGTGGTAGCTTCCAAAATGGGCAGGGCCTTTGTTTCAGGCAGCCCTGGGCCCAGGCCCCATAGACCCATTTATGAATCTGCCCCTGGTTGTTGCTTCTGCTGCACTGTAACTGTCTTAGGATCCAGCTCACTGTGGTTGAGCTACGGATGCCAGATTGAAATGTAAAAGATATGGGATTCTATGGAGCTGAGGGATACTGAAATAAGGGACCTCGATTATGTTCTACGGAGCTGTGGTGTTTAGAATAAGGGACATCCATTGTGTAAATAAGGGAGGCCCTTTACATTCTATCGAGCTGTAGAGCTCTGGAATAAGGAATGCTCCCTTAAAATGAAGGACACCTGGCAACCCTATATTGATCTGGGAGGTTTCCAAAACGCAGCTGACTTCCCCACTTCTGGAGCATGTATTTCGATTGGTGGCTGCAGCACCAATCCGAATTCATGTCACACAAGAGGATGGGTCCGCTACCATTTTTGGAAATCCCTCCTCCCCCTCACTCCCAGCTCATCCGGAATGGAGCTAGGGTTTTTGGCTGCTTTGCCCTTTCCCCAGCCTCTAGGAATGTTCCATGGCCTCTCTGGGTGCCGCAGCCGGTTAGAGATCCAAAACATCCCCTGTGGGAAAGAACAACGGACTCACTGTTTGCAGCCTGGGCTCTGTAGTAGCGGTAAGCAAGGAGTAGAGAGCCTCCAGCCTGAGGTCCTTTTGACTGGCTGCCATGCGACACCTGAGGTTCCCCCGCATAGCTATTCAGTACCACCCAGCTGCCACACCCTATGGCCCACTGGCGGCCTGCCAGCCAACGGACACCTAGGGAGCACTTTACGGCCAGTCCAGCGGTCATATCCCTCATGTAGGTGGCCACACCTCCTACATAGCCAATGTGACCCCCTACATAGAGATTCATGTTGCCTACGTAGAGAGTCATGCCCCCCCTGAATGCTCCTGACGGATCCCTGCAGGGTGGGGATCTGGCTCCTGGAGAGGGGGAAAGGTTTATCTACCCCTGCTGTAACCCCACGAGAAATTATTCTAGCCATTCCCAGCAGGAAAGATTTCACTTGATCTGAAAAATGCCAGCAAACATTTGTGGCAAAAGGGCAAGCTTCCATTGGAAGTGGATAGGGCTTTCAAATTGACCAGATCTGGAGACTAATGTGCACAATCCTCAGCTCTGCCGCAACCTCTCACATCTCTTGCTTTCAAACCACCATCACTAGATTGCTTGCAGTCAGGGGGCGGGGAAAGCGGTGTCCAAGCCTGGAGTGAGCATTAGATCTGGGCATAAGCTGATGTATCACAAGGGGATAACCCCTGGGTTCCCTATGCTGAGGGTTGCCATCTTTTGCAGTATGACCCTGAGACTGCCATTTTGGACTATGGGAGTCCCAGGGTCAAACTGAGAAAGGTGGTAACCCTGCTTGTGCTGGAGTCAGTAATTAAAACAAGGAGTCAATACCTTCTCCCTCCCAACCTCTTACAAGCTCACCCTCTGTCTTATTGCCACATCTGGGTTGTCCCCAACATCTGTCTCTTATATACACACATCTCTTGTTTGACTGAATAGTCTTATCTGGTAGGGAATGGGTCCCACCCCCCACCCCCCAGTCCATGGGACAAACTGCAGAAGGTGTGCTATTTAACGGTCCTTCCAAAATGCGGAGCAGGGAGAGCCCGCTCTCTAATCCTGCTGCAGTGTTATTGTAGGCTCTAATGTCCCAGCTCTCCAAGCAGCAGTGCGGTAGGAGGGAGACTTCACTTCCCATTGTATTAAAAATAATACAGCGGAGTAGAAATTCATTACTGATAAGTATGACAGCCAGGTGGAATTAAAGAGTCCATCGATCATCGCCTGACAAATGCCTCCTTTGTTCCTGGGCTGCTTCCTTAGTCTTTTAGTATCATCAATGTCTCCGCTTATTAGGTGCTTTTTCATCCCACAGCTGTGATGCAGCAGTTCCAGTATATCCACTGGGACCAGCAGAGACAGACCAAGGCTTTGGCTGGGGCATCTAGTGCCCACTGCCTCAGACCTGTCTCAAAGCATCATATGACTTTTGAATTTGAGTGAAGGATTGATGGGAACTGAGATGCAACATACTGGCTAGCCAGCAGGCTCCCTCACCCAGTGAATGTGCAAAATGAAGGCAGACTCAACAAACACAGATTGAGTGGCCACAAGCTGGAGGGGGAACCTGAAAGGCATAATGCACACTCCAAGCCAAAGGGCAGCGAGTGGGAGGATGTTGTGAGAGATGGAAGACTGAGAATTAGAAGCCCTTTTCACTCCAGAATTCCAAATACAAAGACTTCCTCAAATGGTCAGGCATCAAACAATGTGTCTCAGCAAAAAAAGCCATGTGGAAAAACTAAGCCTGACCCTGGGAGGAAGGAAAGATCCATCATCATCATGATAACTACGGACCCAATACTGGATAAGGGATGGCCTGTGCTGGCCAATGGACCCAGGGGATCAAACCCCAGACATGGGGTCTTACCTCATCCTGGAGGGGTCATGCCCACCCTTGACAGAGTCCTTCAGGGGCCTGTGCTTTGGCAATACTTTCAGAGTTGCCCTGTCAAGGAAGGGTCATTGGAATGGAATGAATGGAGCACTGAGATAGAGATTCTAATACAAAAGGGACTTTTCTGCTGAGTTACTCTGACCTCCTGTCTAACTTAAGTCAGAGAAACTCACCCAGCCATTGCTTGCCTCAAGCTCAGAGCTTCTGGATGAGTTTGAGCAGATCAGAGAGAAGATATTCAGCCCTACTCGGGTTAATTACTCTAATTAATAATTAATCTTACCAGTGGTTAATTACTCTTGCGGTTAAGAGTCTCCACTTGCATTTCTAGCCTGAATCTTTGTTGTTTCAGTTTCTGCTTTTTGGGTTTCGTTGGCCTTTGTCTGCTAGATGAAAGTGCTGTCTCCCATTTGGAATCCCCTGCCTGTTCTTCAGAACCTTTCATTAGAGTAATGGTTCCTAAGATTTTACCTGAGACATCCTATTTTGAGATTTAAATATAATCCCATGACCCCAGAGAGCAACAAAGACAAGCAAAGTATATCAGATCAATTGGAATCACAGCTGGGGGTGTGCAGTTTGTTTTAGTTAAATTAGTAACTAAAATGAATTTTTCTACATTCATTTTAGTTACTAATTTAACTAAAACAAATGCATATTCAAACAAAATTCATTTGAAATTATTTTTTTTCATTTTGGTCCCCTTACACTCATATAGCCTACTACAAGGCTGCATAAGCACCTCAGGGAAGGCGGAGGGGAAGGGAGAGAGAGCAGTTAGGAGATATGATTGACATCCCTGCTGGCTAATTGGTATTTGGAACACATCAGGCAGCAGCGTGATGACACAGAGAACCCTTGGGATAGGACTTCAATGCTGCCAGTAAATTGGCAGTGCCAATCAGGGAGGCTGGGGAAGGTTATTGGGGAGCCTTCAGACCCCCTGTGCAAGCCTGTAAGGCTCACTCTTGTGGCTAGTTCTGTGTGTGATCACTGAACACCTGGCAGAGAGAGATTCCCCTGCTGTGCCTGCCTGCTGCCTGTCTATCTCATATCCTGCCACCCTGTGGAAGTCACTGCAAGTTAAGGTGCTGCCAGCTGTCCAGTGCCCACCTGACATTACCTCCCTACTGGTGCCTGGCCACTCTGGGGCACTCTGCAAGTTGAAGCCCTGTCATCCTTGGGATGCCAATGCCTGTGCCTGCTGATTCAGTGCCCACCCATTGCCTGCTGCTCCTCTGCTTGCCTGCTGCCTGCCAGTCTGTCTCATATTCTGCCCCTGGGACACTCGTTGCAAGCTGATACCCTGTCACTCTTGGGATGCCAATGCCACTGCTCCTCTGTCCGTATGCTGCCTGCCACTCTCTCTCTCTCTCCCCGGTGGCACTTTCTGCAAGTTGAAGTTCTGTCATACTTGGGGTGCCAATGCCACTTCCTGCTGCTCCTTTGCCCATCCAATACCTTTAGTGCCTGCTTCCTCTCAGTGTCTGCTGCTGCTGTGTCTTCCTGCTGTCAGTCTCTTTCCCTCATATTCTGCCACCTTGTGGCACTCTCTGTAAGTTGAAGCCCTGTCATACTTGGGGTGACAATGCTCTGCCTGCTGCTCCTATGCCTGCCAGCTGCCTCCCACTGCCTGTTGCTGTGCCTGCCTGCCACCCTGTCTCTCATACTTTGCCCACCTGTGGCCCTCCCTGCAAGTTGACATTCTGTTATATCTGGGGCACTCTCTGCAAGTTGAAGCCCATGCAAGTTGACGTACATGCAAGTTGATGCCTGTGCAAGTTGATGTACATAGGGTGCTGCCTGTGCCTGCTGCTTCAGTGCCCACCCAATGCCTGCTAGTGTGGCACACACTCAAAGTTTGGGAATTGGAAAGTTTGGGAATGGGAAAGTAAAACATTATAGTAGCACTTTTTGGATCGCTCATACATGTCCAGTAAGCAGGGGAGAAACAATGGCCCAACTGAAAGTGGACAGCTCTGAAGCCCACCTCTTTTGGGGAGAAACAAAATGAAACAGCAAACTTTAAAAATAAAATTTATCAAAAACATAACAGCCTGCGTCATAAGCAAGACTTGAGCTGGTGACATATTTCCTTTTCAAAGCTCTACCACTTGACCTATAGAGGCAAGAGCTGGCTGCTCTTTTTAATCCAGTCAGCCTTTGCATTTTCCCCAGTAGTTAAGTAGCTGTTTGTTAGGATGCTGCAGCAGCATTAGCAGCGTAGCTAGGTAGCTGAGCTTTTTGGCATCAATTCTAAGAGTCTTGGGATTCTATACTGCATAGGGCATAGGTGGACAGATGGTGGCCTGGGAGCCATGTGTTGCTCTTGGCCCCTGTACTGTGGCACTCGCCAGAAGTGGCTGTCTGGGGGCAGAGTGTTGATGCAGCTCCCTCAGAAGCACGAGAAGCTGAGCCACCATTTTGGCTGAGGGAGTAGAGGGAGCATGCCCTGCTGCTGCTGCTACCACCAGACCATCTGGGAGTCAGGACTGTGATGTAAGGGGATGAGTTGGGGGGAGCAGCGATAGTCTGTGATTAGGGAAAGCCATGATTACTGTATTGTTCATTGAGGCTCTCAGCGATATGAACATTTTGGTATGTGGCTCTTGGGCTTGGGAACTTTGCCCACCTCTGGCATAGTGGCTTTGTGTCACTAATTTACTTATTTGGAAAATGAGGGAGAAGCTCCTAGTTCCTTACTGTGCAGAGCAGGCATTGGTTGAAGGGAAAAGGGTGGGATGTAGAGGAAGCAGAGTCAGTGGAAGGGAGATGTAAACACCTGTATTGCAGTGCATGGAACTTTCCCAAAGGCCACAGAGGATCTGTGGCTAGATCTTTCTCCTCCACAATCCCAAAAGCACTGTGTGGGTCTCATACACCCCACACCCTTAGAGGGAGCAGTTGAATTTAAAGAGGGGTCCGCTTGTCCCTTGTGCCCAAATCCAGGGAATAGGTCTAGTGACCTATTATGCCTAGTGACCTAATGAGTCTTGCCATTAGGATGGCATACCTTCCAATATTTTAAGTGGCCCAAAAGCAACAAGCCCCACCATCAACCAATAAGCTCCATCTCTTAGTGGATAAGATTCACCTCCATGTACTTACATACATACACACCGTCCAACATTCCAAGCGCGTAAAGAGGAACAAAATCTCTCCTGCTTAGTTTCTTGTCATTCCATCATCTCCCCATTGTCCTTGTAACAGAGTGGCTAGCTATAGCTACTAGACGGGCTGCTAACTACTGTTTGCAGCAGTATATAAAGCTGGCTCATTAGTGAGACGCAGCCAGCTTGCTAATTGGGAACAGTGAGCTAGGCATGGCTAGGCCAGCCCAGACCCAGATAAAGCTGAGATGGAGCAGTCAGAGCTCAGTCTGTTCTTGAAGCCTGGGGAGGAAGGTTGTTCTGGCTGCCAAGGTAGTTAGCATCTGTAGCGGCTGGTGCGAATGGGCATCTGCCGTGGCTTCTCTCGTGCATGTCAGAGCAGGATTTTGCGCCCTGACATGCGCAAGAGAAGCCACAGCCAGGGGGGTAGCTACCATTGGACAAACAGGGACATTTGTCCAGGGGCCCGTACTGGCTTGGGGCCCAATATCTAAGGTAGTTAAGCCACCCTTTCCCTTCCCCACTTTTTTTCTTTCTTTTTTTAAAAAATTGCCACCCTTCCAGAGGCTGCGTGGACCCCTTCCCCCTCCCTGCCCATGGTTGCAACATTGTGTCTGACACTGTTGCAACCGTGAATAGGGAGGGGCCCCATGCAGCAGTCTGCGTCAGGCCAGGTCACACTCACAAGCCTTGCGGCTTGGCTCGCCCCCCTGGCGCCGCATCATGGAAAAGGAATCTCGACCCGGGCAGGGCTGGCTTGAGGGAGGCCCAGCCTGAGTGGGAAGGTGACTGGCAGCGGCTCCACTAAGTGGAACCACCGCCAGGCACCTTCCCACTCTGGCACTCCCCGCATCGAGCTGGCCCGGCCTGCCGGACCAGCCCCCAACCTCCAGGGCTGGTCGGGTGGGCTGGGACAGCAATGGCACTGCTGCTGCTGGCTGTGCTCAGCCCAGCCCCCAGCGTGTGGGCAGCAAGCTGTGAGGGATAGAGTGCACAGTGGAACCAGCTCACTGCCGGGCCAGAAACAGATGGGTCCAGCAGCAGGCCACCAGCAGCACATCGCAGACTCTGCACAGAGCAAGTAAGTCCTGAGCACCAGCAGCCCAGCATCCCTAGGCCAGCTGGCAGCTTCACTACCAGCAGGAAAAAAAGGTGGGGGGCGTAGACATTTCTGGCCATAGCTAGCCATGCCAAGCTAGCTATGCCCCTGGCCGTGGCAGATCCCCGTTCGCACCGGCTCTTTTCCCGGCTCTTCCACGTTGCCACGTCTCCTTCGCCCCTCCTGCTGCAGCCACTGCCACCGCAGTTGAGAACGCAGCCTCAGAGTACAGGGGAATATTTGTAAGAGCCAGAAGGGTTCATGACTCCGAGTTGTTCAGAGGGACTAGTGTTTTAGGCTTTACGTTTGGGGACCTGCCTTTTTGGGAGAAGCCCCAGACCCAGGAGACTGGGTGGGTTGTAAGGGGCAAAGGGAGACCTGAGCAAGTTTCCCCACTGGGGTGGTTAAATGTGCAAGTAGCCCTATGAGGGGCCAAATCTTGATATCCCAGAGAAGGGCCAATTGTGATATTAAGTGCTGAGTGGGCCCAAAACGGTTGCTAGGCCTGAGATAGGTCAAATCTAAAGTGATCCCTGAGGGACCAAATACTTGTGTGCGGGACCAAACGCTATTGATAGCTCAGAGGAGTGCTAAACACTATTGGAAGAGCCTAAATAGGTCCAAGTAGAGGTATAGGCCCAGAAGGGGCCAAATTAAGAAGTGGAACCTTTTTGTGTCCTGGGCTGAGCCAGTTCCCCTAAAAGACTTGGATAAGGCCTTGAGCCTGACCCACAGCGTGGACAGTCCTCTCAAGGGCTTTTCCTAGGAGGCAACCAGGAAAGAAGTGCCTGAGGCTTAAATATCGGTGTTTTTGGCTCTTTCTCTTGAAAGAGGGACGTTGAGCTCTTAAAGGAGGGATAGTGGGATTCAGCACCCAAAGGGGGACTGTCCCTCCTGAATAGGGACTGTTGGGGGGGTATGGGATAGGGTAAAAAGCTGACTACTCTTCCCAACATCTGTATGGGGCCCAGCCCGGAGTCAGTGGGCAGGAACCACTGCCCTAATAACCAAGTCTCCTCCCCCACCAAAAAGTGCCGATCTCCAAGCCTAGCAGATTGCTCAGAGCACTGCTTTCCCTCCCAAGGGTGGGCAGAGAGCGGCAGATGGAGTGTGCAGGAAACCCTCTGGTATGGAAGGGAAGTATTCCTCCTTCTAAATCTGCTAATTAGGCCCTGCGGAATGTCAGGGGATGGGAGGTTGTTTCTCTTACACAGCAATGTCCCCCTCTACTAAAGGGCCCACCTGAGAGGCCCTTTCCCCTGCAAATCTGAGTATCCATGGTGTGAAATACTGGCTGAAGAGACCAGCTACACACAGTACTAGCTGTCAGGAGGGTAAGGCCAAGGGGAGAAAAAAAAAATGGAACCTTTGCTCCCTCTCCTTCCTCAACACCTCTAGTCCACAAACATCAAAGTGGAGAGTCAACAGCCACGTCAACCACCAGTCAATACAGCAATGACTTCCAAAAAGCCCAACAGCTTTAGCTGCCAGTAATGCCATATAAGTAACAATGGCTGGATTCAAACCAGGTTGGCAAATGACACCTCCAGAAGCTGCCTTCATGTGTCAGAAACTAGCTGGAGAACATAACCAGTTATTGGGGTTTACTGGATCCTGAGGCAAACTTCACAGGGGCAGAGTGGATCTTATGATGAAGCTGAGTTTATTGGCTAGTTTCAGTTTCTTTCCAGATAGAGCAGCGCTAGATCCAAGTTGGGACTGTGTGAGAAATTTCATATGGGTTCTCGGCTGACCCAGGAATATGTGACGGACACACATTGACTCATCCATTAGAAAAAGGAAAATGTTAACAGTTTCTGAAGCTCAGTTAAACATAACATGCCCATCAAACATGTATGTTACACATATATTGCGATTCCTGTGTCGTTACGATGATACTTGTGACTTGATTCCAGGAGAGAGGGACACCAGACCACTGGACTGTACCAAACCACATAACCTTCCAAAAGCCTCTAAGGCAACCTGCCCCACCTTGAAACAGCTTCCACAACACACAGTGCATGGAACAAAGCCAATGCAGATTGGTTCTGGCAGACCACATGATATATCAAGTGCCAGCAGGTTGTTGGATTACAAAGGATCACACAGCAATATGCAGAATCACAAGTTAGTGTGATGTGCAGTTACTGCTGATTGCAACATACAACATGGGCTTGATCACATTAGCGCTTACTCTGAATGAATAGCCTCTTGATAACTTTAACTCTGCTCTGTCCACAGGAACATAGTGTTTAAAGAAAAGTAAGGAATAGTTATGCTTGCAGGGGTACATACTCCTGATTAAAGAGGAGCACCTCCTCAGGGACTCAGGTTGCTATTAACTGGGAAAATGCAGTGAACATGGATCCCTGTTTACATATTTCGGAGCATCTACCCCTAGGAGTAAGTGACAGTGTGAACAGGGAAAGGGAGTTAATTATGTGTTTACTGCACTGCACACTTACTGGACCTGTGTTTACTGCACTCAGCCATTTCTCCAACAATTAGATCAAGCAATGGTGCAGCTATGTAAGGGGACATGTTGAATCCAAAGCTCATTAACATTTGGCTTGGAGTCTGTAGCAAAATGGCTTTGTCTCCTCCTCCCTGTTTGTGTACCACTGAAGTGAAAAGATAGTGAGTGAAAACAGATGAGACAGTAGCCCAGATTAACCCTCTCCGGATGGATGGCCATCTGCTTGTCTGTTAGCTGGCTGCCACATGTTTGCCTGTGCCCGCCACCTGCCCACCCCACAGCCCCCACTCACAGCGGCGTCCTGGCAAATATGAAGTTTGCTGTGTGGGTATTCGGATGCTGGCTGATATGGGCTAATGTGCACCCAAAGGGCCGCCTCCTATCTGTTAAGGTGTGCGCAGCCACCATGTATGTGCAGGTCTGCCAGGACCATAGAGTCCTGGGTGGAGTGCCTAGAGTGGTCTGGGGAGTGACTGCGTCTCTGTGATGGAGGAGGGTGGGGGGAATGGAGTGCAGCAGGGAGGAACACCTGCCCATCTGTCTGGTTTGTCATGTGGAACCTGTGAGTGGCGGCCACATGTGGGCTCCACAGAGTCACCCTGAACTTCATCAGAATAATCTGTTAATAATACCCAGTCTTGCCCTGCATGATGCATGCAAACAGAAGCCTCTTTCTACATTCCAAGGACAGCAATGTCATGAACACACAGCCTGCCCCTGCTCCTGGCTGCCTGTGAATGTGTGGGGGTGTTACAAGAATTGTAATGTTCCAGGGGCTGATTCCATATATGGGGGAAAGGGACTGCCTCCGAGTGTTTCTTTATTGTTTAGGAGGTTGATGGAGAGGAGGGAGTCTGTGGGCAGCTTATTTTATGTTTAAATGGATGGGCAGAGGGGGCAGTTTATTTACTGTTTAAGGGACTGGGGGATAGGAGGGAAGCCCATGGGGGAAGCTTTGAGGGTCAGTAGATCAGGGCTGTTTAGGAGCTGCATTTGCAGATTTTGTGGGGTTTTGATAGGTAAAAAGTGTGCAACTGCATGCCTGGAAGCATGTTTGCCTGAATAAAATATGCATAGTTATGCAAATAAAGAAATTGTGAATATTTATTCTGCTCATGGTGACTATGCAGAATTTGGCACTCAGTCAGAATTTTGGATTTTTTGGTGCAGTGAACGGGTCTCTGATTTTGTGCATTAAATCACTTAGCACCTAATAACAGACTATTCACAGAGTCATTGGGGCCAATCTCAAGCCACACATGTGCCGCTGCGTGCATGTGTGCGCTGCTGTGCGGATTGCGCACATGCTGCAGCCCCATGCCGGGGCAGAATGCAGCTTGTGTGTGCGTACATGCGTGCGTGCACTCTGCTCACCAGTCCAAGGGGCTTGGGATCGGCTCCATTAACCTTTGGGTGATAATTCACTTTGCATGTGCCCCGAGGTGGGGGTCCTTAGTCTGTTCCTGTGAACACAACCAATGTCAATAATCAGAAGCATAGCTCTTTCAGTGGATTACTGTTATTAAAATGCTTATAATGGGCCAGGTTGGCCTTTAGGAAGATGGCTTCATGAGACACTTTATTGAAGGCTTAGCACTTACCTTGGTCTCCACCCTGGTGTTGGGGCTGGGAGGTTGTAGGACCCTGGGAAAAGAATGGAAAATCAAGTGAGAATCTAAAGTTAAATATTTATTTATCTATCTGACCCTCATCACAGTAGCATCTGGACTCCTACAATCACTAAAGCATTTACCATTACAGCCCCAGTGAGACATAGGGCAGTGCTGTTTTATAGATGGGCACCTAAGACACAGAGTGACTAAGGCCGCTTTTAGTTGTGCGTGCCCCACTCACGGCGAGAAATCCCATGTGGTGTAAAAATTGTGCGGGTAAGGTTTAGACATGATGTCACACACATTATTGCTGGTCGCGCATTCTTTTAGAGCCGCGGACTAAATACCTCGATATCAAGGAGTGTGTGTGCTCTGCCAACTCTCTCCTGCCCTACATTCACCAGTTTTCCCAGAACACACATTCAGCCACAGGTTTCCTTTGTGACCTTAGACAAGTCACTTATGAGCAGCTGTGGGCCAAGTTTGACCCATAGGCCAGAAGTTGCCCATCCTTGCTCTAATCACCTTATAGCCTGTTAGGTAGGCTTCCCACACAACAGGGGGATGGCAGGCTAGGGAGCTGGCCATGGTGCTGTTTGTCACCCTGGTTCATCCCCAGGATCACACTACATGCCAAGTGCCCTATGTTTGTACTAATTCTATGGGAGAGAAAAGGCTCCCCAACCCCGCTCTAGCAAGTGGCTCCATGTATTCCTATTCAGCCTAACAGAACCAGAGTTTGGTCCTCTACTCACTCCTGCTGCATTCCACCCTGCTGGCTAGAGACTATGCGGAAAGGGTATTAATGAGAGAGCTTAAGTTAATCCCGGGCCATGTACCAATGGGGGCAGACATCACTGATGGATACTCTTGCTTCAATTCAACAGACACATGGACATTGGCAGGAGAGATAAATAAACACCCCTCCAGCCTCCGCCCTCTCATGTTGCGGCTCCAGGCCCTGCCTTGTGTGTACCTACAGCAAGTATGCAATTAAGTGGCTAATAAGGCCCCTCGCTCTGTACAGGGGAGGCTAGCGAACCACACCAGATGAGGAGGGGTTGAGAGAGAAGGATCCCAACTCTGCCAAGTTCTCCCTTCTCACTCAAAGCTGCTGCCTTCCAGCTTGCTTGGGGAGGCTCCCTCTGCATAGGGGAAGGAGGGGTGGGGGGAGAGCACACAGCACTGGAGATGAAACACTCATAGAAGGTGACCCCTCTTTAAACAAATATCATCAGCTCCCTCTGGGGGAGATTTGCAGCAGAGTGCTGTGAAACAGCTCTCTTGCTTCTCTTTTGAAAGTTTTCACTGCCCTCGGGGGAGCAGCATATGTTTAAATTTCAACTAGCTTCTCTCTTCCACCCCACCTCCGCTGTCACCATGGTCTGATCCAGGAGTCGGAGTAAAGGACAGACCCAGGAAACACTACCATGGGAGGTCAGGCTTTGCCAGCTTGACATGGGCCACTGCAAACCTCGAGGGACAAGCTACGAGTAGCTTTTCCTGGAGGCACAACAGGCCTCTGTGGAGTTCAGAAGTTTGCACACACATCCCAAGAGAAGTTGATCCAAAGTATTATCTTACGTGCTCCAACGTCCGTCTCATATTTTGGGACGTTTACAGCAATCCCTCTCTGACCTACATTACAAATCTGTCTAGAGAGAGTGTGGTTGCTGTGTTGATCCCCAATGTAAGAGATAGATATAAAGCAATTCAGATGATCGCGTTTTTTATTGGACCAACTACTGTTGGTGAGAGTATGCACACTTTCAAGCCACACAGGGCTCTTCCTCAGGCATGTAAAAGTCAGACTAGTCAGTTCCCTAGCAGCGAACCATCACAGCCACCCTGGCAAGGCTGCTCAAATAGTTCTGTCCAGGACAGATAACACTCCTCATTTCTTTTGTTCATTTCTCTCCCCCAGCTCCTTGGACAAACTTGATGTTGGAAGCAGAACCCAGCCTTTTGACCTGCACCTCAGCAGTAATTGCTTGGCCACACATCTACCTCCCCGCCTCCTCGCTAATCCCCCCCATCACCTTGTCTGCTTAGAGCCTGTACAATGGGATCCATTCTTCATTTGCTGTTCCTAAACAGAATACCTCTGCCCACAACTCTCTGGCCTTCTCCCTCCATCCCTGGCTCCATTTGTCATCTGCATTCCCCATCTCTAAGTCTCCCTCATTCCCTTCTAATCACATTTCTCCTTATATAAAGCTCCATTCTTTGTTCTGGCTCAAGACACCAGCTGCTGGCTCCTTCGTTGATTATTAGTTTAATTACTATCCCCTTCTCCAGCTCTCTAGATCGAAGGCATTGCATCCATAACACTAGGGGTGGGAAGAAAAGGCCATTTTGGCCCAGTGAGAAACTCCCATCTTTTGGCATCTGTTCCCATCCTGGAAGCCGAAACATCTAAACTTTCCATGGACTAAAATGTCAGACATGAAAACACTTTGCAGTTCTAGAAGGAAAGGTTTCAACTTCAGGTTGAAACATTTATTTTGGGTCTTTCAGTAACAGCTGAATGCTGCTGTGATGTCTCATGGGAATTGTAGTTCCCCACTACCCTGGCACCATTCTTCCTGTAACAGAGCACCCTGAGCATTTGGCAGGGTGAGACCCAGAGTATGGACCAGGGTACGTTGTTGCAGATATGGATCTTTTAAAGAAGATTTTGGGGCAGCACTTGTGGCTATTAAGACAAATGTGATTCCTAACTGCTCCCAGTGGAGTGCAGGAGATTCTTGCTGGCCTGGGAGGGAAAGATATAAACTAAATGGAGAGTTCTGTGAGGGAGTACCAGGGGGGCACAGAGCACCAGGAGAAGATGCTGAACGCCAAGGGGGCTCTGGGAAGCTTAGCCTATGTAGAAGGGCCTAGCAGAAAGCTGAAAGAGTGGGAGTCTAGTGAGGGCTTGCCATGACATTGAGGTCAATCCCAAGCCCTGCAGATTCTGTGCTCAATCATGTGTGTGCACAGTTGTGCACAAGCCGCACGGATCCCTGTTGCAGGCACACTGTGCTGTGTGGAAATTGTGCACATGCATGTGCACATGGGAGATCCGTGGGGCTTGGGATCGGCCCCACTGACTGTAGATGTAGCTTAGAGGAACTGTGTACTTTGTGTAGTGATAGATGTATATTCTCCCCCCCTCCCCCCCTTCCCTAAGGCTCAGGTCAGCTTACAAGATAAGAATTAATAAAATACATAAAAATATAAAAGACTCCTAAAAATCTCACCCCAACTCCCCTAAAAATTCCCACCTAGCCTCTTTTCTTGCCTGCCAAATTCCTGGCTAAAAAGAAAGGTCTCACACTGTCTCCAAAAGATTCTCAGGCTTGGGCTTAAATGAACCTCCAGGGGCAGGGAGTTCCATAATACCAGGGCAGCCACTGAGACTGTCCCTCTGCATGTCCTTGTCATCTGAACCTGGCTGGGAGGCGGTACCTGCAAGAGGGTGCTCCTGGTCAACCACAGGGATCACAATGCGACATAATGGAAATCAGTCCATAACGGCGATCTTTCAGATATGCAGGGACCAGGTTGTTTAAGGCTTTATAGGTCAAAACCAGCACCTTGAATTGTGTCCTGAAAGCTACTGGGAGCCAGTGCAGACTCTGAAGCACAGGTGTAATGTGCTCACAGCGACCCACCCCTGAAAGGAGTATTAAAACACTTGGCGGAGGAAGCGATTCCAGCAATGCTGTTGTTTGGTCTAGATCCTGACATGACTTGGAGCCAGAGCAGGCTACATTGTGTATGCTCTGACTCCTAGGCCTCTGACCCACAATGAAGAACAGCTCCCAGGTGGCCTAACAGTGGGTCAGGGACACAGCTGAGTTCAGCATTGGCCCTGTATTGAAATAAAGCTTGTTTTGATTCTTCCTGATGGAAAATTTAATTGAAACAGATCTCCCATGGGAAGTTTTGATGAAACCACAGTTCCCATTGGGAAAATGTTGCAATGAAAGTTTCCTCAGCAGCCGAACATCATACAGAGCCAGACTGAAAGGACCCACCAGCTCCACAGCTTCCCAAACTAGCTACCTGTGGGACCCCAGCATGAGATATAAATATCATCCTGCAGTCCCAGAGATCAACAAAGACAGGCAGAGTACAGCAAACATCAATGGGATTACGACCCCCTCTGCAGATAGTATGACCTCAGCCAGGACCAACTTTGGACTTGGCAGAACCCAGAGTCACTGGGATGGAAGTGAACGACACACACCACGAAAGTACCTGCTCTGGGGGTCCTGGGAGAACTGCTGTCATCTCTGAAGGGCTCTAGGAGTGCCACTGCTGCTGCTCCGGGGGACTCCAGGAGCACTGCTGCCAGTGCCACCACTGCCTGTAAGGGGCCCCAGGAGTGCTGCCACTCCTCAGAGGCAGGGGGCTTCTGCAAGCATGGAGCCAGCGGCGTAGTCCTTGGTTGCCCTTGCATAAAACTAGCTATAGCCTCAACTGTCACCGTCAGATCAGCAGGTGGATGTGGTGGCTTTCCGCCAGCTGTATCTGGTGCGGAGGCTGCGCCCGTATATCTCCAGATCCGACCTGGCTACTTTGATCCATGCCTTCATCACCTCGAGGCTTGACTACTGTAATGCGCTCTACGTGGGGCTTCCCTTGACACTGGCCCAGAGGTTGCAGCTAGTGCAGAATGAGGCAGCCCGTCTCCTAACAGGGACGGGCCAACGAGAGCACATAACACCAGTGCTCTGTGTGCTGCACTGGCTGCCTGTAATGTGCCGAGCCAGGTTCAAGGTGTTGATGTTGATCTATAAGGTCCTGTACGGTCTTGGACCTGGATACCTCAGGGACCGCCTCACCCTCCGTGACTCAGGACAGACTCTCCGGTCCACCGGGGGCAACTTCTTGGAGGTTCCCCACGTAAAGCAGGGGGCTACAATGGAGAGGGTGTTCTCTGTGGCTGGGCCCCAGTTGTGGAACTCCCTCCCAGAGGAAGCACCACTGGCCCCGAGTCTGCTGGCCTTCCGTCGGGCCTGCAAGACATGGCTGTTCTCCCAGGTCTTCAGAGGCAGGGAGGGGAGGGTGGGCTAAATTTCTGTATGGGGGTATTTTAAAATTGTTTTAATAATATTTGTGTAGATTTTTATATTTTTTATATTGTGATAAATTGTCTGTTTTATGTTGGAAGCCGCCCCGAGATGCTGTAGGCATAGGGGGCAGCATATAAATGGAATAAAACAAATAAATAAATAAATAAATAAACTCATACTTTGGGAACCTGTAACAGAGCACCCAAAGATGGTCTGTCCATCCTAGGTAGGGACTGTTGGGAGGTATACAACAGATGACGGTTGAGATGTTCAAGTCCCAGCTGTGCAAACTAGCCTAGACTGGTGGCAACTAGAAGGTCTTCCTATCAATGGCCTCTATGTCCTACACTAGGGAAAATGCTAATTTGAACTGAAGGTCCCATTGACACAGTTGTTCTCCATCCTTATCATTCATGGAGGCTGACTCACCACACCAGCTGTTTTTAAAACTGGGACAGGCACAGAAACAATGCAACAGGGAGCTCCAGCCACACCCTTCCTATTCCCAGACAGTGCTCCTTCTAGAGTAAGCCCATACTGCCACTGCCCATTGTAATACACCCACCTGCCCTGAGATTTGGCTAAAAGCAGCTGTAACAGGGCCAACTCAGCCTGGGGTGCGTCTTTGCAGGACCAGACCCCTCAAAAACCAGCCCTCCCCTTGCAAATTAGTTCAAGTCACTAGTTCAGTAAACAAGCTGGTCCACAGGTGTCAGCCTTTCACAAGTTCATACAAGTCCTACAATAGTAGTAGCAGTTTCACAATAATATTAGCAGTCTCACTGATGCCGGGAAACAGCCCTCCAGCAACCCCACTCTATCTAGCCCCAGTTTAGCCAGGCCACAGTCCTCTGGCTAGTTACTCACAGTACAGGCTAGTGTAGGCTGCTTCAGGACCCTGGACAGCAGCTAGGGGTGTGCATGTTGTTTTTGTTATTGCAATAACAAAAATGACAACCGAGAATAACTACAATGATAACGAAAATGAGAATGTCGTTATCGCTGTCATTATTAGTGCTGTGGCAGTTGGGTTTTGGAGGGAAAATGTGGACGAGGAGGAGGGAGCAGACATCTCGGAGCCCTAAACGGCTGAACTCTTGAACTGTGCCTGTGTTGGGAGGGGTAAGCAGCTCTGCAGTATCTAATGGATGTATCGCTGGTCAATGAGCAGCACAAGCAGGCCCCAGCAGTCTCATGGCACTCTGTGATTGCTCAATGCCTGCTGCCTCCCACAACCAATCAGGGAGGCTCTGGGGGGAGGGCACTGCAACCCTTTATAAGGGAGGGCCAGGCCTTTTGTCTCTGTTCTGCGAGAGCTCTGCTTGTCAGGTTGCATTTATAGAACTGTGGTGCTTGCACACAAAAAATCCTCCCTAGCCCTCATTGCCAATACCTTTCCTTCCTCACACCCTACATTTTACCTTCTCCCTTTCCCTGCCCTTCTCCCCCCTGTACATTATATATAGATAGGTAGTATTGATTAGATATAGATATATATTATAGATATATAGATTAGATTAGAATAGTTATATAGATAATTGATTAGATAATAGATAGTTTTCCTTTTCCCTTCCCGTCTCCCTTAGATTTAGATAGTTATTAGTTGTGTACATATATAAAGTGATTAGATATTATATAGATATTTAGGCTAGTCTGTTTTATTTTGTGTGTGTGTACGTATGTGTATATATATATATATAAATTTTTTTTGTAGATGTAGATTGATAAACAGGTAAATGCAAAGATAAAAAGCGGATGCTGATGCTTTTTATCTTTCCATCTATCTCTGTTTATCAATCTACATCTACAAAAATTATTATTAAATTATTGATTGACTGCATCCTTCTGGGATCTAGAGCTTCCTTGAGAGTTGTGCTGTTCAGTTGCTTTCCAAATCTCTCTCTCTCTCGCTCATGTTATCAGAATCGATACCGATAATGATACAGATACAAAAAATAAAATCTTCATTTGAAACGATACCAATACCAATAACAATAATGAAAATGACATTGTTGTTAATAACGATAATGAAAACAATTTTTAAAAACGAAAATGAAAAATGAAAACAACATGGAGGCCTGGTGCACACCCCTAACAGCAGCCCTCAGGAGTCCAGCCTCCAGCACCATAGTTGCAGGCCCTTGCTTATTCCAAGTACTCAGGTGGCTGCCCTCCTTAATTATCCCTCTCAGCCTTATCAGCTTCACTTTCAGGACCACAGTCAAAGTCCATGCTGAGAGAGCTCCCAAGCAGAAATGCGTTTCTGGCCACAGCCAGACACAGACTGCCTCCTCCTCAGGTTTGGTCTCTTCTTATACAGCTCAGGAGCATGGCCAGCCCTTCAGGCTCTCAGCCCTTAAAGAGCCAGTACTCCGCCACGCTCTCTGCTGTCTCTTAGCTGGGTTTTTCCTATTGTAAAGGGGCTGACCTCGCCTAGCCCTTCTCCTACTATCCCAGTCAGTTGCCTGGCACACCCCAGCCTCTCCCGTCCTGGCACTGGCACCCTGGCACTCTTAAAGGGGCAGCAGCCACAGCAGCAAAGCAGCAGAACCAGCTTTTTCTCTGCCTTTGGAACAGCGCCGAGGAATGGCTCCAGAAGAGAGACAGATCATGGAGCTTGGATTGTTCTGAACTAACTCTTTAGGGCTTTGGAGGAGGAATGGGGACAAATGGGACAGATGATTTAGTGGTTAGGACACTTGGCCAAGACCTGGGTTCAGTTCATTGCTTGGCCACAGATTCCTGGGGCACCTCAGTTCTCCAGTAGTAACAGAGTGGTAAGAGAGTGTTAGGAAGGACTAGGCACTAGGATTTCAGGGTAGTGGCCAGTTCCCCAGCCCCACTGCCATGGACTGGCTTTGGCCTAAGTTTTGTCTCATCAGCTCTTTTGTGCTAACTAAGCCACACCCAGTCCTCTGATTGGTCTCTTGCCTGGTTATAAACCCATCCAAAAGCCATAGGAAGCCAGATGGAGCAACATGCTCATTTCCTGTTCAGCTGGCTCCTGATCTGCTTGTCTTCAACTTGGCCCTGCTCCTGATCTTATTACCTTGGCCTCTTGCTTCCTGAAGCCAGTTCTCATCCTCTGACTAAGGATGGGGGCGGGTCAAAGATTTCAAAGACTGTGTCAAAGATCTAATCTTGACCCTGATTTTGCCTCCATTCCTGGCTAGGGTACCACCTTCCTCTGGGCTTTAACCTGGAGGGGCCAGGGGCATGTTGGAAAGAGGGTGGGGCAAAGATCAGTCATTCCCCTTTCTGATGTAACCCCACCCCTTATGGAGTGGAATGATGACATGATGCTCCCTAAGGGTGAGCCGTATTGGAAGAAGAGAGGAAATCCCTATGGCCCACTCCCTTTCTGATGTAGCCACTCCCTGCTGCCCTCAGAAGCCCCCATTTCTTTGGGCTACCAGGGGTGCCCCTAGATGACTTGGAGAATATGAGGCTTCCCACAAAGCCTGGAGCCTGTGGGTCGAAATCCAAAATCTCTGGGCGAAACCTGGAAAGATGTCAACCCTACTCCTGCCCCCAATCCTGGCTCCTCTCCTGGTTCTGCTCCTGATGTCTGCCGATGTCCCCAGAGCTGCAGCCTTTACAACTAACACTACTCTGCCTCACAGTAGGGTGGGAAGGATAAATGCATGAAAAGCTGAGTGATGGGAGGTGAGGGTGGGACAGAGCAGTTCCCCTAAGAGAAAGATCTGGCCTTCTCAAAGGCTGGTTTGTCAGGTGCAAGGCCAGCCTCCTCGCCCCTTTCAGCTGGTTTTCTCCTGGGGCAGAGCAGGCATCATGTGTCAGAAAATAATTAAAGCCTATGGAATTGTTGCCTGCCCCCCCCCTTCTTGGCTTGGCCCCGTTAGCATAGGGACAGTATTTATTTATTTATTAATATCTTTCCCTTCCTCCACTGATAACCTCTGTAGAAAATAATTATCAAGCCTCCTCATCTTTTGCAAGGATTAAAACTGGTTAACTCAATTTACAGAGACTTTGTTGTGTCGGTTTCCCCACGGCTGCTGCACAAGGAGATTTCTGCACAGCCACTTACGCGGCTTTTATCAGGTTGCCTTCTGGAGGTAATTGGGTTTTTGGAAAAGCCTGTTTAAAATGCGTAGCCTGCTCTCTTTAAACAAAACAACAAACAACGGCAGTGGGGGAGACAAGGCAGCAGAAAATAAACACCATCATCATCGTCATCATCAAGAGAGGATCTCCTCCACCTGCAACTCGGGGCTGTCGCCTCAACCAGCTCCTCCTGCCTCTGATGAAAGGGGCCTACAGCAAACTCAGCAGGCAGGGGAGGCAGGTAGCACAGCAGCTAATAAGGAAAAAGACAAGCAAGTGCCCCAGAAGCACAAATCAGTGCCGTTACAAGAAATCCCGGCACAAAAACCTATGTTTAATGTGAGCTCAGGTGGCTAGACTTCCCATCTTTCTATTTCCAAACTACAAGGAGGCAAAACACACACACATAAGGTTCTCAGAGTGGCAAGCAGTGGAATAACAGTCCATAGTGAAGGTGGAGAGGAGGAAAATAGCTATGTTCCCTTTACCGCCCCCCCACCCAAAGAGCTGCACCCAACCATCTCCATTTTATATCATGACACAATAAAGTTAATAAAAAATCCACGTGTATTAACATGCTCAAGTTAAATCAAATGCTCACACACCCAAGTTAAATCAATTGCCACATGTCTGAATGTGCCACCATAGAACAAAGGACATCCACACTCTCTCTCTGGTTGCCTCTTTCACACACATGCTGTCACTCATATATACATGCACTCACTGTCCTACATACATAGGTGCCTATGCACACTCTTCAGCCTTGAGCAAGTTACTCAGTCTCTGTTTCCTATGTGACAAATGGAGATATTGTTCGTAGTTCTGCACTACATTCTGGGGGGTGGGGAGGAGGGGTGCTGTGAGGTTAAAGAGTTAATACAGTAAAAGATGGTGAGGTGCTCAGCAGGGGGGCACCCAGAAATTTTGTGGGGAGGAGTAGAGTGCAAAGGGCACAGAGAAGAAGACTTGCCCCTCCTCCAGCAGGGCAGCATTGCTCCAATATGGTAGGCAGGTCCCATCGGCACCCACCTCAGCCCTGCAGTGGCCTTGCCAGGTGAAGGGGAATTCAGTGGGGTGCCTGTCCACCCCACTGAAGCAGGGAAGGAGCTGTCCCACCACCAGCACTGCCCATCCCCTGCTGCTGCTTGAGATATACCAGACACCTTGCCAGTAGGGCCAACTTTGCCATACAGGCAGGGTAGGCAGCCACCTAGGGTGACAAAATGTCACCGTCTTACTTTTGAGAGGGGGTGGAGAAACAGGGGCCACCAGGTCAGGAGTAGGGTTGTCACCTGTGGTGGTTTTTTACCTGACACTCCCATAGGCCAAAGTGAAGGTGTCAGGTAAAAAATGGCCAAAGGTAGCAACCCTAGTCAGGAGGGTGGGGACTACTTGTTCAGGTGGGGTTGCTAGGGCTTACTTGAGAGGGTCAGCAGGGCCTAGCAGGCCCACCAAAGTGCACTATTACTAGGTGATGTTGCCCACCTGCTCACTATTACTAGGTGATGTTGCCCACTATGATCTTGCCAGGCCCCACCTCCTCACTCAGCATGCTCCAACCTCATCCACCCACCCTGGTGGCTCTGACCACCCTGCCACCCATCCAGCCCATGGGCTGGGGGCTCCCCAAGCCTGGTGCCTAGGGTGGTAAAATGCTTAGGGCTGGGCCTTCCCACCAGTCGCCTCACTAGCCAACCCAGTGAGGCTGCTGAGGGGGGTAGACACCTCAGGCCAGTGGAAACAGTGAAGGGGGTGGCCAGGCCTCTTGGAGGCCCTCTGGCTGTGCTGCTGGTGCACAAATACACAAAGGGGGGGGGGGGGTATGGAGGAAAGGCTTCTCTGAGTTAGGGATGCTGGAGGCTGTCCCCCAGTGACCCAAACTTGGGAGAGGGCTGTTCCCTGCACCACTAACTTGACATCCCTTCCTCCTGCCCTCTTCTCTTTTTACTTCATGCATTAAGGGCCTGGCTCTGAGGTGCTAGGGATCAGGGGCATCCCTTCCCCCTCTATTCAGAATGTTGTTCCTCCTATGCATTCTTCTGTCCTTAGTAGGGCCTCTGTGCCCTTTAGAGTACACACGGGGAAATGCGCATGTTGCAGTCTGAGATGGAGGAGACCTATCAAATGCCATCTAGTTCATTCCCACTGGAACCAGCACAGAATAGCTCTGTAGTCCTCAATATCTCAAGCAAAATGTCAGAACTTGCAGCAACTAGCTTGACTCAGAGTCACTAGGAAGCTCAGGGGAGTGCGCTAAAGGCATTGAACTCAAGCAGCATCTATGAGTTCAAGTCTTACTCTTGCCCAGTTTCTTTCAGGTGCTGCCCTGGAACCTGCGGTGCTGGGTTGAAGGGAGGTGGGGGAGGAGGAGATTTTCTATCTGTGGGAACATGTCTTTGTCTTCCTGACCCCCAGGACCCATCTGTACATGTCACCTCTCTACCTTTCAGGGGCGTTACAAGGATAAATAGATTCAACCAGGGCTTCCCAATCTCTTTGGACCTGTGGGCCACTATTGACCCTCGAAATGTCCCACAGGTCACATGCCCTTAACAGAGGTGGCCACAGTCCATTGCAGGCTCCAGTGGCTAGACAAATTGGGTGGCTTTGTTCGCCTCCAGTGCCATGGCCATTTCATGGGAGGGGATACTGGAAAGTTGAAGCCAGAATGTGAGCTCTATGGGAATTCCTCTCCAGAGATTTATGACTGATTTATTTGGATTTTAAACCTGTCCTTCTCCAAAGGCTCAGGGTGGGTAACAGCATTATATGTTATATAATTATATTGTGTATATATTATATAAATTGTAATTATATACATATTATTATTATTATTTATATATCAAAAATGAAACCTGCAAAAATATAGCTACATAAACAATATAAAATTCTTGTTAAAATGATGCCCCCCTGATTCTTCCCATTTGCTAAACAGCTGACCAAATAAGTAGAACTCCAGTTTTGGTGAATCCCCAGGGGAAGAGAATTCTAGAGCAGTCATCAAGAATGCCTCACTGCACACCCTTGTTGTATGGCCATGGAAATGGCAAGAGAACATCCCTGGCTGAACTTAGGGATCACAGCAGAAGATGGGGTAGAGGCAATCTTTAAGATATGTAGGGCCCAAGCCAAGATGGTCATGGCACTGACATTGGCAGGGACAAAAGCCTGCTTTGCTGTAGCTGCTGTGGCTGGTTCGGTGGACCCAGCTGCCGTCCACTTAGCATGGCCTCATGCACCGCAGTTCATGGACCACAGCTGCAGATGAACCAGTTAAGAGGTGCTCAGACACTACTGTGATGGGAGGTGGGCTGATAAGCACACCTTCTCTACCCTTCAGAATGCTGTCTGAATCCTATTGTTTCCTTAAGTGCCTTGGCGTTGTATTAAAAATGACTGCATAGCGCGCAAGCAAGATTCCTGTGGCGCCGCATTTAATGCAGCAAATATCTTTTCAAAGCAGAGATATTTATATACCCTTTGCAAAGGGAACACATTGTATCTGAGTGTCTCTCATGTGTTGTTACCCTGGCAGGCAGTATGTCGGAAAGTAGTTGCCTTCAGTTAATGTACATTGGAGAAGGTAGAGTTCAGGCAAGGCATCCTGTATAAATATTACACATGCTGAGCATGAGGCTGAACAGCTCAGAGCCTGGAAATGAAACAGTCCTGCCCTTTCACTGTGCTGCTAGGAGAATGGGCTGCTGTGGAGGCTGAGGGGATTGAAAATAGTCTGACCTCCAGACTACAGGAGGGTGTGAGCAGAACAGATTCAGAGGAAACTAGGTAAGGTCTTCTGGGGTCTGTCTAGTGACGTCCCATTGAACTCACGGAATGGCCTTGAGTTTAGGGGAAGCGGCTATGCTAAATTAAAATACAATATGGTAGAAGGGGGCTTCTGTTATGTAAAGTGTTTTTAGAGTGAATGGTGGGGTCACACCAGGACAGGTCATAATCGCTTTGTACATTAAGTACTTGCAGAGAAGACCCCACAAGGACCCTGACTCCATCTTAGGAAATGGAATCCTGTATGAAGGCCTGCACAAGCAACGAGGCAAACTTGGCAGTTACATGAGGCACCCTACGATCTACTCTGCAGACTAAATGCTGTCATGGTGATGTTGGTGGTCTCAGTCTGCTCACCAGTGGACTGGTAGAATGATAAATTCAAAGAATCACAGAATTGAAAAGGATCTCAAGGGCTGTCTGCTCCAACTGTCTGCTCCAAGGCAGGATGTCCTGTTCCTGCAGCATCACTGAGAGATGCTTGTCCAGCCAGTTTTTGGAAACATCAAGTGAAGGAGATCCCATAATCTCCCCAGGTGATCTATGTGGCAAAATGCCACAGGCACTGGCATGGATGCCTGACTGAAACTGTGAGGCAGGATGTAATCTCTGCTAGGCCTCTGAAGGGGCACATGTCCAAGATGTTAAGGACCCCACATTCCAGGAATTTCTCTGGGATCTTCTTCAGCCAGCAGGAAACAGGACTCTGATTGGCTTAGACCGGTCAGCTGGAACTTGCACCTAGGCCAGGTGGGTTTACCTGGACAAATCACAGGGAAGGGGAGGGGGGGCTTTAAAAACCTCAGACCCTCTCAATTGTGCTCTCTCTCTCTGGACTAACTCACTGAGATCTCTAGCAGACACTGCTAGGCTGGTGACCTCTCTGCCTGGAGGCATACATGGACTGCATGGCTTAACAGTAACTCTGTACCTCTGGCTTTGCCAGAAGAAGGACTTGGACCCCATAGGAAAACCATCACCTATGGAGACCAGTGTACCTTGCTTGCTACCTCAGCTACAGTTGTAGGAAGATGTTTTCCAAACGGACTACTATGTCCACAGGTCTGACTCTCATTGCTAAAGGATTATTTTCTCTGGTTCTCGGTGTAAACTTTGCTTTTATTCCTTTTTATATGTACTAGTAAAGTCTTAGTTTTCTTTTTACCCTACTGGGTGTGTGTGTGCATTATTGGCTGAGCATTATACGTCTCCCTAGGCCAAGCTACTAAAGAGGGGGAAATCTACCTATTTGNCTACCCGTCCCCCTCACCAAACGCCTGGTGAAACAGTCAGGTCTTACATTGTCTATGGAAGGAGGGAAGATCCGGAGAGAGGTGCACTTCTGTCGGGAGGGAGTTCCACAGCCGAGGTGCAGCCACCGAGAACGTCCTCTCAAACGTTGCCCCCTCAGGATACTCAGGGGACCTCCAAGAAGGCACCCCCGGCCGACTGCAGGGGCCGATCCAGGACACGAGGGGTGAGGCGGTCCCACAGGTATGTGGGGTCCAGATCGTATAGGGCTTTAAAAGTCATAATCAACACCTTGAATTGGACCCGGAAGTCTATAGGCAGCCAGTGCAGCAAGCGGAGCACCAGTGCTACGTGCTCACGGTGGCCCGTTCCTGTCAGGAGGTGCGCTGCTGCATTCTGCACCAGCTGCAGTCTCTGGGTCGTCACCAGGGGCAGCCCCACGTAGAGTGCATTGCAGTAGTCCAATCTCAAAGTGATGAATGCATGGAGGACAGTAGCCAGATTGGAGCCAGAGATGTAAGGCCGAAGACGACGAACCAGATGTAATTTACAAATGCACAGGTGGAGCTGTGAGTCGAGGAGCACGCCAAGACTCTCAACTTGAGGGACCAAGGAGGGACGCACCCCATCAGTGATGGGGGCCTCTACTCCCTTTCCCCTTCCCACCAACATCACCTCCGTCTAATCAGTATTCAGCTTCAGCTGGCTCATCCTCATCCAATCCCCCACTGCAGCCAGACACCGGGTAAACACCGAGACTGCAAGGCCTGGGTCAGATGAAAATGAGAGATAAAGCTGGGTGTCATCAACATACTGATGACACCCAGCTTCAAACCCTCTCACGATCTCGCCCGAAGGCTGCATGTACACCTTGAACAGGAGAGGGGACAGAATGGATCCCTGTGGAACTCCACACATGAGACCCTGGGGGGGGGGGAAGATGTAAAATCCCCCAGTACCACATGCTGAGTTCTTCCGGCCAGGAATGAGCGGAACCCTTCAACAACAATTCTGCCCACCCCAGCATGGTCCCACAGGTGCGTCACCAACATCTCATGATCAACCATGTCAAAAGCTACTGACAGATCTAACAAAATCAACAGAGTGGACCGACCTTGGTCCAACTCCCAGCACAGTTCATCAACCAAGGCCACAAGCGCAGTCTCAGTGCCATAGTGTGGATGAAAGCTGGACTGCGAGGGATCAAGGAAACTGATGCAGTTCAGATGCCCCTGGAACTGTTGGACCACCACCAGTTCAATAACCTTCCCTAAAAAGGGAAGGTTAGAGACTGGCCAATAACTGGCAAGGGAGTCAATGTCAAGAGATGGCTTCTTGAGCAAAGGCTGCACCACATTCTCCTTCAGGCACCTCGTGACCCTGTCTTCCACAAGGGAGGCACTGATCACCACCCCCAGCAATGGCCCCAACATCTCCCGGCTGGCTTACACCAGCCAGGACGGGTAGGGATCCAGTTTGCAAGTTGTGGCCCTCACAGCCCCCAGCATCTCCACCACATCAATAACTGTGATACCTGCTGAAACTGATCCCACAAAACCGGACCAGATGGGGCATCCATAACTTCGGGTACATCTACCATATTAAGTGCAGTGTCAAAGACGTGGTGGATACGAGCGATTTTATCTGCGAAATAGTCAATAAACATGTCACAGCGAGCACTGGAAGATTCCAGTTCCAAGCAGAGAGAGACCAGACTGATCAGCCCCTTCACTACCTGGAAAAGCTCAGCTGGACGAGACTTTGCAGATGACATGATGGTAGCAAAGAACCTACTCTTTGCTACCCACATAGCCATGGCATAGGCCTTTAACGCAGCTCTATGCTGCAATCGGTCAGCTTCAATATGAGTATGGTGCCACCGTCGCTATAACTGTCTCCCCACCTGCTTCAGCTGACGCAGGTCTTCCGTGAACCTTGGAGCCCTGCACTGCCTATGCTTGGGGAGCGGACACCTGGGAGCCGTCTGGTTGATGGCCTCAGCTAACAAGGTGTTCCAGAGAGCAACGAGGTCATTGAGTGATCGACCACTGAGACTGGAAGGTATATCCCCCAGAGCATTCCGGAACCACTCCGGTTCCATAAGTCTCTGGGGTGAACCATACTAATTGCTGAAGGCAGACATGCACTGGGAGACTGGCCTGTAGGAGATAATGATCTGTCCATGACAAGGGCACAGATAACACCTCCCCCACTAACAGATTCCCTGCCTCAAAGCCAGTGTAAAACACCTAATCCAGAGTGTGGGTGCCCTGTTTGTGGGGCCTCCAAGTAGGATTGCCACCTTCTTAGAAGCTTTGACCTGGAGAGGACAGGGCAAAAAAAAGAGACTCTCCCGCCCCTCTTGGAAATGACTACACCCCCTTTGGAGCATTGTTATATCATGCTTTGAAGGGGGTGGGGCAGGGCAAAGGGACCCCCCTGTCCCTTCCTAACATGGCCATGTCGCCCTGATGGTATTGTGACCTCTGATGTCGCCTCTGCAGAGGGCGTGGCAACATGAGAAACTAAGGTGTTGGGGAAACCTCTTCCTCCCACCCTTTTCTGATGTGGCCTCCTTTCTCTCCTTCAAATTTCCTGGGTTATCCAGACATCCTGAGAAACCCAGGGAAATCAGGGTTTACCTTGAGCCCAGAGATGATGGATCAAAACCCCCATCCCCAAGCATTCACAGCTCAACAGGAGCATATCACTTCTGGGTGCTGAAACCCAACTTCTCATTAGCCTGGAAATCAGCTCCTTGAAGAGACATCCTGACACTGGCAACTCTGGCTCCCGCTCAAAACCTTTTACCAGCATTGATTTCCAATAAGCCTCCCAAGTAGCTTTTGATCCTGGGTCCCTCCTAGCCAAAGAGTGAGTGCTTTTGCGGCTGGTCTGCATGATGCAGCTAATGATGCCCTGGGCCATGGCACACTCTTCTCTCTCCTAGCCCAATTAAGGATCAACGAACTGCTATCCTCTTAGCAGCAGCTACGGGCTAGTTGGCTATAGTGACTGCAGTGATATAAGTAGTGTAGATCGGTCGGTAATCCCCCAAAGCACAACACAACTAGCCATCCTTCTTCTGCTGGGGTAACAGCCTCCCTGCACCTTGTAGGAAGAACTGAACCGGAGAGTTCTATCCACCAGCAACTGCTTACAAATTTGGTGTGCTTCTCACCAAGGGACAGTGAAGCACAGAAGGACCTATCCTTTCACAAGTGGTAGCATTTCTGATGGGAAAGGTGCTGACTGGACATGTGGCTGGAGATCTCCTTTGGAGTTGTCTCATTGTGAGATGAGCCTCATTGTGATATATGTGCTGTGCACACAGGATGGATGAAAACAGAAGTGATGGCTTCCACCGCTGCCACAGACTTCCCTGGGAGGTGGTGGGAGCTGTCACTCTGGCAGGGATCTGTCCTGGCTGCCAAATAAACATGACTGTGGCTGGGCAGGGGAGATGCATGGATGTGTGTCGCGTGGCCCTGCCCCCATGTTGTACCCAGAGGCTTGCCCCCTCCCTGACGGGTGGCCATGATGGACAATGACTGCCACCATGGCTGTCTCTTATACACATCTAGATGTGTATAAGAGACAGGGTTTCACGTTTCCTGAGTGGTGTGAATGCCTGCTGGGAAACACTCAGGTGGTGGCAGTGGAATATCAAGGGTTTGGGGGTGGGGTTGCCAGCTGTGGGAACCCCTAGCCAGAGATTTGGAGAAACACAGTGAGGTGGGTGGCTCAGCTGTATAGCGCCCCTTACTGACATTTTGCCATAATCTATTCCATTGTCCATATCAACCAACATCTACCTGTATCTGCATTGAAAAACAGTTACCTCTTGTTCTATCTTCTCTGGCTGTGGAGAATAACTGTTCTCCACCTTTTTTTGTGGCATACTTTTAGATGTTTGAACACAGCTGTTATTCCCTGCCCCCAACCCTACTCTTCTTTTCCATAAGCAAAATGTTCTCATTTCCTTTAGCCTCTCTTCTATGGCTTCCATTTCATCCTATTTATAACATCGGTTACTCTCCTCTGAATTCTCGCCAATTTCTCAACACAATGCTCTTGGTGAAGACTTACCAGTGCCCTGTAAGGTGGGTGCTAAAACTGAGATGGTGCCATCATTCCTGGCAGTAACCACTCCCCATACTGGTTGTCCCAGCAAAGAGGCCAAGAATGGAAAGCGCCATGGAAAATGAATTACTGGGCAATCCAAGGAAGGGAATTCCTTCAGGACAGGGTAGATGCATGCTAGCTAGAAGTTAAAGCAATCCACATTTCTGTTTGTCAACCGACAAACAGGGGTAAACCATAGGGCTACCAATTCTCTTCAGCACTCAGTTCATACGAAGTAACAAAACAACAGAAAACTGGCTATTTGAACTCTCCTGTCTAGTGCGAGTGAGCTGGACTAGTTACAACACAACAGCAGCTCACATACAAAGCCTGCAAACACGCTTAGTGATGATGGTCATTCCAATGTGACTCCAGAGTCACTCTGGGGCAACTCCAGATTGACAACGGTTTAACCATGGATCCGCCTTCAAGATGTGGTAGAGGAGAGGCTTGGGCTTAGGCTAGCAGCTGGTCTAACCAAACTGGAACTAGTGCCTAAGCAGCGGCCACAGTGGCTGTGATTCACACTGTTTATTCTGGAGTAAGTGGTTTGTGGATCATGGCCAGTGGCATTGATGGAATCATTTTGTCTGCTGACCTAGGCCAGCGTGAGCTCCTCTTGCCAGAGGAAGCAAATGATGTTCACTGGCTTCAATGGGAACTGGTTAAACCCCACAATTGGCAAAACATGTGGCTTGCGAGCATCTCTTGAGTGGGCAGGAATTAGTGAGGGGATGTTGACCCCACTGCAGCATGGTCACTCCCAGTAACCACTGAGGGGCTGCCAGGGTTGATATCCTAACTGGAGAACAACAAGTAGCGGTGGGGCAGAGGCTGCAATAGGGGCCCAGACTAGCTGGCTCCAGCATCCCAGCCTTGGAAATGGCACAAAACCAGGTAGGTAAGAGTAGGGAACAGGTAGGGTCAGGTCAGGTGAGAGGTAAGGAAGCCCCGTTCCTACCTGTGCCCTCTCCCATTTCCCCTACTCCGAAAGTACATGTTGGAGGTGGAGGATTAAAAAGAAAATTATTGCCTTTCAAAAAAAAAAAAAAAAAAGTTTTCCAGAAGTGGGTCTAGTGAAGCACGTGACTTTTAATTACTAGTTTGTGTGAACCAGGGGGGCATCTCATTCCTCATCTCATCTCAGCCCAGTGCTGAGAACTGGGCTAGTTGGCTTTTTGAAAGCCAGCTGTACTCTGGGTGTTCCCAGTTTGCTGAGGGAGACCAGTCATTACAGCAAACCAATCTCAGGAGCTAGCCAGGCATGCTTTGCCTGCCTGCTTTCTCTTGCTCGCTCTCATGCGATGCAATCATTGACTTTCATCTTCTGCTGCCTCTTGTTTACATAATCTCCATCACAAAAGCAGACTACAATGCAGTCTCCTCTCTGTCCTTTCCTCAAACAATGCAGGCTCTTAGCTGAGTAAGGCTCTGCATCGACAATGAGATCCACACATTGGGGCTCTGTGCAGGTGCAGAGCTTGCTTGCTTGGATTTCATTCACTGCAGGATCAGAGGCTTCCTGCTCCCAGCAAGACACATCAGGAGGGCATAGCAAGACAGACAGGCAATCCTTGGAGCTGGGACCTAGGAGCCAGTATTCCTGGGCCATTTACTCTCATCATGAGATAACAGGAGTGAAAAGGAATAACAATATACCCTATGGGAGATTAATTGGGTCCTACAGCTCTATTTGTGGGTCCTACAGCTTTACCACTGACTCCTTGGGTGTCCTTGGGCAGGTCACTTAAACTCACACTAACCACTTGTAAAATAAATGTCTAAGGATCCCACTGAGAAGAAACTGCCTTTGATCCTGGTAAAAGCAGAGAGGAAGCAGAGCTGGCTTCATGATATACAGCAACCTGCCACTGGAGCAGGAACACGCTGTGATGACCAAGGGGGACATAGGTGTTTTAGGGGTCCCAGCCAAGACTTACAACCCCCTCCTGGGTGGGTGATTCCTGCCACTCACCACTACCCCTGAGAGATACCTCTGGGATCTGTTCTTTCCTTGTGCTTTGGTGATGCTTGGACCTGTTGCATGTCATGACAATAAAGTATAACTGAACTGAATCCCATTTGAAGAAAAGCACTGATTTTTTAAATCCCATTTCTTGGCAGTGGGGGAGGTAGGGGGAAGGAGGCCATTATTGTTGGTACAGGGCTTTGAGATCCTTGGCAGAAAGATGATAATGGACCTAAATACCTCCCTGGTGAAACCCAACTCACTCCTATAGAACCGGATCAGTGCTTGCTGATTGGGATTTTGGCAAATTACACCACTGGGGTAGTCTTCCTTTTTTCACTGGGCAAGCTCTTCCACTTCCTTGTCAAAGTGTGAAACAGCAAATGTTGCTAAATAGCATCACTGAGCTGATGAGGATGAGTCACTGAGTGCCAGAGACCATCAGCTGTCGTCCCTTCCCAGTCGCCCCCTGAAATTGATTTTTGGTTGGGTGCGCACTCTGTGCACTGCCTCGATTGCCATTTTCCTGTGTTGTTTAAAAGCAGGAATGTAGCAAATCTGGTATTCACTGTGCGTCCACAGCCCTGTACATAAGGCTTGGGTGATGGGGCGGAGCTTGTTGACCCGTGTATTTTGGAAGCAAAGAAAATTTCACACGCAGACACGCACACATACATAAAGTAGACTGAGAATATTCAGGTTGCAAATGCATTACACTTTCTTAGTTTGAAGAAACAACCTTGGTAAGTAGAACACCAACTTTGGATTGATATGAGCCTCTGCTGTTATATTTAATCAAAATAAATAAGAATAATTGATCCCATGCCTCCCCTCTATCAGAGCACTACGCAAACATTAATTAAGCCGCTCAATAACCTGGCAAGATTATGACACCTATTTGCAAATGGGTAAGATGACTCTTAAAGGGCCCAGATCTTTCACACTTCTGCTGATCAGCAGCACCTCGCAGGAGTGTCAGCACAAGAGGTATGAGATTGGCAGGGAACAGGTCCTAGGGGATTTGGGGAGACACTTTAGTGCTACCCTCCAAAATGCCTGTTACCCCGGACCTAATACCCACCCTGCCCAAATTGGGTGTGTGTGTATGTAGCAGAAGTAGTAGTTTTACAGCATCTCTCTTCCCTTAATGCTTCTGCTGCTGCTCTCCCAACTGAGCTACAGTGGCACAAACAAGCAGCAGTAAGCGACAGCGTAGAAGCTGCAGAAGGGATTTGAGGGAGGGAGGCCCCCGAGGCAGGGGAGAGTAGCAGTCCCTAGATTTGAGTGGAAAGCGTCTACTTACAGGGAAATGTTTGGGAGGGATCTCCCTGTCCCCTCCCTTCCCCTTGTCAGGCCTATTCTCTCATGGGATCCATTGCACAGCAAGATACTACTCAACAAGCGGGAGGGAGACGAAATCAGGCCACCAAGGAGTAAGGGTCCTTAAATGCCTCCCCCAGTCCCTGGTACTTCAGTTCCTGGGTGCAGAGTCTTGGAAAGATATGGCTCCACCTAGAGCCCCAGGGAGTTAGTGAGTGCTCAGAATCCCTGGGATGTGTGAGCATGGGTCTAAGCCCCCAATGGAAGCAACCCTGGTACTTTGGAAACTTTTAGCCTAATTGTCTTGCCCAGGGTCTGGGGCTAGAAGCCAGGAGGTCAGAGCAGAGTCTGAGAAACAGGGGCTCCCGGCTTCTAGACCCAGCAGTATCACTCATGTGACTCTTTGCTTTGGGAGCTCCTGCCTGCTAGGTTTGCAGTGACCAAGCCTAAGGCAGCCTGTCATTTCCTATCAGCAGCTACAAAGGCTGACCGTGGGTATGAAGCTCCTTTCACGTCTCTCGGAGTGTGGGATTTCCAGCCATAGTGCCATGATGTCATCCCCCATGATCCTCCCCTTTGGCTGCTGCCCCTCCAGTTTGCTGCCCTGCCCTGCCCAGCCTAGCCACAAGCCCCCACACCAGGGCCTACAAGAATATTTTCTCCAACTAACCCAGATGAGGCTCTTTTTGTCAGAGTCTTGTGGGAAGAGCCTGCCTTAAGGTGAGGAGTGTAATGCAAACATGTAGATCCCTGAGGGTCTTTACAGGGTTCCCAACCACCCATCCACCACCTGCTCTTTTTCTCTGGACCAGATCCAGGTAGGTAGGTGCCCCATGGCCTTTGCAAAACATGGTCCTTCAGCTACCCACAGGGCCAAAGCTAGGTTGGAATGGGCCCTAGTGCAGAAGATGGGATGGGGATCCACCAGGGAGCCTGGCTTCATCCCACATTCATGGGCCTCAGTGCAGCTGCCCCACCTGTCCCTATTAGAGCTATGCCCTTGGCTGCCCACCCTGTACAGTCTGCCTCCTTCACTATGGAACAGGTGTAGAGGGAGAGGGTAGGGGCAGCTGCTCTGTGCATCTGCAGGCTGGAGCTCACACATGAACTGCACTGGTCTGCTCTGTGCCAGCATTGGAGAGAGGGGTGGAGGGCACTGCTGGTTGCCCTCACCTCTCCTCTGCACTGGTGGGATGGCTGCTAGTGTGTGTGTGTGTGGGGGGGGGGGGGATGGGGGGGAGGCAGGGCAGCTTGCACATATTCAATGCTATCCCTTTTTGAACCAACAGATGCTCCATTAGGGAGGGATGCTGAATAAGGGCCAGTGTTGTTCAGGTGCAGTGTTTAAGTTTAATCATAATTTATAGCCTGCCCCCTTGCCCAATGGCAGCTTGGGGTTTTGTATAATAAAGAATAAGAACACAATGTAAAAATACAATTAAAAACTATTAAAATATACAAACAGATGAGCTCGAATAACCCAATATCTCCCCCCCCCCAAAATACACCCCCCCACCTACTACCCGTCCCCCTCACCAAACGCCTGGTGAAACAGTCAGGTCTTACATTGTCTATGGAAGGAGGGAAGATCCGGAGAGAGGTGCACTTCTGTCGGGAGGGAGTTCCACAGCCGAGGTGCAGCCACCGAGAACGTCCTCTCAAACGTTGCCCCCTCAGGATACTCAGGGGACCTCCAAGAAGGCACCCCCGGCCGACTGCAGGGGCCGATCCAGGACACGAGGGGTGAGGCGGTCCCACAGGTATGTGGGGTCCAGATCGCATAGGGCTTTAAAAGTCATAATCAACACCTTGAATTGGACCCGGAAGTCTATAGGCAGCCAGTGCAGCAAGCGGAGCACCAGTGCTACGTGCTCACGGTGGCCCGTTCCTGTCAGGAGGTGCGCTGCTGCATTCTGCACCAGCTGCAGTCTCTGGGTCGTCACCAGGGGCAGCCCCACGTAGAGTGCATTGCAGTAGTCCAATCTCAAAGTGATGAATGCATGGAGGACAGTAGCCAGATTGGAGCCAGAGATGTAAGGCCGAAGACGACGAACCAGATGTAATTTACAAATGCACAGGTGGAGCTGTGAGTCGAGGAGCACGCCAAGACTCTCAACTTGAGGGACCAAGGAGGGACGCACCCCATCAGTGATGGGGGCCTCTACTCCCTTGCCCCTTCCCACCAACATCACCTCCGTCTAATCAGTATTCAGCTTCAGCTGGCTCATCCTCATCCAATCCCCCACTGCAGCCAGACACCGGGTAAACACCGAGACTGCAAGGCCTGGGTCAGATGAAAATGAGAGATAAAGCTGGGTGTCATCAACATACTGATGACACCCAGCTTCAAACCCTCTCACGATCTCGCCCGAAGGCTGCATGTACACCTTGAACAGGAGAGGGGACAGAATGGATCCCTGTGGAACTCCACACATGAGACCCTGGGGGGGGGGGAAGATGTAAAATCCCCCAGTACCACATGCTGAGTTCTTCCGGCCAGGAATGAGCGGAACCCTTCAACAACAATTCTGCCCACCCCAGCATGGTCCCACAGGTGCGTCACCAACATCTCATGATCAACCATGTCAAAAGCTACTGACAGATCTAACAAAATCAACAGAGTGGACCGACCTTGGTCCAACTCCCAGCACAGTTCATCAACCAAGGCCACAAGCGCAGTCTCAGTGCCATAGTGTGGATGAAAGCTGGACTGCGAGGGATCAAGGAAACTGATGCAGTTCAGATGCCCCTGGAACTGTTGGACCACCACCAGTTCAATAACCTTCCCTAAAAAGGGAAGGTTAGAGACTGGCCAATAACTGGCAAGGGAGTCAATGTCAAGAGATGGCTTCTTGAGCAAAGGCTGCACCACATTCTCCTTCAGGCACCTCGTGACCCTGTCTTCCACAAGGGAGGCACTGATCACCACCCCCAGCAATGGCCCCAACATCTCCCGGCTGGCTTACACCAGCCAGGACGGGTAGGGATCCAGTTTGCAAGTTGTGGCCCTCACAGCCCCCAGCATCTCCACCACATCAATAACTGTGATACCTGCTGAAACTGATCCCACAAAACCGGACCAGATGGGGCATCCATAACTTCGGGTACATCTACCATATTAAGTGCAGTGTCAAAGACGTGGTGGATACGAGCGATTTTATCTGCGAAATAGTCAATAAACATGTCACAGCGAGCACTGGAAGATTCCAGTTCCAAGCAGAGAGAGACCAGACTGATCAGCCCCTTCACTACCTGGAAAAGCTCAGCTGGACGAGACTTTGCAGATGACATGATGGTAGCAAAGAACCTACTCTTTGCTACCCACATAGCCATGGCATAGGCCTTTAACGCAGCTCTATGCTGCAATCGGTCAGCTTCAATATGAGTATGGTGCCACCGTCGCTATAACTGTCTCCCCACCTGCTTCAGCTGACGCAGGTCTTCCGTGAACCTTGGAGCCCTGCACTGCCTATGCTTGGGGAGCGGACACCTGGGAGCCGTCTGGTTGATGGCCTCAGCTAACAAGGTGTTCCAGAGAGCAACGAGGTCATTGAGTGATCGACCACTGAGACTGGAAGGTATATCCCCCAGAGCATTCCGGAACCACTCCGGTTCCATAAGTCTCTGGGGTGAACCATACTAATTGCTGAAGGCAGACATGCACTGGGAGACTGGCCTGTAGGAGATAATGATCTGTCCATGACAAGGGCACAGATAACACCTCCCCCACTAACAGATTCCCTGCCTCAAAGCCAGTGTAAAACACCTAATCCAGAGTGTGGGTGCCCTGTTTGTGGGGCCTCCAAGTAGGATTGCCACCTTCTTAGAAGCTTTGACCTGGAGAGGACAGGGCAAAAAAAAGAGACTCTCCCGCCCCTCTTGGAAATGACTACACCCCCTTTGGAGCATTGTTATATCATGCTTTGAAGGGGGTGGGGCAGGGCAAAGGGACCCCCCTGTCCCTTCCTAACATGGCCATGTCGCCCTGATGGTATTGTGACCTCTGATGTCGCCTCTGCAGAGGGCGTGGCAACATGAGAAACTAAGGTGTTGGGGAAACCTCTTCCTCCCACCCTTTTCTGATGTGGCCTCCTTTCTCTCCTTCAAATTTCCTGGGTTATCCAGACATCCTGAGAAACCCAGGGAAATCAGGGTTTACCTTGAGCCCAGAGATGATGGATCAAAACCCCCATCCCCAAGCATTCACAGCTCAACAGGAGCATATCACTTCTGGGTGCTGAAACCCAACTTCTCATTAGCCTGGAAATCAGCTCCTTGAAGAGACATCCTGACACTGGCAACTCTGGCTCCCGCTCAAAACCTTTTACCAGCATTGATTTCCAATAAGCCTCCCAAGTAGCTTTTGATCCTGGGTCCCTCCTAGCCAAAGAGTGAGTGCTTTTGCGGCTGGTCTGCATGATGCAGCTAATGATGCCCTGGGCCATGGCACACTCTTCTCTCTCCTAGCCCAATTAAGGATCAACGAACTGCTATCCTCTTAGCAGCAGCTACGGGCTAGTTGGCTATAGTGACTGCAGTGATATAAGTAGTGTAGATCGGTCGGTAATCCCCCAAAGCACAACACAACTAGCCATCCTTCTTCTGCTGGGGTAACAGCCTCCCTGCACCTTGTAGGAAGAACTGAACCGGAGAGTTCTATCCACCAGCAACTGCTTACAAATTTGGTGTGCTTCTCACCAAGGGACAGTGAAGCACAGAAGGACCTATCCTTTCACAAGTGGTAGCATTTCTGATGGGAAAGGTGCTGACTGGACATGTGGCTGGAGATCTCCTTTGGAGTTGTCTCATTGTGAGATGAGCCTCATTGTGATATATGTGCTGTGCACACAGGATGGATGAAAACAGAAGTGATGGCTTCCACCGCTGCCACAGACTTCCCTGGGAGGTGGTGGGAGCTGTCACTCTGGCAGGGATCTGTCCTGGCTGCCAAATAAACATGACTGTGGCTGGGCAGGGGAGATGCATGGATGTGTGTCGCGTGGCCCTGCCCCCATGTTGTGTGAAGTAGCCAGCCCCCGCCCCCCCGGCTGACAGGCAGTCATGTTGGCCAATGACAGCCACCATGGTGTCTGCCCCTCCCCCGCCACTCCAGACCACGGCAAGTAAGTGGGCTTTCAGACGTGAAAGCCCACTTTACTCTGGGTCCGGTAGCTGTTTCCTGGCCGTGTTGGTGCAGGGATTTCCCCGAGTCACAGCATGGGCTAAGTGCCAACACCACCTGGGACATGGCCCGGGTTAACATCTGGCAGTGCTTTCAGATGTAGCGGTGGCCCGCGGTTCCACGCAGGTCAAAGCATGGAAATGCAGGCTATCGTCACGTCTGAAAACACCCTCTGTCTCCTCTGAGTGGACAAAACTGCAAGATAGTCCACCCACCCTAGAGGAAGGAGCTCATCGTGAAATGACTGTGCCATTTCATATTTGTGAAGTTCATTTGCATAGTGGCTCAAGTGGATGGATCTTTGTTAGTGAGGCAAAATTTACATAGTTGGTAACTTTGCTTTGGGGGGCCATTAGTCTGAAGTGGACATAGCTGTTGGTTCCCACAATTTTTCTCAGGTAATCTCACCTTGAAACTTAAATATAATTCCATGACCCTAGAAAGCACCCAAAACATGTAAAGTAGAGCGAATAGTAACCAAGATCATGGAAACATAAGCCCCAGAAGAGATGCTGTAGAGATTGAGGTGAGCTCTAGTGGGTTTTCTATTCTATTCTATTCTATTCTATTCATGAGTACCTTTCAGTAGCGCATTAAGTAACATGATCTAACACCTGCCATGTGTGGTTCTTACTTCCCTCAGGGGAAGTTTGTGTATACAAATTAAGCAGGGTCAGATGATGCTGTCTATTCTGCAGTGTGGGAGCCGCTATGCCCTGGCTCAGTCAGCATGTACGCACCAGTGCATTGGCCTAGCCTGGTGGTGCTGCTGCATGACACTGATATTTATTTACACTGTGGCTGCCACAAAGGCCGTTTTTAAACAAGCATGGCTGGGGTGTGTGTCTGTGTACGCTGAGTGGAATAGCCACTGAGCGCCCACTCAGGTGGAATGTGTGGGGAGATATTCTAATAGACTGCTCCCTGGGTGGGTACTGCGGCAGCCGCCACACACTCCCCCTGCCACGGAGCACGGGGTAGGGAGAAGTGGGCAGGGCTGGCCTTTGAAATTAGTGGGCATCTTTAGACATAACGAAGATCGGGTAACAAAACCCCTAAGCACATGTTTGGCCATTGTGTGTAAGCACCATAACAATCCCAGCACCAATTTGGCCACCCGTTGAACACACGATGTGAACACCATTGCATCACAAGGACAATTTGTGTTTCAGCTGAACACGTGGTCAACGTTGTGTCTAATGATATTGTGTGACGTGTTAGCAGGTACAACACGGGGAACGAGGTGGCAACGCTTGCGTGCTGACAGCGGGTGGCAAACAAAACACTGATGTGCCCCAAGATGGGCTGTGTGTCTAAGCAGCGCCACGTGGTGAACACAGGGCCAAACAGGTATTCATATCAAGGTCAAAACACACTTCAGACAGCTGTTGACGTATCTAAAGATGCCCAATATGTCCTGGCCAAGCGCTGGGGAACTTGGCTCCCCAGCACTCCCGGCCAGTTCCTGTGCCTTGCAAAGGCTGTTCCCCTGCCCACAATATGTGTGTTTTAACCTATATCAACACCGGTTTGGCCCTGTGTTCACCATGTGGCGCTGCTTAGACACACAACACATCTTGGGGCAAATTGATGTTTTGCTCGCCACCCGATCTCAGCACGCAAGTGCTGCCACCTCATTCCCTGTGTTTTACCTGCAAACACTCCACGTGATATCATTAGACACAACTCTGGCAATGGGTTCAGCAGAAACAAGCAAATTGTCCTTGTGATGTAATGGTGTTCATATCGCGTGTTCCATGGGTGGCCAAGTTGGTGCTGGGATTATTATGTTGCTTACACACGACAGCCAAACATGTGCTTAGGGGTTTTGACACCTGATCTTTGTTATGTCTAAAGATGCCCAGGGTCTCTGAATGGTGGACCACTCAGCTTACATAGCTGGCTGCCACTGTTCATACAGGCTGGGTATATGTGGGCATTAGTTTCCACATATTTTTTTGGTTACCTCTGTACGGTGCACTCTTGTCAGTGCTCCGGGACTGGGTGCTGTGTGGGTCACAGGAGCACCCACCCCACCTTCACACGGGTGTTTGGGTGGGTGGTTGATGGGTGGCCATGAGTGTTTGTGTCTCGTTTAAAAACGGCAAAAGATGCAGCTCATTTGGAGGGGCAGCAGGGTGCCACCTACTCTGTAGTGCTGCTCCTCTTGCCTACCCCAACTCTGACCAGCTTCTCTCCCCTCAAACTCTGCATCTGAAGCCCCACTCCCAGTGGAGGGTGTGGTGGAGAAAGTGGCTGAGGAGTAGGGGCTGCGCACCATTGGGTATATCTGAGCTAGGCAGGGCTAGGGGCAGGGACTCTGGTGCAGCAGATATGCAGGTGGCCTTGCTGTGCAGAGATGGTATGGAGGGGGGGAGGGGGAAATGTATGGCTAAGCATGGAACCCTCATATACTTTCATCCGCCCCTATGAGGAAGGCTTTGTTTGGTGGGTGTGTAGCTTGGCTTGTGTTTTCTTGACTGTTAATGAACACTCCTGTGGGATTGTGCTAGTGAAGGCTGGTAGAAGGAATCGGCCTCACCCGTGGAGTGCAGTGCTTTGAAATGGTTCTTTGCCCTCTCCTGACTGTGGCAGGGTGTCAGTCTGCTTTTGATAGTGTGGGAAGAGGACATCCTGCCTTGGAGCAGGGGCTTCTTAAGGTCCTTTCAAACCCTAAAATGCTTTGATTCTATCTCCAGGGCTTCCAAGATGGACAGTGACACCACATTCCCCCATCCTAACCAACGTGCTCACCTTTTCCCATCTTCCTGAACTTCCCACCGATAAGCGAGCTGTGCTTTCAGGTGCTGTGGGGCAGGTGACCTGCTCTCTGGCTGCATTGTGACTGTTTCTGAGCCGCCCGGGAACAGATGTTCCAGGTGAGCAGCTTCAGACTCAGGGTGTGATCCTCCGGGTGAATAGCACCAGTGCTACCACTTGCTAGCGGGCATGAGGCCTGTTGAAGGGAATGGGATTCATGCCCTTGCCAAGCTCTGGCACTATCTGTTCAGAGGATTGCACTGAGTGAAGTTCCCAGTGAGCCTGTTGCTGGCTAATGGCACTTAACAATGAGAGATCTTAGTGCTAATGTGTACATGGCTGAAAGCCCAAAGCCCTCCTTACCCAGCCAGGCACAGGACAGCTGAGGTTGTTGTGCCTGATGACACAGAGCAGGTGACCGCTAAGCGAGGAAACAGCCTAATTTGCTAGAGTCTGGCTGCAGCAGTAACAGGAATACTCTGATGCTAAATCAGCCCCGGAGGGCACGCGTGTGGGAGTCTCCTGCTGCTACAATCTCGAGGTCTAACAAGAAATCTGAATCCCTCCTACGGGAAATGCCTGCATGTTGATCCTTCAGAGCTTGCAGAATTAGCTCCTGCTGCTCTCCATGGATGAGGGGTGCTTAAGTGACTGAAAGAGAGTTGGGGATAGGAGAGGAGGAGCTGAGGGACAAACTTTAAAGGGGAATCATCAGAACGTACAAGGGTGTGGCCATTCCGAAAGCTATAGCCCCAAATAGTTATGAACTAGTTATAGTTCATGAGTTGCCAAATTGTGAGACTGGCTTTAAATCATGAGATTTAAATTATTTTGGGACAGGGGTTCTTTCCTTTGCCTTCTGGTTTCTGAGCCACTAAGGTCATGAAGTTGGGAGTTGCCCAATTTCGGGAGCTGAGGATTTAATAAACCCCTTAAAATGAAGAGGCAAGGGATTAAATCACATGCGTTGGTAACCCTGCATTCCCTATCCTTTTCCCATTGCCACTATCCCACCGTGCTCTGTACATGCTCTAAGGGGAAACACACATCAGTTGCCAAACTGGTCTTCAAAGCAGCAGGCACCTCCACTGCTCCCTCTCTTGGCAGCTGAGTGCATGGCTAATTGTCTGTGCATACGTTTGTAACACACAACATACGTATGTACGTGTGTGTGTATGTATGCAGTGGGGCTCTTTGGAGTCTTTTAAAAACCCCAGGGCAAATGGATTTTGGACTGGTCGACAGCTTAAATATTTAACCTCTTCCCTCCAGACCCAAAGTAACTTAGCTTTGCTACTCTTCTGCTCCAGGCAGTTCCCTGTTCATCCAGAATGTACTAGCTGGGTGGGGTGAGGAGAGCATCATGGCAACAGACTACCCGCCTCCTTCAAGATTGGAAGAGGGGAGCTTAGTCACCCAGTGTCTGTGGCAGGAACTCAGGGGAGCCAGCAGCAGAGAGAGACAATGGGACTGGACTCAGCTTTGCCTCCCCCACCTCCCCATTTTTAAAGATGGCTCGGGGAACCAGTCACTAGAGCACCTACCGAAGGTTACCAGATGTCCCACTTAGGCAGGAGAATCATGCTTGGAGCTAGTCTGACATGCTACCCACTGGAGGCTGGGCGGGGTCATTTAAATATCCTGCATCTGGACAGTGTGATGGCCTCCAGGCAGCTGGGTGGGTGGCGTGAGAGCTAGGCCCCTGCCTGCTACCTCTACCGCCTGTTGCCTCCACTACTGGTGAGTATCTCTTTTTTTTTGTGTGTGTGTCTGTATGACAGTGTCTATGTGTGTGTACATCTGTCTGTGCTAATGTTAATTTATACACATTTATGCAAATATGTGTTGATTTATCCAGATTCATGCAAATAGGGTGGGGTGTGGATGTCCCACTTGGACGTTTTCAAAATCTGGTCATTTTACAGGGTGTGTAATCTTTTCTCTCCTGCAGGCCAATTTGAAAATTAGTACAAGTTTTGTGGGGGGCAGATAGGAGTTGGTGCGTGTGTGTGTGTGTGTGTGCGCGTGCGCACGTGTGCACTTAAAGGGTGTTCGCAGCATGAGGGAAAGAAGGAGAGGGTCCAGGTCATCATGCATCTGTGCCATGGATAAATTCTCTCTATTTGAGCGCATGCCCTCCTCTCTGCTTCATTCTCCTGAGCTTACTCTTTCAGTGCTTGAGACGAGGGTCTGGATCCAGATCCAAGAATTGTAAAGAGACCAAATAAAAAACAGGTGTGGGCTGCATTTGACCCAGTGGCAGGGGTTTCCCAACCCTACATGACACCTATCCCCTTTGCATACCTTCCAGCTGTACTGTTGGGAACTGTACCAACAGTTTTCCTGGTACAGTACTGGGTTTGGGACCCTTGCATCACTTTTCCAGTGTTGTAAAAGTCCAAAACTCAGTACAGTACTGGCAGAGAAAGCAATGTGCTGCCCCAAGAACAGCAACAGTAGGAGGACTCTGTCACTGCCGTTACTTGGGTTCTGGAGGCTGGATGTGGGGTTGGGGTGGGCTGCATTAACAGGTAGGACAGGGAGATGGGTCTTTCAGGAGGGGAAGAAGCACTGTTGCATTATTATTATAAACATTTATATAGTGCCAGTCGTGTGACCTGGCGCTGTACAGAACATAGAACTAGATGCAGTCCCTGCCTGTGGCTTACAATCTAAAAGGCTGGGAGGCAAGATGATGGGAGAGGTGGCAACCCGGCATGAGAGTTTCTGAGTGTGTGTGTATATCCATTTGTGTGTCTGTATGTGTGAGTGTCTGTGTATGTGAATGAGTGTAAATGAGAGTACATGAGTGTGTATGTGCAAATGAGAGTGCTGTAGCACGACTGTGTATGTGAATGAGTGCACAAATATGAATGAGAGTCAGTGTGCGTATGAGAGAGCAAGTGTGTAAGTATATATGTGAAAGTGTGTGTGTGCGAGCCCGGGATTGGGCTTGTCGGCCAAGGGGCAGAGCTTGCCCCTGTTTTCTCCTGTGAAATGTTGGCAGGTATGCCTTGGATGAGCACCCCCTCAACAAACCAAATAGGCACATACTTTGTGCACTTCAGGTAAACAGCCACCCACAAATTCCACACACCTGGCACCCACTGGCACAGAAGCCACATCAACATCAAGATTTATTTTGGAACAACAAAGCGCTCACACTAGCCAAAAAGGCCCAGGAGGGCAGCTGCTCCCTGACAAGAGCCCTTGAGGAGAGAGCGGCTCTTTCTGATGTTAATTACAGAGCTGTCTTCTAAAGCAAACTCCTCTGCCGGGAGGGAGACAGGGCCTGATGGGTTTTTCCACACCCTGATCTTTGGAGGCAAGGCCTTGGCTATGCTGTGATCTAATCCGGCACTGGGCAGTGCTGCCAAAAAGAACTATCACAGACAATTTATAGGGGCAGGGGGAAGGGAAGGAGAGGTTTTTTTTTTTTTACAGTTTGCAGAATATGAGGGAAGGACAAAGCTGACTGAGTCAGTAAACAATGTTGCTTCAAGTGGCTTCCATTGCAATCCTGTTTGCCTGCAGCCTCCCAACCCTGCGCCAGTCATTCAATCCTGGGCTCTCCGCAAACACAGCTGTGCTGAGGCCCATCCATTCTCCGCTCATGCCTCCCTGCTATCCCAGCCCTGAGCCCCCACCCCTGCCCCAGCTTTGTTGATGTGACTTAATCTGGATCTCTTCCAGTCCTGGGCTTCCTCTGTCACTTCATGGATGCTCCTCAGTCCCAAATTAACCACCCATACACAAGCCCTTCTGCTATTTCAGTGTTGTGTGTTCCTTCCCATAGCTTTGCTGATGCCCCCAACCTCTGGAATCCCAAAACAAGTCTGCCAATCTGCCTTAGTCCCATTCTACAACCCCTCCTTCGGTTGCAGGCTTGCAGTCAGCAGCTGTGCTGAGACCTCTCATGTTTAGTCCAGAGTTCTTTGGCTCAAGAATTTTAGCATCCATTAGCAGAAATCTGCCTTCAAGCCAACTACAGGATTTGAGATTAACCAGTACTAAAAGAGACAGGAAACTCTGAGGCGAAAAGAAACTTGACTGCATCCCTTTATGTAGTAGAGCAACACCACAGCTACCGCATCCGACATCAACTCAGAGAAATACCGAACCAGAGCAATCCTATTGTGCTCACTCAGCAGGCACAGGTAACCTGTTATCAGATGATCTAAGAATCCCTTCCAAATAAGAACAGTAAGCACGTGCTCAGCTTGGAGCACTTTACAGAGGGGAGTCAGCATCAATGTCCCCATCTTACAGATAGGGAAACTGAGGCAAGGACAGACCAGGCAAGTTAAGTGTAGAACCCACGTCTGCAGCATCTCAGGTGGTACGTTGCCCAGTCCAATAGACCACACTGCCAAACATATAGATCTCATTTTGCAGCCAGCAAAACAGACACAGGAAGGTTAAATGTCTTGTTCTGAGTCACACAGCATTACATTGGTAGAACGGATGACCCCCAAGCAGGCTAGGAATTTGTTCTGTGGATACAAGCTGCCACGAAAGCTCCTCTCCTTCCTGTCCGTACCAGCAAGGAGGACGGAGTGGTGGCTGGCTGGCTCATACTGTGAGTGCGCTGGTGGTAGCAGTTTGTGCATGTGCCGTTGTGATCTCCCTGCCCCATTCTTCCTACCCATTGAGACGGCTGGCTGCAGAGATGCCTGAACCATGTGCATAGCCAATGGCTGGCAGAGAGTGGGGGATAGCCAGCATGCATGGTGCCTGGCTCTCCCTCCCTCTCCATGCTTGCTGGCCACAGAGCCATACAACTGCATGGGGGAGCAACGTCCCTTGTTGCCCTGGGGGCATGTGCTCTTGCATGGGATGCCTGACTCTAATGTTGCCCCTGCTCCCAACTCTTTCTTTAACCACAAACGCAGCAGGTTGCTTTGTGCAAACGCTCCCCAGTTCTTGCCAGCAGCTCTAAGAAAATGCAATAAGCTACATGTTGGTGGCAGTATTCCTCCCACACAGGGCTTACTGATTTACTTGGCATTGCCAGGCCTTGACTACCTTCTGTCCCAACACAGCTGCTGCTTTTACAAGCTTTACCTTCCTGGTGACATTTCCAAGTTTGAAAAGCAAACACTGGAAACCTGGGCAATGAGATTTTCCTGGCATACGTGTATATATATATAGCAGATATAAGCATGCACATATTGACTTGTTTGACAACACACCAGGGGGCAATGGGAGAGCAGGGAAATGAACTCAGATCTGCCAAATCCCAGGCTAGCACCTTGACCACCGTGGGTGTTAACAGACAGAGCAGGAGCCTGCTGGAGTCTGGGATCGCTCTGCGGAGCCCCCACTCATAGGTTTTGTGCGATGAACAGCGCAGATGGGCAAACACCATGTTCTCCCCCCCACCCCACCTGTCTCATGACACACAGCCATGGCGACCCCTGGGTACAGGAAGCTGCCCTCACTGTAGTTTTCTGCAAGGGCATAGCTAGGTTGGAATGGCTCAGGTGCAAGAAATGGGCTTGACCCCCATCACCATCCTCCCCCATTCCACCCCTCCCCTACCTCCCCCCCAGTGCCTCTCCCTCCTTCCGCTTGCTGCGCCTGGGTCCTGAAGGCTGCAGCTGCTCTGCCTGCCTTGTACCACCACAGCTGGTGCTTGCTCTGTCCCGTGCCATCTATGAGGTGGGTCCCACATGCGCTGCATGCTACAGGTGTTTCTGCTCAGCTCAGTTTCTGCCTGGCCATGCCACAATAGGGTAGGATTTGTGCTCCCCCTCCTGCTTGGGCCCCAGGACAAATGTCCCTCCTGTCCCTATGATAGCTACGACCCTGGTTTTCTGCTATTTTCCTGTTTATTTTTGCTTTATGGAGCACTCCAAAAGTAAAAGTAAACAGGCACAACACCAGGGAAAGCTAAAGCGGAGAAAGCGCTTGCTCCCTGGACTGCTCTAGGCGCTCCGCCCAGGACTCTATGGTGTCCTGGCGGACCTGTATGTGCATGGAGGCTGTGCTCACCCTAACATATGGGAGGTGGCCCTGTGGACACACATTTGTCTGCATGATCCCACATTTGCCTGCGTGGCGGGCTCTGCATTTGCCAAGATGACACACATGTTGGGGGCAGGTGCAAGTGAACATCTGGCAGCCACCTAACAGACAGGCAGATGGCCACCAACCTGGTGTGGACTATTGTGGGCTACATTCTCATCTGTTTTACCCACTGTCAAAGGAAGTTGTAGGATTGCCTATGGATGGGGCAGAGCAACTGGATAAGGACTTCAAGATTACAAAAGAAGGATTTTTTTTAAAGCATTCTTTATGCTAAGTGTAATAGTAGGGAATGTCTTATGTGGAGGTCACATCTGTCTGTGACCCTCTATCATCTCTGATACTACACCAGCCAGCCAGACATGTGATACCCTGTTTTAAAGGTCTCACCAAGACAAGCCCAATATGCCTGCCCCCATGTTTGTGGGTTAAAAGGTTCCAGAGATATGAGGGTGTACTGTTTCCAGAGCTATTATTGGTCCTTGCCTGGTCATGTCACAATGGGCATGATGTCATGATGCCTGGTGGTGGATGACATTATCTCAGAAAGGCTTGTTCCAGCGCCTTTGCCCCATCAATAGTGAAATGGCCTACCCCCTCCTCCTCATGTCACAATGGGCATGATGTCATCATGCCTGGTGGTCAGGGGCCTTAGTGCTATGTGCCAGAGCGACTGGGAGGGAGGGGGCCAGAGGACAGTGTGGGCTAGGTGGGAGGGAACAGACAAGCGGGGGGCAGGGGAAATAGATCAGCATGGGGCCAGGGAATGTGGCAGTCATGTCTGTCTGTGACCCTGTGTCATGTGTGTGAACCTGTACAGCACTTCAAGAAAGATAGTGATTGGGGACTTCTATAAGGATGTGTCAAATGTGGGGACAAGAAATCAACTCAGGAACATCTCCGAGTGCGTTAGACTAACAATCTGAACTGAGAATGAACCAACTACTGATGCCAGTACCACAATCGACTTCGTATTTTCTAATTTCAAATTGTCGTGTGGAGTTTATATGTCCATGACTAGTTTCCATGAACCAATTTGGGCAAGAATCTGAAAATCAGTTACACTGCAAATTACCTCGTTCACTATTTCAGTAAATCTGTGTTTGCATGCCCATGTGATGTCACACTGATGTCATGGTGCCCTGTGACCAGAGGCCGTAGGGCTATGTGCCAGGGCGACCACTAGGGAGGGGGCCACAGGGCAGCAGGGGCTGGAGGGGTATAGTGCAGGGCCAGTGGGGCCAGTGCCCATTTGGGCATGAGATCACTCATTACTACCACCACATCAAGTTTCAGCAGCGGGGAT
>QEPC01006817.1:2452553-2467556 GCA_003113815.1 Sphenodon punctatus
AGGAACAGTGACTAGCTCAGAAGGTGTTGGGAAGGGGGGAGGCAGATAGTTTCATTTCTTGCAAGCCTCTCCACCCCTGGTGCCTGGAAGTCTGCTCCTCAGTGACTAGTACTACCCCTCCCTGTCACCTTACAGTGAACCTTTTTTTGCCACCCGAACGTGATCCGAACTGTTTGGCTATTTTGCTGTTCGGTTCTGTTCGGTATGTTTGTGTTCGTGTTTGGTCGTCCAAACAGGCCGAGTTCGGGCCGAACTCTGAACTTCCGAACCACGTTCGTCCATCCCTACACGTATGTCTGTGACCCTATCATCTCCAGTTCTACACCAGCCAGCCAGATGTGTGATACCTCATTTTATAGGTCTCATCAAGACAAGCCTAATATGCCCACCCCCCAAGGGTGTAATGGTTCCAGAGCTATTACTGGCCCCTGCCCGGTCATGTCACAATGGGCAGGATGTCATGGTGACATGGGGCCTTAGTGCTATGTGCCAGAGCGACCGGTAGAGAGGGGCCATAGGGCAGCGGGGGCTGGAGCAGTATAGACAAACGGGGCCAGTGGGGGAGGGTGTAGGCCGGTGGGGGGCCAGGGAGGGGGTAGCGTAAAGAACACCTATGCCTTGCATGTGTGGATGCCTTGAGCGTGCATCTTTCCTCTTTTGTTGATTTTGTTATGGAGGGCCAGATCTGGACTACACAAATCAGCTGGGAGGATCCAGCCCACAGCAGTTCCCCCTTGAGCAATAGGGATTTTCTATTAAAGAGTGACCAATAGGGACATTATTTCAGGAATATTTTTGTTGGAGAGGGGGCTGGAGCTGGAGCATTGCAGTGGGGTGAGTGGGCTGGAATTAACCCCTGAAGCTGCTGGGGGCTTGTCTCTTTCTCTGCAGAGGGAGTGGCTAGCAGCAGGACAGAGCAGCTGCTGGGCTGGCAAAGGGGTGGATCTACACAGTCCAGTTAAACCCCTTCCACTGTGAGGCAGCACATGGCAGAAGCAGCTACAGAGAGCCTGTCACTGCTGGGAGGGTAGAGGCAGGGATCTGTGTTCACCGTGTTTTCCGCAGAACACGCCAGATCCCTGCATACAGGGGAGAGTACATAGAAGCTGCTCTCCACATCTGGGGCAGATGAGGATTTTGAGGGAGAACAAAACCCTTAGTGGGGAAAAAACAAATGTCTGAGAGGGAGGATGCTCCCCACAGAGCCTATTAAATAATGCCACTACTTACTGGGCCTCTCTGCCTTTCTCCACATGCAAAGAGGCAGGGGAATTCCCAAGTCTTGGGGTTGCCCTTTTCAGCCAGACAGCTGCCTCGCTTCCAGCTGTTTCTTCCTGCCCCTGCCTTGGTTTGGATCTTGCTGCTGTTTCAAAGGCAAATTACTACTGGAGCTGCATGATGTGGGCAGAGGCAGGGTGTGCAGAGAGGAGTGGCAGTATATGGCACCTTGGGTTGGATTATAGCTCTGTGCTCCATTATTGATGCACGTATTCCCCAAGTTGCCATTCATTCACAGGCATTGTTTGTAAATTGTTGTCTCGACATCCTGACTGATCATTTGGCTGATTCACTCTGAAAAGGTTTGGGGGTAGAGGAAGGGAATCTCTCATTTTTGAAAACACAGGTGCATATTGGGAGTGTGGGGTTGCATGCTCAGAAAGGGAGGTTAGAGGGAACTGCCAATTTGATCCTAGATTGGGGTGTTGAGCAAGGCTCTTTCAGCTGCTATGTTTCAATCTTAGCAGGTGATTCATCAGAGACACAGAGAGAAATGTTGTAGTGAAAGCAGCTGCAGCAGCATAATTGACTCTAATAGAGATTTTCTGGAGCGATATCACAGCTGGAGCCAGACCTGAGGTGTGTTTGGAGAAGGCACTGTTCCTGTCAGATGCCTGTAGAGCCCATTAGTCATACTTGGCTGTCCCGGGTGTTTTGGAAGCTCAGCAGCAGCTGAAAGGGATGCAGGTCATTTCCCTTGGGCAAACCTCTTCCCTCCTGCTGCTGGGATTGGCAGAGAAATCCTGGACAGGGGTTGATGGGGCTGGGACAGTATCTTCCCTCTGTGTGTGTGTGTGTGTGTGTAATTGACCAAGGCTCAGAGGACTAGAGGAACCAAGTAAATCCCGCTTGAAGAGCTGGGTCCGCTGCCTAAGCTTTGTGCTGGCTTCTGGCACTGCATGCCCCATATGAGCAGGGGTGTAGAACCTCAGGCCTGGGAGTGAAATGCAGCCTGTAGCCGGTTTTTATTTGGCCCCTTTAAACTTCCTGGATCTGCCCCCTAGACCCAGTTCCTATCCCCCAAACACTGAATGACTGAGTTCAGGGGAGCAGAGATGAGGGGACAGATCCATGCACAGTTCCATGATCTGGACCCTCCTCTTCCCAAGCACACTCCCTAAGTACCCCCACACCTGCAATTTCAATATGTCCTTCGGAACTGGAACTAATTTTCAAAGTGGCCCCTGCTATGGGCAAAGGTGTCCCTCCCCCTCATTAGAATAAAGTTATTAGTATTTTTCATGTAGCACTTTCAGCATTCAAAGTGTTTTGCAATCCCTCACCCTTACAACAACCCTGAGATAGGTTACTATTATTCCCATTTTGCAGATGGAGAACTGAGGCTGAGAAATAGTGACTTGTCCAAAGCCATGCAATGAGTTCATGGCTAAGATGGAATTTGAATCCTGGTCCCCCAGGTCCAAATCCAATACTTTAGCCACTAGGCAGCACTATCTTTTGTAACTGGTTCTTACTCTTGACTTGCCTGACAAAGGACCCTGTGAGCTCGGAAAGCTTGGAGCTCCACAAACGGAGCTGGTCCAATAAAAGATATCACCGTACAATTTTGTCTCTGTTTGCCTACGTTTGGAATCCAGAGAGATTGTGTGGTTGCCATGTTGGTCCCAAGTGACAGAGATGGAGACAAGGTGGACTGAATGATATCTTTTATTGGACCAACTGCTGTTGGTGAAAATGAGCAAGCTTTAGGCCCACACAGGGCCCTTCCTCAAGTGTGTAGCGTAGCCAATCAGAAATATATAAACTCGGAAAATTTAGGGCAGGTATAGAAGGAGACGGAATTGGGTGTGAGTGGATAAGACAAGGTGACTGGCGTGTGGGGGGTGTGAAGGAACTGGAGCTTCAGGATTATGTTCTGGATATTGTGTGTCCTTTACCCTAACTGTGTAACTCTGGCTGTTTCATACACCTCTGTATCATTAATGTATATTATTAATTATTTACTATAATAATAATAATAATAATAATACAGAGCTAGCAGTGTACCTGGCACTGTACAATCAGTAATTATAGACATGTCCCTACCCCAAAGGGCATACAATCTAGAACAGACAAGGAAAGGGAAGATGAGGGAAGAGATGAACATCAGGAGAGACAAGGATACGTTCATGAGGTTGAGAAAATGCTGGTGCACCTGTTTAACTTAGTTCTGAGTGAGGGAGGGATGAAGTTGGAATTTCACCCATGGCAAGTCTTTTAACTCATGACCAGGGAAAGCCTGACGGAAGAAGTAGGTTTTCAGGAGGGATTTGAAAGTTGGGAGGGAGGGAGCAGAACAAATGTAACCAGGGAGGGAGTTCCAGGCATGGGGGGCAGCAAGAAAGAAGGGGCAAAGATGTTTAGAGGAGCAGGGGAGTCGAAAGCAGGCGAGGGTGTGGGCAGAGGAGTGAAGCTCCTGGGTGTGTGGTGAGACACAAGAGTGGAGAGATATTTGGGGGGGGGGAGAGCAAGGCCATGAAGAGCCTTGGAGGTGAAGAACAGGAGCTTGTGTTGAATGCATTCCCATAGAGAGATTTGTATGAGAACTAGGAACAATTAGATGCTTCATGTGGAGCATCTGGGAGTGACCACTCCTGAGGCTAGTTTGCACCAGTCAATGGCCCTGCACAGGAGACAGTGAAAGCCTCTAGAGAAAGCTATACTTTACCCAAGGGGCTGTCTTAGATTCTTTTGTGAGGCAGTTTAAACAAAGGGCATTTCCTCTCCTGAATCATCCTAGTCGCTGCAGGAGAGAGGCTAGCTGGGTGGGAACCAGTTGCCTGTTATGCAGAAGCTCAGAGGCGATGATCATGATTCCTCCTGCCCTTAAACTCCAGGAATTTTTAGAATGATCAGATAATATTTCAGTTGTACACTCCCAGAATGGTAGGATTGCAGGGCTAGAGGATACCTCAAGAGGTTATCTAGTCCCCTTTGTCCACTGAGAAAGGATTAATTCTCCTTTAAAGCATCCTTGGTAGTGTTTAGCTAATCTATTAATTAAAGCTCCCAATGACAGGGAATCCACAACCTCACTTGGGAACGTGCCCAACTTTTCTTGTGGTGAGAAAATTCTCCTTAATACTTAACAGTCTTTCTCTGTCCCTGCATCTTACACTTGTCACCTTTTTCCTGTCCTTGGTGGTCACAGAGAACAAATGATTTCCACCCTCTAGCTGAGACCTGACCAGTTCTGAACAAATCAATTACATCCCATGTCTTACATGCGCGATACATCTGTTAATACATCCCAAATGGCATTTGCCTTTTTTGCAACAGCCTCATGCTGTTGATTGGTATTCAGTCTGTGATTCACTCTTCCCCTCCAGATTCTCTTCTCCACTGCTATTGTCCAGGCCAGTTATCCCCTCCATTTGTATTTATGTAGTGGATTCTTCTTTTTTAGATGCAATATAATACTTTAGTTTTGTCTTCATTGAACACTCTCTTATTGCCTTCAGTGGAAGTCTCTAATTTACCAAGATCATTCTGAATTCTAACCCTGTTCTCCTAAGCAATCAATCCCAGCTTTGGGTCATCTGCAAATTAGAAAAGTATACTCTCCGTTCCTTTGTCCAGATGATTAATGAAAATATTAAGTAGCGCTGGACCTGGGACTGGCCCCTGTGGGACCTCACTTATTATCGCATCCCTCCCAGTTTGATAGCAGTCTATTAATACCTACTCCTTGAGTAGAAATTCTCCACTAATTGTGCACTGCTGTTGGTACCATTTGGGACTAGGAGAGTTCCTGTCATCTTAGCAGCTTTGCCTCAAAGAGGGCAGGGCAAAAGGACTCTCGTGCCCTTTGCCAGTGTAGCCACACCCCCTTCAGAGCATCATGACATCACAATACTTTGAAAGGGTCCCCCTTTTCTGATGTGACCAAGTTCCCTTTGGAGCATTGTGATGTCACAAAACTCCATAAGAGGTGGGGTTATGTCAGAAAGGGACAGGATTCTCTTTGCCTCACCCCTTTTCTGATTTGATGGTCCCCAAATTTCTCTTGTGTGTGACTCCCATTGGGAGCTTTAAATACAATCCTACAACCCCAGATAGCAACAAAGACATGCAAAGCATAGCAAGTATCATTTGGGATTGATAGTATCATTTCGGATTTGGGATTGATCCTATCCCCATCTGCAGATGATATGAACCCATTTGAAGTCCTGACGCTCAATTTGGGAGCCCCCAGCCTGACTGAGAAGAACTGTCTCTGTCCAGCAATGCAGACTATGTGGCCACAGGGGAAACTTTACAGGCCAGCTACTAGAGAGGGGGGAGCCAGATTCTGGCTTCATTTACACCAGGGTAATTGAGTGTTACTGTTCCTGGCTGGCATGTTCTACTACAGTGCTAACAGAGCAGAAACAGGCGGATTGTGAGATCCACAACATTGTTACTTAATGTTTAAACTTTAGATAGTTTTTTGCTGGTGCTAAACTAACAACAGGCCATGCTAGTATGACACTCTGGGAGATACTTGGCCTTAGGATTTACAGGGCTTAGGGGCCCCACCTCCTCTCCTGTGGCCGTGCCCCAACCTGGGGAGCACCATCCACTGGGCGCTAGAAGTGGTCATGTTTGGGGGCCCTGCTGGGAGGGAGTGGGGCCCCCACACCATGTCCTAGTAAAAATGGGGCTCACTGAGGGGCCTCTAGAAGTGAAGAAAATAGCAGGGCCCAGGGTGGTGACTTTGGGTCACCCTGTGGCAAGGCCAGTCCTGATTGGGGACCTCTGGGTGTAATAGCCTGAGCCTTCACTAGTCATAATCAGGTCCTGATTCCCAATTGGCTCCTTTAGGTGCTATCACAATATTGATACTACTAATTCACAATGCATAATTCAAGGTCTCAGATGCTATTATGCAGGGCTCAATCCTGCACTGGGACATGATGATGCACAGTGTGAAAAACCTCAGTGAAGTCAACAGTGCATGCTGTTACACATAGGCATAAGCATTTGCAGGATTGTGCTCTTAGATTGTTAATTATTCATAGTTTAAAAGCATGCAAGGCTAGAATTGCCAAATTGGGTGTCTTTGGACAGACGCGGGGGTGCTCAACCCTGGAGCAAATCCAGGGGTGCACCCCTGCATCTGTCTCCTTGCACAGCACATGAGTCCATTTTAAATGGACCTGGCTCTGCTGTGGCCCACAGTCTGCCCACACAGTGCCCCCCTCCACCACACCATAGCGCTGCGGGCGGATCGGCCACCACTCTAGGCTGCTGCCCACAGCTCTATGGCATGCCCAGGTATGAGGTGGAGCAAAGGTGTGGGTGTGATCCATGTAAAAGCACCCAATGCCTCAGGTTTTCAATAAATGGGGAGAAGTATACCAGAAGGGGGCAGGGCCACATCAGAAATGGGGCGGGGGCCCCTCTTCAACCTGCCACTTTCTGATATCCTTTGCCCCCTCCCTCAGACCTGATTTCTCCAAGTAAACCAGATGCTCCTGGATAATCCAGAGAAATTGGAGCCTCACCCAGAGTTGATGGATTAAAAGATGGGAACACTGAAGGGGGCCAAACTCTGAAGGGGTAGTTAACCTTATGTAAAACTTTGTTCACATGACCATGTTTTCCCTGGCATTACTATGCTTGGGATACTTACACCAGGCGGGTAATAATCTGCTCTGCAATTATTCCCATTAATGTGGAATGAGTCTTCTCGGGAAGATTATCCCAGGGGTAAAGGAGCACGTGAAAAGTCAGCTGTTAAATGACTTAATGCATGCCATAAACATCCTTAACTTATTCACACAATCACTTACTCCTGTGGGTAGACTATTCCAAAGTATGCACACCTCTTTAATCAGGCGTATATTCCCCTGAGGGCAGCCAATCCCTACTTTGCTTTAAACTTTCTGTTTATGTGAACATGAGGTGGAGAGTATTAATGCAAAGCCCAGGTTGTCACATGAAGTAAGCTAGGGATGGATTAAAGATGTCAGGGCACCACACTGGGTGTCTTTAGATGGACACCTGCTCCACTCCTGCTCTGCCTCCCTAGGTGGCCCGTTCATGTAAGGGCGGGCCACCTGGGGTGAGGTAGAGCAGGAGTGCAGCAGGCGCCACCTACTCTGGGCCAGCTCTGCTCGCAGTGTTCCGGAACATTCCTCAGCACCACAAGTGGAGTGGGCCACCTGAACCCAGAGCACCGCCCGCCAGGGCAGAACAGTGGTCAATCTATTCGCAAACGTTCTGCTGCAGCTCTGCTTCTGGCTGGGGGTTGCCCTGGCAACAGCCATAGAGCTGTGGGTGGCAGCCTAGAGCAGCTGGCGATCTGCCCGCAGTTTGACGGTGAGGGGGAGGGGGCACTGCATGGGGGCACTGTAGTGGCCTCCATTTAAACCTGCCACTGCTGGAGCAGACCGTCTAAAAACACCCAATAAGTCATATTCCCCCGTCCTCCTTCTTCCAAGCTGCCTACGTACTTAACATCAGAGACATAGCTAGGTTGGAATGAGACCTAGTCCACAAGATGGCATGGCCCCCAGAGGCACTTAGCAAGTCTTCAGTAGGTACTGGTCACCCATTCACATCTGCACACATTCCACATGGGCATGGACCCTTGGCTCTTGGACTGTGATGCAGCTTCGCTGCCTGCACCTATTATAGCCACACCCTTGTGCATTACTGCTCAGCAGTATATGGCCTGGCCCAGCTACTTGACGCTGATGTTGTGTCTACATACCTTCCCTGCTGCTTCCAGCATGCCCCCTACATGAAGAGATTCTCCTTAAACACAGCCTGACGCTGATGCAAGTATCAGTGTTGGAGAAGGGAGGAACAGACAGAGCTAGGCTGGGGATCAGGCAGAGCTGATGCTGCTGATCAGAACCCCACTGCATCCTCCACGGAGCTGAGTCCCAAATGGCAGCATTAGTGCAAGCTCCCAAGTCCTAGGGTGGCAGCACACGGGTTAGGCAGACATATACACATGCAATGACTATCTCTGAACATTGGGCCTCCACACTGCAGCCTCTTCAGTCCAAAGGCTTCCCCAACATGTTTGTACAGTACCCAGCACAGTGGAACTCCAGTTCTGATCAAGACCACAATGTATGAACACAACATGTGCATTAAATCAACGATCAGCAATAGCTAACTATTTCTAGTGTCCCTCCTCTCTGTGGGGGAGCACTGCAGCAAGGAGTGTCATTGCTGAGTGACCGGCAGGAGCCTGTGATCCTTACATAACCAACTCCCTTGGATTTGCTGCAAATGTACCAGGCTGCAGAAAAAGGGCAGGGTTTCTGCCCTCTTGCTTCCAGCATCACCCTTTGTTAACCCTTTGCATGCAGGGTAAAAATGAGCAGTACACCACAGAACTGTCAGTCACAGTCAAACAGCTGACAGCAGGCCAACCCTGGGCATGATCAGATCAGAGATCTAGAATCACAGAGCTGGAAAGAACCCCAAGAGTTGTCTAGTCCAATACAAGGCCTATTAAGCAAGATCTGTTTACCTACACATGATCCTTGCCAGAATTAATCTATTTTTAAGAACCTCCACACTGCCATCTCTACTGACTGGCCATATAGTTGGGAACTACTTATGAACTCATAGATCCCGCTGAAGTCAAGTTTCTAAGTAGTTTCCCAGACTCTGCTGCCTTGAGCCCTTTTTACACAGATGCTCTAACACCCATAAAATGGGTGTTACGTTTTATTATACATGTTTCAGGGCACCACTGCAGCCAATCACCATGGGTCCTGTGCACACATGATGCCTCCACCCAGTTCCTCTGGGTGGAGATGGGTGTTGGCCGGTGGGTGGGGAGCATTTCCCTGGGTGGAGATGGGTGGGGGCGTCTGTGTAAACGCCACTTTCGGTGGGTGTTGGTGAGTGTTTGCTCCCGGCCAACACCCATCTCCACCCACACCCACCCACGGAGCAACCGGCAGTGGCGTCCGTTGCTCCGTGGGTGGGGGTGGGTGGAGATGGGTGTTGGCCGGGAGCAAACACTCACCAACACCCACCGAAAGTGGCGTTTACACAGACGCCCCCACCCATCTCCACCCAGGGAAATGCTCCCCACCCACCGGCCAACACCCATCTCCACCCAGAGGAACTGGGTGGAGGCATCATGTGTGCACAGGGCCCATGGTGATTGGCTGCAGTGGTGCCCTGAAACATGTATAATAAAATGTAACACCCATTTTATGGGTGTTAGAGTGTCTGTGTAAAAAGGGCCTTGGTTTCCTGCTGCCCTGTCAATGATGGAATAGAACCTTAGTGCTAAAAGCAAGGTTTCTTTTCCTTACATCTTGTAGTGAGTAGCCTGAGGTCTGTATCTTTGTGCTATGCATTATTAAACAGATATACTGCAACCCCTCCTGGCTGAGTTTTGCTGCGCAAGGAGGTGGAGTTTCGGCGCTGATGTTTCTCTCCAAAATATTCCCACTGTAGGTTTCAGTTTGCTGCAGGGAGGGCGGATTCTCCTAACAGGTTTATGACTTTTCAGGTTATCTATCTAGTTATTGTTCCCCCCGCCTCCACAACTCTTCCTGCAAATGGTATAAATTCCATTTTCCACTAAAAATTCATAATGCATTCCACGTCAATGTTATCACTAACGCCATAGCTTCTCCTGGCCTTTGCTTGCACAGCAGGTACTTATAAAATTTATATCTCTAATATTGTATATAAATGCACACTTACACTGAGTCCAGCCCATAAATATTTATGGCAGGGGCATGCAGGCACAATGCACTATTGAGGAGTTGGGTGAAAAGAGATGTGTGAAGAATATCTGGCACTACTTAGCTATCTTTTCACATGAGACAAAGGAAACACTCAAGAAACCTAGGACTAAAGAGAGCTGCCTCCCCACAAAATGAACTTTGAGGTGCTTCAGACATCCATGGAAATCAACACACCACAGCGTTTGGTATCTCTGTCTTCGAGGAAAGCCACCAATCTCAGCAGTGCTGTGCAGGATCGGCTAAGGACTCCTATTTATGCCTCTGACCCTGGTTACATTTGCATTTATACAGAACTCTGAACAAAAGGCACTTGGAGAGTGTTGCAAACGTGAAGATGAAAGCTGAGCCTGTTCCATCTACCTGGGCGGATGTCCAAATGGCACTGGATTTTGGTTCCATTTTTGGATATCCTGGACATACAAATCCCTTGGTATCTCAGCCTTAAAAACTCAGCCTTGAAAATCTCTCAGTCTTAACCAAGAACCTGTGAGGCAGTTCTAATTATCTCCATTATGACAGAAAAGAAACTAGTGCCCAGGAAGATTAAGTTAGTTGGCTAAGGTCACCCAGAGAAGGTGCCACTGAACCAGGAACGAAACCCAGGAATCCTAACTTCCAGTCCCATATGTTTCCATTAGGGCTGGTTGGGAAACTTCTGATGGAAGCATGTGCTAATGGAAAAATGCATTTTTCTCAACACAGATATTTTCCACAGGAAGTGATCAATTTTAATGAGATTTTCCATTTGGAGAACAAACAACAGAGTTCACTTCAATTTTTCAGAGTTTGGAATTTCAATATTTGTTAAATTGGGGGCTGCCATTATAATCTGCAGCTTTCTTGAGTCACCGTGGTACCTCAGGTAAGATTTTATCTACCAGAGCCGATGACCCAGAGGGTAGAAGGCAAAAGGCACTGTAGCAACTCAAGAAAACTAAATTTTAATGCTGAAATTTCAAAACGCTGAAATAAAACCAGTGCTTCCCCAAAACCATGCCTACCTGACCCCATTTGGAGTCTGTAATTCAGTGACCTCAGACAGCAATAACGACATGCAAAGTAAAGTGTATCAATGAAGATTAAGACCATGATCTCTTCCAAAGACAATGCAACCTCTCTTGAGGTCTTGATCCATGGTTTGGGAACCTCTGCATTAAACATTTTAATTTCAGCTTTTCCCAGAAGAACATTTTGTTCCAAGAACACGTCTGATATTTTGTATTTTCATCTCACTTCAGGACAAGAACAAATTTCAAAATCTCAGAATTTCATGCCAGATGGGAAATTCTTGTTTTTGATACACCTATAGCTATGACCTGACAACACTCCTCCTCACCCAGACCTCCCCTACAATAAAATTCTCCTTGAGTTTGAAATGGAGGGGGCTTCCCTGAGCTGAATGCTAGGAGTTTGCTTGGTTTTGGAAGATGGTTTGGGTTGTCAGAAGGTACCACAAGAGCCACTTTTCTTCTCAAGAAATAGTGATCAGGAGAGAGGCTATTGGAATGGATGGCAAAGGAAGATGGCTACAGAGACCTTAGCCAAAATGTCAGGTTCAGAGAAGGAGGAAAGGCCAGAAGGGTTCAGAAGAAATGCTACCATTTGCAAGGGACAGTGAGGTGTGGAGGAGAGAGGGAATGGTGATACTGCAGTGATGGGTGTGATATAGATACCTAGAAGGATCATGAGAGTGATGGCTTGAAGGGCTGGGAGGCAAGGATATCTCAGACCCTCACATCTCATTGCTACCTGTCAGAAGCGCACTGGCTGGTTAGACAGCATAAGTCATATATATGGTAGAATATTATATTCACACATAGATGCACGACATACTGTATTAGTATGCCTCACTACTCATATATAGCACACATATAGGTTTTTAGTTTGCTACACTATTTACATTGTGCACATACAAGTAACTCCTATCATACCCTATCAAATTAACATGCATTAGTAGAAAGGAACTAGGGGTTAAAGAGTAACATTTAGTTAGAAGCAGCCTATATGGCCTAGCAGAAAGAGCTTGAAGTACTCAAAGAAGAAGACAGGCTAAAAGCCTCAGTCTTTGCTCAACCAGTTAATTAGGCGAAGTTTCGCATCCATCTTTAATTGGCAAAGCAAAATGAGACTCAAGCGGTACCAGGGTGGAGGCTCTTGAAGTTTGCCCATAGAGATAAAGTGGATTCCTGAGAGGGGCAGACATGACAATTGATGGATGGTACTAGGGTGCCTTTGTGCTGGCCATAATAGGCAGGTACTCTAACCAGCCCAGGTCATTAAAAGTGAGAAACAATAGTAACCAAGGAATATGTATTTAAAATACCATTTACGTACTAAGATGTTACAACCAATTGATTGTTGGATGATAGATAAGAGGAGCCAATCAGGTAACATTAACCAATTATTAAAGATAACGATGACCCAATCAAATCGAATTGATAACTAAATATGTTGGTAATTGGATATTGATGGTTGATGTAATTGAAAAAAAAAGTATATAATTTGTGTGTTTGGACTACCTCTTTGCTACTGGCCAACACCCAATATTGCTGAGTGTAACCAGTGCCTCCCCCCCTCCCCTGGAGGCCAATAAAGCTTCTTTCACGCTATGACAATGACATTACCTACTAGTATTTATGCCTTAGTAGTATTCATGTCTTAGAGATGGCAGAGGAAGGATGGTATAGAATGTACTAACCTGAAATTTGAAAGACTCAAGTTCTATTCCCAACTGTGCTACAAACTCCCTGTGTGATCTTGGGCGAGTCACTTAATCTCTCTCTGCCTCAGTTTCTCACCTGTAAAGTGGGGCTAGTAGCCCTGCCCTATCTCATGGGTATGTGAGGATAAATCTATTGCAGGCTGGGATGTGGTTGGCCACTATGGTAAAAGGGCCAGATAAGTATGGTTGCTAGGTTATTATTATTCCATTCCACAACCCTGAGGTGCCCACTCATCTCCATGGCTAAGGGGGAAGGAACCTGGACGCCACAGAAGCCCATTTAGCATGGGCTCCCTCCCTAGTTGTTTTCATGCTGAGCTCTACTTGCAGGTGATGCCTCTCAGCTTCCTCCCAGCCTCTGGGGTGCTGACAGCCAATCACACCTTAATTCCTAGTGCTGCTGCTTGTGAGTTCATTAGCAGGGAAACTGTTTGCCAAGCTGATGGTGAAATTATTTTCTCCAAAAGCCAGGAACAAGGCTACAAGACACAGTGGCAGCAGAGATACCTACCTTTCTGTGTTACTCCACTGGGGTGTGCGTGCGTCTGTCTTTCTGTCTGTCTTCAGGTAACTAACACGACAGCTGCTCACTTGGGTAGAGCATATTGGGGAGGGGGGAGATGCACACCCTAGAGAGAGGAAGAGATGGAGAGCATAAGGAGAGCTCTGCACCCCAGCCTTCCCTTGTGTCATTGACTCCTCAGCCCTGATGGAAGCTCAACTGGGCAGAACCATCAGCTGAACAAGAGGTGTGTAACTTACAGTGTGAGCAAAGCAACACCCGGCACAGCAGAAGGCAAGAGAGCACATATGGCTCCTGTTTACCACTGGCTCCCTTAGGATAGCATCTCATTATTCTCCCAAAGCCCTTCCCCCTCTAGCATCTCTGCCTCAGACATCCACACAGGCAGATGTCCCCACCCTTACCACTCAGTGCAACCCTGCTTGTTTACCTTGGCCTCATGCCTGTCTGTTTCCATGCCTTCCTAGTACTAGTTAATTGGACTCTCATTATGAGCACCTCCTTTCCAATTCCATTCTGCCAGATGGATCATTTTCAGTTCAGCCCCAAACCACTCTGTTCAATTGACCATAAAGCTGGGAGTGTGTCTTGGTGATGAGTAAGGGAGCCTCACAGGGTCATGTTTAGCAGAAGGCAAAGAGCTCCTGTCTTGCATCTAAGGGACCATGTCTTGGTGGCTGGATCTCCTAACCACTTCCTTCAAGTCTGGGAAGGAGCTGAATCCAATCCTGTAGTCTACTGCTGCATGTTCCATTGGGTTTCTGGCCGCAGTTGACTTAGCTCTTCCTTCCCTCTTGAAGGAAGCAGCTCAGGGATCCAGTCATCATGCAGCCCAACCCCCAATCATTCCCCTCTGGGGGAACAAGTTGCTGGAGCAGAGAGGAACCAATCTGCTGATGGAGAACTTCCTGGAAACCAGGAAAATGCAGGAAAGCAGTGGGGAGGAGAGTGACTTTCCCCCTGAGAGTTAGGGGTATTCTGTTAGGGTTTGGCAGGAAGGGAACTTAAAATCCATTTGTCCTGGACTTCTAAAATGCTTAAAATGGCCCTGGAACAGTTACCACTGAGCTGCACTGAGAATGGAATGACGATCCTATAGCAGGCCTCAAGCAACATCAAGCTGGGAACAGGGCACACTCGAAACGTTCCTGCTCTATCTCACACTGGGTGTTTTCAGATGTTACGAGATCACAGTGAACCACAGTGAACCACGGTCAATCCCGCAGCGGGGACAAAGTGCCCTGAACGTCTGTTTCGCGGGCGCCAGATTTCATCACAGTCAATCCCCAGCAGGGATCAAAATTAACCACGCTTCCGGAGCTCCGGCCTGGACCATCTCCGAAAGCATGGTCAAAGCAATTCCCACTGGGAAACAACAAAAAGTAACATTTGAACAGCAACCACAGGCCGAAATCAAGCAAAATGATTCCCAGCCGGGGACAAAGCATGCAGCGTTGCTGCCAGGTAACCAGCAACAACACAGGCTGGGGAGAGAGATTTAAAGGGCACACAGTGGCAGGGGGATGTGGTGGGATGGCGCGAGGTGGAAGGGAGATGAAAGATGTGGGAGAGAGAGCAAGGGAGGAGGAGGAGTTGGAGGAGGAGGTGGTGGAGGCGCAGGCGGAGGTGGTCGTGCTGCACCTGGAGGCGGTGGAGGGACAGCAGCAGCAGTGGTGGAGGGACACCCCGGAAATGGGTAAGGGGACCAAAGGGGGGGGGCAGAAGCACAGGGGCCCCAAGGCGGGTGGGAAGGCCGGCGGGGGGGGGGG
>QEPC01006817.1:2467767-2492625 GCA_003113815.1 Sphenodon punctatus
CTCCCTCCATCATGTCCCTGGCTCGGTGCTGTGCTGTCTGCTGTCTGGGGTCCCGCTGCCCCTGCCTGTGCCTCTGTGCCCCCTCTGTGGGCCCCCCCTGTCTGCCTCTGTGACTGGGGTTCCCCTCCGTGGCTGTCATCTCCTGTGGCTGTTTCCTGAATGCTGAGGTGGTTTCCTGTAGCTGTGGGGGTGCCTGTGCAGCCTGTGCTGTTGTGGGGGGGTCTGGTTGCCATTCCCCGTGTCCTGCCCTGGCCCCTGGGCCAGTTCCCCCCCTCCGTCCCCCCTGTTCCCGTTGTGCTGTGTGTGTTGTATGTCCCGCTGTGTTCCCCCTTCCCTTCCTGTCCCGTGCGGGTGTGTGTGTGCCTGGGCATGTGTTTGTGCTGTGTGTTCCACTGTGGCCTTGTTTTCCCTGTGCCTGTTGTGTGTGCTGCCTCAGCGACTCTTCTCCCTCTTCCCCTTCCCTTCCCTTTTGTGGGCGTTCCCTGTAGGTGCTTTTGGCTTCGTTTGCCCTCAGCCAGCCATGTCTGTGTCCCGCCCCCCCCGGTGCCTTCAGGGTGTTTTGACCACGGCCCAGGATCGGTGTCACGTCTGTTGCGCTGCCCTGGGCCGTGGTCTGCCGGTCCAATTCCCTGCCGTGGTCCTGCTCCCGTCACATCTGTTTGGGGCCTTTCTTGACCGCGGGGGGTGGTTAGACAGCTCGCCAGCGCTGGGAATCCACTGTGGTGAATTGGGGCCGCGTAACGTCTGAAATCACCCACTGACACACGAAAGGAAGAAAATGTAGAATTCTGATTGGCTAGGGAAGATCTCCAAGGACCTTGTGAGATGGGGACACTGCACAGTTGAGTAGGTGCAGACACAACTCACAAGATGTGATTGAATACATAACCTAGACAGCCACAATTTAGCCTAGATTTTCTTTTTCACAGCAATAGATTCCCTGCCAAATTGTATCCATTTCCTACCTCCCTGTGCCTCCATCTTTATTTTCCTGTGGGAAATTCTGATATTTCAAAATTTGCCTGAAATGAAAAGAAAATCAAAATATCAGATTTTTTTTGTAGAACCAAATGTTCCAAAATGTTTCCATTTGGGAAATTACAATGAAAAAAATTAAATTTTGGAACTGCTGTGTGTTCTTCTTGAGTCTGCTATTATCATAGAACTGTAGAGTTGGAAGGGCCTTCATGAGTCATGTAGTCCAACCCCTTAATCTGAGGTAGCATATCCTATACCTAAAGCATCCCTGACAGATGCCTGTCTAGTTTTTTCTTGAAATCTCCAGGGAAGAAGATTCTACACATGTCTAGGTAACTTGTTCCATTAAAAGGTGCCACAGTTCCTCATGACAGTTGTGCCTAGTCATCCTCTCCAAAGATGTCATTGAGTTCACCAGACTCCATCTCCTAGGAGGCTCTGCACTGACTTGAGGAAGCTGTAGATTGTAGTATCAAACCCCAAATTGATGCATTTTGAAATCCCCAAATATTGAAACTTTTTTTTTAGGGAAAAAAACCCCAACCCAAATGTTTGGGTTTCCTGACAGAAAATTTCATCAGAATTGCTCTCTCTCGCTGTGGGAAATTTCTGTCTTACCTATGGAAATTTCTCAGTGAGCTCTACCTCTCCAAAAGCATTGTGTTTGTCCAAAAATGATCAAAAAGAATGCCAGGAAAGCCAGAGACCAGATGACACTTTAAAAGACCTGAAGCCTTTGAATGTTAAAAGAGGAGCTGAAATCCACTAACACTGCCCCTGCAATGGCAGCACAGCCTCCCCTTTGCCTCTCCAAGTTTGTTCCTTTCCTTACTGCTTTGTGATCTGTGTTATTTTTGGATCAAAGTCTTTTTCTAAGTGCTTTAAGAAGGCTGTGGACATCTTCAGTAGGGAAAAAACCACTGTGCTGATCCACGGCTGCAATGCTGCTAGCTTTATTCAGGAGCCTACGGCAGTGGAAATCTTACATTCTCCGAAGGCTCTGTATTGTGCAGCTTGTGGGTGGAGTGTTGGGAATGGGCCACCACAGAGCACTGCTTTAAACCACTTGCAGGCACACATGCCCCTGATTCAAAGAGCCTGGCTTCAGTTCAGAGGGATGGAAGTAAGTAATAGGATTGTCATCTGTTTGGCTGTCACCTGGACCAGGAATTGAAGGTCTGTGTCTGTCTGAACTGATGTATGTTTTCAACTCTAAATGCCCAGGAATTAGTTTTGTATAGGGATGAAACGAGTATCCGAGCAAATGGGAATTTTCATCATAATTACAGTACCTGCTCCTATTCCGATTCTGATTAAATCGAGAACTGAAAAGTATCCATTAACTTCCTGATCAATTTCCCATTTCCTGATTTAACACTAAAGTTTACTGGTTTCCTGGGTTACCAATTTCTGCTATTTTTTTGTATATTTTTGCACTTTTCTATTATTATTTGTGTGTTTTGGTGTTTTATGGTTTTATATTTGTAAGCCCTCTCAAGTTGCTGTCAGGCGAGAGAGGGTGGGATAAAAGTACAAATAATAAATAAATAATGAATACTGACATAATACCATAATTTTGGTCTGCATTCTTTGTGGACTGGGCTGGGTTTATTCAGCCTATCAACAACTTGGTTACTCTAGTTTATTCTGTCTTTCACTTCTAATGGATGGAAATCCAGAAGTAAAATGGAAATATAGTAAATCGGTGTGACAGGGCACAACGGAGACATGACCTAAAAGACACTGGCCCTTTAAGAAGAAGCCTGAAAAAAACAGAGCTCAGATGAGAGAAGTCAGGCCTATAAAAGGCCCAGGTCAAATGCAGCTAAGCTGTCAGTCAGGAGTTGGAAGCTAAAAGGAGCAGACCTCTCCAGGGCTGGAACTTACCAGGGCTGATGCCCAGGAATGGCTGAGGGAAGCCCTACAAAGAAACCACATTACCTGGAGGCTTGAAGGAGGCGTTCAGGCCTAAAGAGACTTGAACTCATCTGGACTCAGGTGGGATCTTTCCTATCACTATGGACTATGATAAGAAATTTTACCAGATAAAATTTGAAGGACCCACCATTTCTGGGAGAAGCTTTCTGATGGTGGGCACACAGGCTGGAGTGTGTGGAGGTCAGTGTTAAATTGGGGTAATCCTGAGTTAAAGTGAAACATAGCAGGGTGCCTTAGGTTTATGCGGCAGGTGGGAGAGCTATATTCCCCAAAATCTCAGTTGCATACGGGCCCCCTGCCACATAACATGGTGGAGAATGTGGGCACAAACCCCAAAAGGGCATGAACCCCAACATTTTGTGTACCCCAAAATGACACATACCCAAAAATTATTGTGAATCTAAAATTATACTGTATATTATTATAAACATTTATATAGCACCAGTCATGTGCTTGGTGCTGTACAGAACATAGAAATGGATGCAGTCCCTGCCTGTGGCTTACAATCTAAAAGACAAGGAGGGGGAGACAGGAAGAGGGTACAGTGGGAGAGACAGGGGAGAAGACAAACAAACATTCAAGCGAATGCGAAGTCTCAGGTGCATGTGCATGGCTTGGTTATAATCAGGATGGTTGCAGCAGTCTGCCGAGGAGGGCAGACAGTAAGTATATGGGGAACGACTAGCAGGCATTGGGAAAGGCGGCGAGGAAAAAGTGGGTCTTGAGGAGGGATTTGAAGGAGCGGAGGGAGGGGGCAAGGCGGATGTGGGTAGGGAGGGAGTTCCAGGCATGGGGGGCAGCGAGGGAGAAGGGTCGAAGGCGGTTAGGTGAGCAGGAGAAACGAGGGAGAGTGAGGGAGGGGACAGAGGAAGAGCGGAGAGCGCGTGCAGGAGTGCGTAGGGAGATTAGGTCCGAGAGGTAAGGGGGAGCTTGGTTGTGGAGTGTTTTGAACGTGAATACCAGGAGTTTAAACAGGATACGTTCAGGAAGGGGGAGCCAGTGAAGAGAGAAGAGGAGAGGCTGCACATGGTCGAAGCGACGGGCAGAGTGAATGACCTTGGCAGCGGAGTTTTGGATTGCGATAAGGGGGGACAGGTGAGAGCGAGGGAGGCCAGCAAGGAGGAGGTTGCAGTAATCGAGGCGAGAGATAACCATGGCATGAACAAGGGTTTTGGCCGAGGAGGTAGAGAGAAAGGGGCGGATCCGAGCAATGTTATGGAGGGCGAATCGGCAGGATTTGGCAACAGAGTCAATGTAAGGTTTAAAAGAGAGGTGCGTGTCAAAGATGAAGCCCAAGCTACGGGCTTGGAGAACAGGATGGATGGTGACTCCATCGATGCAGATGGACAGGTTAGAGGGAGAGGAAGGGGAGGGAGGAAAAATGAGGAGTTCGGTCTTGGCCATGTTGAGCATGAGTTGACGTCGGGACATCCAGGCAGAGATATCGGAGAGGCAGTTGACGAGGCATGAGTGGACAGAAGAGGAGAGAGAGGGAGTAGAAAGATAGAGTTGGGTGTCATCCGCGTAGAGATGATATTGGAACCCGTGGGAGGCAATAATTTTGCCAAGGGACAGGGTGTATATAGAGAAGAGGAGAGGGCCAAGGACAGAGCCTTGGGGGACCCCAACCGAAAGGGGGAGGGAGGAGGAGTTTGACTTGGGGAGCGACACTTTAAAGGAGCAGTCAGAGAGGTAGGAGGAGAACCAGTCAAGGACGGAGCCATGGAAGCCCAGAGAGTAAAGCGAGTCCAATAGGAGTGAGTGGTCGACAGTATCAAAGGCAGCAGAAAGGTCAAGGAGGACAAGACTAGAGTAGTGGCGCTTAGATTTAGTGACAAGTAGATCATTGGTGATCTTGGCCAGGGCAGTTTCAGTAGAGTGGAGGGGGCGGAAGCCGGATTGGAGATGGTCCAGGGAGGAGTTGGCAGAGAGGAGGTCCTGGCAGCGGGAGTGGACGACGCGTTCCAGGAGCTTTGAGGCAAAGGGAAGGAGGGAGACTGGCCAGTACCTAGAGGGGTCAGATGGGTCCAGGATGGGCTTTTTGAGGATGGGGGAGACAGTGGCATGCTTAAAGGCAGAGGGGAAGGAGCCTGTGGAAAGGGAGAGATTGGTGACGTGTAAAAGTGGGGGGGCGACAGTGGGAGTAATAGAGGTCAGGAGGCGGGAGGGGATGGGGTTGAGGGGGCAGGTGGAGGGGTTGGATGAAGAGAGCAGAGCGGAGATTTCCTCGAGAGAGGCAGGAGGAAAGGATGTGAGGAGAGAGGGGGAGGTATGGGAGCAGGAGGAGGAGGTGGGTGGGAGGCAATGTCCTGACGGATCTTGTCAATCTTTGAGGTGAAGAATGATGCAAGATCCTGAGCAGCAAGTACCATGTACTGTTGTACACCCCAAAATTGCAGTGCACCCCAAGAAATCAAAAGTGCACCCTGAAATAAAAAATGCACCCCTAGATTATGTACCCCAAAATTATACATGCACCTCAAAAATTGTGTATCCTAAAATTTTGAAGAACCTTAGTTTACTCCTAACTTGGAAAAATTGAAACAGATCAGGCATGGGAATTATACTGGTTATTGGCTCAACAGCAAGCAGCTTTTCTAGGTTTGGCTAAGCAGCACCAGAAGTCTCATTATGAACAACTACAGTTATTACAGACTTTGACCCATCAGATAACACAGGCTCCACCTAAGACAGAAGTTGTTCACATGGATCAAGGGGGCAGGGTACTGTCACATACTAAATTAACACCAGGAGATGATCCAGATGCTTTCTTGGTTACCTTTGAGAGAGTAGCAGCCACCACCAAGTAGCCAAGGAAGTCTTGGGCATCTCAGTTGGCTCCCTATCTGACTGGAGAGGCACAGTCAGCTTATCGGACTCTATCGGGTCTGGAGGCCCAACATTATACTAAGGTAAAAGAGGCTATCCTGGCTTGGATGGGCATATCTGAAGATGTACAGGGCTAGATTTTTGTTAACGACCCCGCCAAGTGGGTTAAATCGAGAAAGAGGGTATTGGCCTGAAACTTCCCAAATGGGGGCAACAGCTAGAGCTGGAACCCTGAGGACACATAGGGATTGTGGGGCAGAGTGGGTTGGGAAAACCCTATAAGCTTTCCATATAAGAAATCACTTGAGACAACTGAGAAAATACCAGAACCATATTGGGTAACAGGGACCTGAGTTGACTGCACCAAAAAATCTTAAATTCTGCAACCAGTGAAGCCAAATTCTGCAAATTCACTGAGAGCATTAATATTTGCATAATTAACTTGATTTGCATAACTATGTATGCTGGGAAGCAAATTTGCAATAGGTTTGACATAGAATTACAACTTTGCTAATCAAACACAACTCAAATCCTCTGGAATTTCAGCACCTCCCTCACGCAAACATAGGGCCTTCAGACCCCACCCACCCACAATTCATCTCCCAGGGGCCTATTTACCCTTGGGTCATGGTCAGGATTGGCTGATTCTGTGAGAATTCTGCGAGGATTGGCTGAGTCTGCAAGGATTGGCTGATTCTGCGAAAATCACTGCAAATTGCAGCAACGCAGTCAACTCGGGTCCCTGGGTAAGACAAAGGACACACCTAAGGAAAACAAGGGAATATGTTGCTTCTGATGTGGTGAATACCACTTATACCGAGACTGCCCCCTGATGGAATGCAATAGTACCTGGGGCCTATATGTCCTGGTAGCCAAAACGGCTACACCTAATCAACAATTACTTCGATATACAAAACCAATACAAATTGGAAATTATACAACAGTTGCCTCACTAGATTCAGATTCAAAATCAATCTCTGGTCTGAGCACATTTGGTTGCTCCCCAGTCCCTAGTACCTGGGGAAGAAATTACTCTACATTGTTTTCATGGGGATGCTCAGAAATACCTGGTAGCACTGATAAATTTCAATGTGGGTCCCTGGGAATATAAAATAAAAGTGGGAGTAGTACCTAATATGCTGTGGCCGACCATCTTGGGTAGGGATGGGATTGCCTTCTCAAAAGAATGGAGCCGAAAGAAGCAGCCATTTTGAGGTTCTAGGAACAGAAGAGGTTCCAGATTTGTCCAGAAGGCTTCAGAAAGTAGCCAGGATGCTTATGATGATCAGGAGGAAAAGATACCCGAGGGATGGTATAGCAACCCAGGATATGAGTGAGTTGGGTTTGAAAGATACTCCAGGGGAAAAAAGTTCCATTATGTGAGATCAACAAGTGCAGAAATGTCCTAGTCTGCAACATAAAGTGACCCAGACTAATGTTTCTTTAACAAGAGACTCAAAAGGTATTCAAGTGACTCCAATAGGACAAGATATAGAAACTGATGTCATGGATCTTGTAACTGCTGTAGATACTCATCAGGGTTGCAAGCAACCAGAATGTCAGAATCAAGGAGAGATGACTGGAAAGAAAGCAACTACATGACAGAAAAAGAAGAAAGATGTAGGAGCTGGAAGCACGCCTATATCTTTGATTGAAGATGTTGTGCCAGAAGCTCAGAATGAGTTCTCTGGAGGTTGTGTTGTGAGCGGCCAAGCAATTCTTGGATGTGACTGGTGTGATGGGGATTATTATTCAATGCAGAAAGAGGGAAATTGGCCATCATATAAATGTGTACACTGCGAGTGGATTCCTGGAATGCTGCATGGGCTACCGAATGACAAGGAAGCCAAAGACTTGGAAAGTTGAGTAAATTTGACTGGCACTATTGGACTTCGGGATGTTGTATCTTGTTGCTTTTCTTACCACTGTTGAGCTTTTGAGCACTAAAAAAAAGGCTTTCACAGGATTTCGGTGGCACTTGTATAGTGGTTCAGGATTATGTTACCTTTCTGTTCTTTGTGAGCCCTGGGAGTTGTCTGTGCCATTGTTCTCTCTTGGTGCAGACACTCTGAGGGTTCCAGGGCTGTGGTCCAGGACAGTGGGTGATCCTGGACCTCACCCTGGTCCTGTGGGATCTGGAGTGTCTTTGTTGGGAACAGGAGGGTGGGAGCACCTCTATTGTGTGCTCTGGCTGGGTCTGCCCTTCAGTTGACCCATCTTCTTGGGTGGGGAGGTGTATCTGGCAGGGCACAATGGAGACGTTGCCTAAAAAACACTGGCCCTTTAAGAAGAAGTCTGAAAAAACCATATAGAACTCATCTAAGAGAAGTCAGGCCTATAAAAGGCCCAAGTCAAACACAGCTAAGCTCTCAGGAGTTGGAAGCTTTAGGGAGCAGATCTCTCCAGGGCTGTAACTGACCAGGGCTGATGGTCATGAAGGGCTGAGGGAAGCCACACAAAAAAACAACTTTACCTGGAGGCCTGAAGGAGGTGTGTAGACCTAAAGGGACTTAAACTCAGGTGGGATCTTTCCTATCACTATGGACTATGATAAGAACTTTATACTTACCTGATAAAATTTGAAAGACCCATCATTGTTGGGAGAAGCCTTCTGGTGGTGGGAACACAGGCTGGCTGTAGGGGGGCATGTGTGGAGGCCAGTGTTAAAATGCGGTAACCCTGAGTTAAACTGAGGCATAGCAGGGTACCTTTAGGATTATGTGGCAGGTCGGAGAGCTGTAGTTCCCAAAATCTCAGTTGCAGACAGGCCCCCTGCTACAATCGGTAACTCAGAAAGATGGTAAGAGTAACAGGACAGTAAACAGAAGTTGGCAGGACACAATGCAATTTCCCAGTATTTTGGGAAGTTGAGTACCTGTATAGATAAATGGGAAACAGCCAGGAATCCAATACTGGGTCTTGAAATTGCAAATCACCCTTGAGTAGATTGCTACCTGTTTCAGCCCTAATAGGATGCCAGTTCCATGGACAGCTATGTGGCATTTGGAAATAAGGATCTTTATTTTTAGTCCCACTTCATGGTAGGCAAGGAGATATTTTACATTTGCACAAAAATCACTTATGTAAATTTATGCAAATTAGCACTGCCAGGTGCAGGGCAGCTGACAAGGTGGTCTGGTCATACGGGTCTTTCATGTATCCTCTATATAGGCATATATTTTTTGACCATCTGTGTTTCAATATATTGGAAATCAGAATTGGCCTCTCTGTATGGTGAATTCCTAAAGAGTTGTCCTATAGTGAGTGACCTTTCTACTGAACTCTTGACCAGGTACTGGAATAGGAGATGTAATCAGCCTGTATACTGGAATAGGAGATGTAATCAGCCAGTCTGTCTCTTAAAGAAATCAACATTACTGTTGACCAGTCTCAAGAATACCGTGCCTTTCTACACAAGGTGAAGAAGTCTTGTTTACCTGACATCTTGACCATTGTTAAAGCTTATCTTATTTACAACTCACTTTGAGAAGCCTCACTGTCAGCAGTTTTGACCTGATGTCATTTTTAGCTGACTTCCAAGCATTTCCCTCCATAACAAGGGAGAGGATAGATGGATTTTTCAGAAACAGTTCCTTCCTTGGAGCTTTTCTCACATCCATATGGCAGTATGGGACAAAGATCTGGGTGATTATGAATGTATATTCTTTTTGATGCATTGAGCCAACCATAAGCAAGAATACTTAGAGCATATGTTATATCTTATAGATGTTAAGATCTCTGAACTTAATAGAGCTGTTCCTTGAACAGAAATGTCCTTTTTAAAGTCATGTATTTTCAACTGACACGGTTTCTCTTGTACTATGTCTTTATTTGAACTTAAGTAAACTATTGATTTATATTTATAATATTCTTGAGTCTCATAGCTTCATTTATAAATAAATAGTCTTTACAATACTTTGCTGAGCTGGCTGGCTTATTAGCATAGTGTAAACTGAGTTTCCACATATTGGAAAAGAGCGCCCGATATCCAGACCAGATCATGTCAGGCCTGGACCACTAATCACATTTTCCCTTTGAGGAAACTGAGGCACAACGTGACAGTTCACTTGGCCCCATGCAACCCATTTACAATATGATTTGAGAGCAGATACCTACCAGTGGCAGAGAAGTGCTGTGGACGATGTTTCATTGCTGCATTAAGGGTGCAATCCTATCTTACGCCAGTGGCAGGCGCAGTGGTGAGCTGGATGGCGGGTGCTTAGGTGCAAATGCGCCCTGCAGGACAAAGGCATGATCTGTGCTGCTGCGACCCCCGAGCCCACACGCACTGTGGTCTCGAGGATGGAGCAGGCATGGCTCACGCTGCAGGCATGGCTCACACTGTGTGCATGGTGTACATGCATGCATGTGTTCTTCCACTGCACCTCACATAGGTGCAGTTTGCAAAGGCTGTAGGATTGCACCCTAAGAGTGTAATCCTCAATCATTAACATCCATGGCAACATTCCCATTGACTTTAATGGTGGAAGGGCGTCCTGTAAGCTTAATTATTATGTTCACACCTTACAATGCAGTTTGCTGCTTGCCTAAAGCAGCTATCGCTGCTCTATAATGTTAAGTGCTACAATTTTAGGATCACAGTATAGGGGCTGTACCAATATAGTTACTCTAGATAGAGCCAGTGTAGCCTAGTGGATAAAGTGCTGGGCTTCGATCTGGGAGACCAGCGTTGAAATCCTGTTTTAGTCATGAAGTCACTGGGGGGCTTTGGGCAAGTCACTATCTCTCAGCCTCAGTTCCCCAACTGTAAAATGGGAATAATAATGACCTACCTCACAGAACTGTTGTGAGGGTGAACTAGATCAGGACTGTAAAAGATTTTGAACACTAAAGGTACTATTTAAATAATAATGACATCTATCTGGTGACAAATGACTTCTCAATCAAAGCTAATGGATGGTGGCCTTTAGGAAAATCTTTGTCTGACCAGGCATTTGTAGCATGACCGTACTCAGATGAAGAATAAAGTGTGCTGATGTTTCTCTTGGCTATGAAGTGCTCAAGGGCAAAAGGTACTGCACTATGTGGTTTTCTCCAGGGCAGAGTTAAGGCCATTTGAGCACTTACTTGTGTATTCCCAAGCTCTGAAATATCTGGGCTTCTTTGAAGATTACTCTGATCTTTAATGGTTGGGTTTCTAACAGCTGAATTTTGGATAACTGCAGCAGTCTTGTAAATAAAAAAATTACAAGAAGGCTGTAGTTTAAAAGCAACAAAGCCATATACTGTTATTACTAATGTGCTTTCAGGCCCCAACCACCCCAAACTTCATGCATTTTTTTTGTTTAGAAATTTCCATAGTTTCCCCATCTGTTTAAAATGTGGGTGTGGAGAGCTGTGTCAGCACTAGGACCAAAATCCTGATTCTTCCTTATGGGTGTATTTAAAATTACTCTTACATAGTCCCATTAAAACAGATGCAAGCTTTTTCAGGATGAGGTTCCAAGGCATTTCAGGGACAGCCTCTGAAGCCAAGCCTAGATCCTTCAGAAGCATTCATAAGAACAATCATTTACTTTATATTTTCATCAACATGAAATTTGTTGTGACATTGCCTTAAGAAGAAACATCAGGCTAGTTGTGCAGCTAAGGAACACACTAAGGGATTTGGTGGGCAGGGGTGGGGGGTTTGCTGGGGGGGTGGGGATGTTGCTGGGTGGATTGGGGTATGGTTGTGAGGGGGGTTGGAATAGGACTTGGGGAGGTGATGTTGGGCAGCTTTGTGGGGGGGATGTGGGATGGTTGGGGGCTTTGGATTCTCTTTTTATGGTTTTTAATGTTTTTATATATGTTGTTCCACGCAGTCCACAGATGTGGATGTTCCGTGGCAGAGCCATGGGGTGGCCACCAACCCTCATGGTTGACCTGCTCGTGTGAAAACAGCCTAGATTTCCGAGCAGGGAGAAGGAGCAAATCCAAGAAGGAGCTGCAGCCAGGCCTGGAAGGTAGGCTGACATTTGGAAAAGTAACTTCAGATTCCTGACATGAGTCACCTTGAAGGGACCTGACATGAAGAGGGCAGATACTCAGTGCCCTCTTGGAAAAAACCAGACTGTTCATGGTATCTCCAGGCTCCCCCAAATCCCTCTACCTAGTGGATAAACAGCCCAGCAGATTCCAACTGGCACCTCTTTTGTTAAGTTAAAAATTAGAGTCTATTGACTTGCACTGTTTAATGCAATCAAACAGCATGGGCTCAGGAACCTGCTTACTAAAAGTGAAATATTCTCCAGACAGAAGTGTGCTGAACACCTGCCGGAGCTGCTGACCTGAAATTGACCAGGTTTTATCAGTACCAAGAAAGGCTTGGGAGAAATAATCCTCCAAATAAGTGACTTTTAGGTTCCTACTGCAGGTATTTAGCTAATAAGAAGGGAGTTGTCTGCAGGTGTGGTTCTCCAAGACTCTCTCTGGCATGGGCAGGGGTTGTGTTAGACATAGCTCTTGGTCTCCTAAGAGGAAAGAGCATCTTATTCAGGTGAGGCTTTGGCTGATAGTAAGGAACAGCAGTCCCTGACATTTCTGTGGTCATGAGCCACTTTCAAAGTTCAAGATTTATGGTGAACCACAACAGAACTCTGGGCAGGGTGACAGAACGGCAAATGATGCAGCAGCCCATCCATCCACAGCAATGCATGGGAGTGCCAGGTGCATTTTAACCTATCCCTTGCTGGTTCTGAGGCACTCTCTCTCTCACAATATTTTGTGTGTGTCTATGGAGCTGTCGTAAGCAACATGTTTCTTGCAAACCATAGGTTGGGGACCGTGGGCAGGTAGAGTGCTGGCATGATTTGAAGTGAATTTCATTCAGTCATCTTTGACTGAAAAAGCAAATTTTGTAACATGTAGAGCTTGGAGAGAGGCCAGACAGAGAGAGAATTGCATTGGCATGGTTTTGGCACAGAGCCCAGCAAGAGAGGGAGGATTTGGCCAGGAGCATGAGGGAGCCTGGATGGGCATAGAGGTGGATCAAGGCTCTGATGAGAACTCCTTGAGAGGGGCATGGAGGATAAAGAGCTCTAGAGAACATAATGGACATTTGTTAACTCAGAGCCTTAACTGCTCCATTGAACCTAATAATTCTGATTTGGCAACCCTACATGAGGAGAAAGACAAACCGAGCCATGCCATTAGCCAGGGCTAGAAAGTGACCCACAATGTCGAAGTCCCTCCATCTATTGGAATCCTGTAGTAAAAGCAAGTAACTGTGGAAGTCCATGAACTCAATAATCACACTTACTAAAGAAGGCAATTTACAGGTCAGGGCTGAGGGACATATGTGAGAAACCAAATGGGCAGGGAGGAAAGGAAGCCCAGGCCTGGCCTTGCTCAGGCTATGAATAAACAGAGGGATCCAATCTCCAGGACTATTGATTCAATCTCAACAGCCAATAGGTTATAGCAAGTTTGAGGGACCAATCAGGAACTGAATCTTATTCCCTGCACTGTTTTACTGCAAGACTATACTACATCATTGTGTCCTAGCAACATCACAGCCATTACCATGGCAACACACTGTGACATCACCTGTGAACTGCTTTCCCCATCTCATGGAGAAACCTCCAAGGGGAAACCTCTAGCATTTAGCAACGCTAACCAGCCAGGAGGATGATTTGAGTTGGCCACAATCACAATCAGTGGCCACACCCAGGCTACGCCTATTGGGCAGGCATTCCAGTGAGGTCAGCGAGATTTCTCTGCATGTTCATCCTTCATACAAAAACCAACTGTCTTCTCTCCGAAGGGGAGACTGGAGGGAGGTTCAGCAAATTGTGGATAAATAAATGACCCTGGGGGGCTGGGAAACAGTTAAGAAGTTCCTGTGGTGGAAGGGTTGCACTAATGGATGGGCAGCTACATTTTTAAAAGCATTAAAGAGCAGGGAAGTGTTGCTACAGTCCCGCAGGCAGGATACAGCATTAAAGCATCAGGCGCAGCGATGGATTTAGCAAATGAACTTGGACTCCATTGCAGCTCCTTCTGCTTCCCTCTGCTGAAGGCCAGAAGCCCTGTGCATTTAGCGGCAGTGCACAAGATGCTACCTGTCTCCCAGGATTTCTCCACTGACAACCGCACTCTGCTGTCTGTGGGGAACTACAGACTACCAGCTCTTGTGCCTCCTGGCAACTGCTCTCCTTGTTAAAGCTGGGCCTGTTAGCCTCTGTAAATCTCTTTTTTTTTCAAATTTTGGATGAGTCAGCTGCAAAATGGAAAGGGTTTGGGGATAAAAAAAATGCAGACAGGAAAACTTTGTGCAATTGCTTTCTTGCAAATCAGTCCTCCATGGTAGGGAAAAAGGACATCCTGAATATCCCATGGCAGTGTTGACTGTTTGTTTGGCAGCAGCTGGTTATTGTGGGTCTGAGGAAATGGAGTCTGCTAACTTAGTCATGGGTTATCAAACCTTTCAAGCTTGTGTCACCACTTTTGGCCCCTGATCTATAATGTGACACCCTGATGATCTAATCATAGATTTTTTAGGATTGAAAGGTACCTCATGGGTCATCTAGTCCAAATTTAATGACACTCCCCTCACCACACACACATGCCCTGGGCTAGCTCCAGACTGACTCCATGCCCATCTCAGTACCCAGGCCCATCCTGCACCCCAACCTGCCCCTGTGGGCAGAGCAACAGGGGCACAAGTGGGACAGACATACAAAGGGCTAGCTCTGATCCCTCCGCTGGGATCAGAGCTCTTGGTGGTTTGTGGATCCTAAGGGACCTAAATCTGCAAAAACATATGGCTGGTATGGGTCCAGCTGCCAGTTTATCCCACTTCTGGCAGCTGCATAGATTTTGGACCTTCCTCTGAAACACTGGGTGTTGGATGCTGTTGGAAGCAGGGTCCTAGGCTAGATGGATCATGGATCTGATTCAGCTTGGTTGTTCCTGTTCTGGAGGAGCCACAACTGGAAATTTTGTCTCCAAGAAATCTAGGCTCTCCCCTACATTGTTACCGTCTGTAGTACTGGAGGCGGCATGGCAGAGGCTCTGATGTGACTGATGGAGGTCCTGACCTGTGAATAGTGTAACTGTGCAGGTTGGGACTCATTAGGAGAGCAACTGATGCAAACCCATGGAGTTCTTATGACTTTTAAAGGAGGAGAATTGGTACACGTCTGAAAAATCTCACTCAAAGAATTATTATTATTATTATTATTAACAAACATTTATATAGCGCCAGCAGTGTACATGGCACTTTACAAAGTAATAAAATAGACACGGTCCCTGCCCCTAAGTATTGGAGAATCAAAGCAATTTCCCCCAAAGTACTGAAGTGAAAGAGGAACCTATGTGCCATTTTCAAAAGATGCAGATTTTCAAAGACAAAAATGACCCCTATGCACTTAGCTTTCATTGAAAATCAATGGGGAGTTAGAAAAAGTATTTCTTAGTAGAACAAGCTCATGATTCTCCAGTTGTCTCTTAAGTGCAACAGCAGTTACCGTGGGCATGAGTCCCACGGGCATGAAGTGGATTGGACACACATTGGAGGTATGGAGCTCCACACATGCTCTGCCTATACATCAGGCGGGGCACCTTTAGATGGACGGGCCACTCACAGCTGGCACGGCCATCACTGGGGCAGCCTGTCCATCTAAAAGCACCCAATGTGATGACTCCTTAGTGCTTAAGTCACATTTGAAAATGGGACTTAAGTGCTTTGAAAGATTTTGCCCTAAGGCCCAAATACACTGCCAGCTCCCTGCTGTCGTTCCAAAAACACTTCTTGGAGTCAGCATCTGTGTAAATCACTCCTATTTTAAAAAACACTGAAGCTATGCTCTGTAGTACTTTAAAAAAGCACATTCTCTGTATGCTACAGTATGAGCAGATGGAATAGAAGCAAGTGAATTCAGCTGGCTAATACGAACTCCAAATCACATTTTTATTACTTTTATTTCCATTAGCGTGGTGACCTGAGACCATAATGAAAATCAAGGTCCTGTAATGCTAGGTGCTGTACAAACATAGTCTTTTTTTTACACAGACCCTGCAGGGTCGGGTGGGGGGGTCCATGTTCGCACCGGTGTGTGCGTGGTGGGTGGGTGGAGGGTACACATGAGTCCACACACATCCCCATGCACCCCCACTCATCAACATGCATGGAGCAACCTTCGTTTTTGCCAGTTGCTCCATGTGGGTTGATGAGTGGGGGATACGTGGGGCTGCATGTTCGGTGGGAGCACACATGAACACCCACTCACCAGAGCAAGAATCCTATCTAGATCTATGCTCTGGTGACATCACATTTATAATACAACACAATGCCTCACATCAGGAAATAGTGGCATGTCATGGTCTAGTGTGGTGCACTGGTTCTCAGTGCAGTGGACTGTGGATCACAGGTAGTCCATGAAGCCATGGTAAGTGGTCTCTAGCTGGTCCACAGAACTGGCCATGGTTATAACAAAGTGAGCTTTTGCCCCTGCCAGCAGTAGCAGCTCTAGGTTTTACAGGGAAAATATTTAAAATGGGCTTTTACGTTTCATCAACAGATGAAAGAAACTGAGTACCCTAGATCTGGAACCTTGATATTTGACTTGCCAATAGGTTGCTTACAGTTCAAATCTGGCTTACAGAGCCTATATCTGTGGACCCTGGCTTTCTGCTGCACAACCAGCTCAGCTTGAGCTGCTGGAGCTGAAATGTGACTTAGCCCTGCCCACTTCTGTTCCCCCTATCTTCCAGTCTGGAGGGGAGGAGAAGAGACTATTTGGGAGCTAAACTTATGTCTGATTGGCGAAGTAGTAAGCCTGTCCTTTCCTCTTCATTCTCCAGACCTGAGCCATATTGCCGATGGCTGAGGCTCAGGGAAGAACTTTAGAAAGGAGAGGGCTGTTCTGTCGTACCTCCTTGCAGTCAGGAGAAAAAGGGCAGAATGAACCCTCATGTTCCCCAAGGGTAAATGCAATGGAGGCATGGCATAGCCATGTATGCATGTGAAGACAAGAGTGAGATGATTGGGGATCATCAAAGCATAGCACCAACGGCTATGTTATTTTGGGTTAATTCTTTTTAAATTCTTTAAGAGCAAAGGGTTCTCTTAGCAGTTGCCTATGTTACCTCTGCCTAAAACTGCCTCTGCCTATAGGCACTAGTGCCATGGCTATCTCTGGGGAGTGTGTGTGTGTATGTATGTATGTAGGTGCAGAGATAACCACACTGCACATGCTCACTCTGGTCATTTCCTGCCCTCTGGAGATGGCTGAAGTGCTGGCAAGGACTAAATCTGCCTGCCTTGTGTAGCTACAAGCCATCTTGCAGCAAGCATTCGCTAGGCTGTGCCCATCTCCAGTGGGTGTATGGAAGTCCATGAGTGGTCCATTGGGGCTGTTGATCTATTGATGAGAGTTCTGATCTAAGAATAATGAAGCCTGAGTCCCATTTCTGCCTCTGTCACTGACTTGGTGTGATGCCTTATGCACTTCACTTTGCTTCTTGCCCTAGGCCCTTCAGGGACTAAGAGACTCTGTGCCTCTTACTGCATGTACTGTGCCTCATACACCAGAGCCTCTTGGCGCTATGCGACGCAGCTAACAATTTGAAAATTAGAAGCTTCTCTCCATTTCTCATGTAAAGATCCACAAGATATCCTATTGGGCCTGCTCAGTCAGCCTGGCTGCCAACTGCTCCAAATAAACACTCGACAGAGTTAAGGTGTGAACTCAATTTCTCATCCACCTCTGTGAGGTGTTAATAGCTGTGTCTAGTTGGGATCATTTCAATACTAATGTTATCCTGAAAGGCAATCGAAGAAACAAACACTCAGCCACAGCCAAGGAAGGAAACACATTTGTATGTGTCAATTTGCCTTTGAGGAGAGTGTTCTCTCTCTCCCTCTCTCTCTCTTTACCTATACTACATATATTGGTTTCTGCATCCGAGATATGACACAGCAGCAGCAAAACTGGAAGCCCTAACATTCCATGGTGCAGCCACTGCAGAGGCAAGGGGAATGGGGTTTGGGGTGTGTGTGTGTGACTACTTGGTCAACATGTGCACATTATTGTCTACCGCTGGTTTCCCCCTCTCTGTGAAAATGATACAGCAGGCAGTCCAAGTCATTTGCCTTGTACAAGCAGCAGCCAGCCTGCACTGAACATGTGCTGAAATGTGGCCACTGGTGGTGGTCCATGAAAAATTTTGAAGGTTGACAGTGAAGCCATTGAGAGCTCCTGCTCTGGTATAAACACACCCTGTTCTCTAGGCTGGAACGTGCTTCCAGCCAATCAGGAGCTTTTCCTTGCTCTTTTCATCCCAGGTATTTCTCCATATTTGCAACACACTGTCTCATCTTGATGTTGAAGAATGGGTAACAGAGTCCGTTTAACCTCAGCTAATATCCTGCATCCCATTCCTAATTCCTATCAGACACAGCTCTAAAAAGCCAGCAGTTGCTCAGGCCATCCAAGAAGCAAATGTTGTTTTGCTTTACTCTTGTGAGACATTCCACTGGAACTGACAGGACTGCTTACTTAGACCACATTAACACCTGTGGTAGTGCATAAATTTTGGCTCCTCCTGCAAGCCAAAATCTGCACAGAGTTTGGCCAGTGTGAAAGCCCCCCCTCCCAATGCAGCTTTGCCAGAGATTGCCCAGAAGAGTGCAGAGCTAGATTTCCCTGCTCCGTACTCTTCTGGGTGATCTCAGGCAAAGTCGCATTGTGGGGGCTTTCACACTGGCCGAACTCCGTGCAGATTTTGGCTCTTGCAGTTTCTCCTGGAGCCAAAATCTGCGTGAGGCTAGATGGTGCCAGTGTAAATGTGGTCTTAAACAGCTCACATTTGGGGAATGCAACTGGTACTCATGTTACCTGTTTCAGAAAATGGGAACTACAACTTAGGCTCAAATACACCATCCATTTCTGGGTGCTTAGGGTACTGGAGAGAAACTGATCAGCTGTATAGAACTCAGGGCAATGGAAAATAAAATTATAATGGTTTGGCTAAGTTGTTGCAAAGACTTGTTGCTGTTACTGGATTGACAAAAGGAATATTGGATGGCTAAATAAGTGCTTCTGGGCTAGGTGGCTGAGGGAGGACTGGGATGAATGTGTAGTAGGATTTGAAGAAGATAAATAACAAGGTGGGAGAGTATTATCTCAGGGGATTTGATGGGACTGAAGTAGGAGCAGTGGGGTAAAATCAGGAAAAGATCAAGTTACAGAAAGGAAGGGTAAGGATAAACAGTAAGAAAATCTTTCAGACTAGGAAAGCAGCTGGGCCATGGAACAAGTTATCAGGGGAGGCTGTGGAATCCCCACCACTGGAAATAATGTTAAAAAAAGAGGTTAAGACAAACATTTCTAAGGGGTGGTAATGACCTTGCCTCAGTGCTTGGGAAGGACTAGATGATCTTTCCAGCCTTTTGATTCTGTGAGAGCCTGAAAGTCTCTGTTGCAGGAGCGTTGTTGAGTTCTCTCCTAAGTGATGTGCTGGGAACTACATCATCAGCTGGGATATTTCTAACTCTTCACAGCAAGGAATTGTAGGTAAGTGTGCTGGAAGAGTCATGCTGTGATATGATGAGGGTGGTGGAGGAGTCAAGGGAGGGTTAGTTTTCCTTTCTCATCCGTAGGTCCTGGTTTTTAGCATTGCATGGGCATGCTATGTGCCCCATGCTACATGCGCAGCCACTCTCCAGAGTCTGACATAGAGTCCATTATAGCCATGAACTGGGGGGGCGGTGTGTGTGTGTGTTTCATAATATGTGGGTCTTATCTGTGGAAAGATTAGCAATACCTGCTACACTGGTTAATGTCTCATCAGTCCCCAGTTGCTCTGGGATAACGGACTATGTGAACACACCATGCTGGACTGAGTTTGCACTTGATCTGGAGCAAGTAACTCTTGCCCCAAAGAAGCTGCAGTGTCTGTTCTAAAGTAGTAGTGAAATTGCTACTGGGTTAGTGTGCTCATGTGATTTGTTGTCCTGGAACAATAGGGGAGTAGGGGAACATTGAGTTCTGGCACAGGCATTCAGCTGCAAATGTTTGGTTGTGGCCTGGGTTACCATGTCATTTACAGCACAACTGGCCTCATGGTTGTGCATGTGCAATCTTTGCCTGCGTGATCCTAAAAGCCTGGCTTCATACTGAGGCTAGAGTAAACAACTTTTGATAACAAGGGCTAACTGCAGTAATAAAACAGCAATTGCCTTTACCTCCATAGCCAAAAGCAGAGCCCCACTGGACCCCCGAGGACCCCCATTTTGCCGTGGAATGTCTCTAGGTGGCAATTTAAAGTGATCATGAGGGATTTTGTAGGGGAGAAGAAAATCCCCTTTTCGCTCCTGCATTTCAGAGGCCTATTTCAGGTCCCCCCCACCCCCTTGCAGTTGTTGTGGCAGCATAACTAAGGTCTCATAGATTGGGAGGAGAGGTCCAGACGTGTCACTGGGGCAGGAGGAAAACAGCGAATAGGGACACTAACCCTGAATGGGCAGGATTAGCGCCCACCGCTGTGCAGTTGATAACAGAAGCTGCCGGAAAGCCCCAAATACAGCAACTGAGGGCTCCGTTAGGCCCCGGAATCCAGGGTCCAGAGCATGCACCCTTTCAACTGGGTTGATGTGGGTGTGTGCTTGTGTATGTGGAAATCACTCATCACCCCTACACCTGCCAAGCTGCAGCTGCATGCCTGGGGTTGCTCCTCCGTACCTTGATTATATAAGACAGCAGTGGGAGCCCTTTTTAAGCTCTGGTCCCCCCTCCCTGCAGCATTCCAGTCACTGGAATAATTAAACGATCAAAAGCAAACACAAAAAGCTCTTCTGCTATTAATAGGAGCTGGGAGGGGAGAGAGGAAATGGGAGGCTCGCTGAGCTGCATGACTAGCGTAGCTGTTGAGCCTTGCTTGAGCGTGCCAGCTATCAACCCAAATGCAGGCAGCCCGGAGCTATTTCTCATTGCACATCACTGCAGGCTGGAAGAAGCACCGGAGATGGGGGTGGGGAATAGAGAAGATCGGAGCCCAGTGGTACAGAAAGGCTCTTCCTTGCCGATGCTTGAGATCCAGCAGAGAAATCACCCTTCATTCCTGGCTCTAGGGCTGGCGATTCCATCCCATCCTGCCTCCAAAACCCATCGTCACCCCCAGCAGGGAGCATGCGGGCTCCGGGGGAGTTGTCCGCCAGCCACGGTGCTGAATCCCCCAGCCTCCATAGCTGCCGCGGCATGCTGCAACGTGGGGGGCGGTTGGGGACACGCCCAGCCGCGAGAGGGTTAACGCGGCGTGCTTTGCTCCGGGAGATCTGAGGCAGAACTGTCTGGGCCTAAGCGAACCAGCTGCAGGCAGGGAGGTGGGGGTAGCAAACAAAAGCCCGGGTACCAACCTTGCAATGGAGGCTCCCGCGCTGGCGACCAGGCTAGCTCGGCCAGGGCGGTGGCTTTGGCTGCCTGGCTCCGGATCCCCACTCGCCCCTGCACGGACGGCTGTTCCAAGGAAGTAAAGGGGGTGAGAAAAACACCCGCCGGGGTTGCTAAAAATAGCTGCCTGGCGGCCGGAAGGGAAACTAGCACATTATCTAGGCATTGGGGGCCCCCACAACCTCACTCTCCCCCGGCTGGAAGAGGCTCCGCCAAGCGCGCTCTCAGGCAGACCCGTGCGCCGGGCGAGCCATCCTTCCTGCGAGAAAGCAGATGTGTCTGGCAGATGGGAGGGGGGGGGAGTGACACATACACACCGTAGCAGCCCTTTAATTGCCAGCTGCTTTGGGAATCCCAGAATGGGGGGGGAGGGGGGTCAGCAACTTTGACCAGGGAGGTGGCCAGTAGCACGGACTCACTGAAGTTTCGAGGCGTGATCAACTAGCCAACCAGGCGCTTTCCCCTGTGGGAGCACAGAAGCCTCCTTTCCCAAGTGTCCTCCAGTGCTGAGACTGCGCATCCCCAAACCAGAGCTGCCCACCTAGCCTCAGACTCACCTTCCCCCACCCCCGCAGCTCCTGGCTCTGCTTGGCAGGTGATGGCCACGTAACACCAAGCGAGAGTGAGGGAGCATAGCGGACGCAGAGTGGTCTGCCTTCACCAGATGTGGAGGTGCCTAGGAAATCCCTAAAAGCAGACCGATCACCTTACCCTTGCTCCCTCCCCCACTGCCACGCGGCGTCCAGGTATTAACTCCCGGAGGGATCAGAGCAGTGCTAAGCTAATACACTCGCCCTGTCTAATCTCAACCTCTCCCCACGCTGGGAACCCGAGTTTGCTGGAGCTCTGAACTCTTAGGAGAAGCCCGGGGCAATGGGGGCATAAGCAGCGGAGTAGAGGAATAAATAATGAATAAGCAAGAGCAGAATTTTAATAGACTCATTAGTTAGCAAGAAAGTTTAAGTCAGGCCGGGAGCTGATAAATGACTGGTTTTGATCAGAAGCTGGGAGAGGAGCCTTGGAAAGGAAGAGGGAGGGGGAATGGTTTGCTGCTTTTTTTCCCACTGGTGCTGCTAGCTCCCATACAATCACAGAATCTAGGGTTGGAAGGGGTCTTAAAGATCATCTAGTCCAACCCCTGCTCCAGGTCACAATGCCCTATACCCAGAGCGTCACAGAGGGGAGGGGAGCTTATCCAGTTGATCCCTAAATCCCTAAATGATATTCTACAATCTCCCTAGGCAACCTGTTCCACTGGTCAGCTGGCAAGGTCTGAAGTATTTTCTCCAAGCTAATAACTGAGGAGGAAAAGGTAAGCCAGTGGTTCCCAGACTGTGGTCAGTGAGGCTACAATAAGGGCTCCACAGCTGGTTTGCAGGGTGTAGGGTGTAGGTAGGATGACTGTAATATGCATGTATTACTCACGCTTCCCTGTGGCCAGTGTACCTGTGCATTGTAGTCCTAGAAATGGGCTTGATGACTTCATTGGAGACTAAAGTTGCTCATCCTCTGAAGCTGCAGTCAGCTTTTAATGAGCATGCCTTGTGATGTGGCCATCTCCAGTGCATTCATGGATGCCCACAAGAAATACTGTGAATTGAGAGTGATCTGTGGGTGCAAAAGGTTTGGGAACCCTTTGCTGGGGACATCACACAGAACTTAGCACAGAAGGCCCAGGTCTGCTTTTATGCACTTTTATGCAACATATAGGTCCCAACCAAAAATGTACTTATGCCTAAGTCTAATTGGAATCACTCCCCTCATTATTCTGCCTGTCGATCCCAAGAGTTCAGCGTCCCAGGAATCATGTCTAAACTCAGCCTATCTGTGTGAGGGTTTGGGAGATTAAGAGTGGAATGCCCTACTGAAATCAAAGGGATTTTACTCACAAGTGTGGTTAGAGTTGGGGCCATAATAAATAATGCATGGACAATTTCATTAAACTAGGGCTTGCCTTGCTAAAGTTACACTAGCAGTGAGCTGCCCTACTGCTATACTGCCGCAGAATCCCCCCAAACTAACCGCAAATGGCTATCAAACGAAATTAGAAAACACCCCAGCAAAGAGCCGAAATCTCCTCTACCAGACATCAAAGGGTGAAAACAGACATGACGCTAACCACCCTTGGTGGTTATTTATGCATGTTGCAGGGCTGTATTGGTGCCCTATGCAGCCCTGAAACATGTATAAATGACCACCATGGATGGTTAAAGGGTGGTTAGCGTCATGTCTGTTTTCACCCATAGTCGCTGCTATCCAAGGAGCTAGGAGGGGAGAGGAGTCTGACTTCAAATGCATATTACAGGTTTTGTAGTTTCCTTCAGAGCTGAGCTGAAAGTCTTTCCCTTCAAAACCAGAAATGATTTAAAAGCCAAAATCATGTTTTCCCACTTTTACTAATGTCAAGTAACACCTTACTCGGTAAGTAATCCCAGAAAATCAATGGGCATGCCTGCAGAGATGAGAATCTGTCCCTAAGAGCAAGCATTAAAATGCAGAACTGCATTCAAAAATAAGGTCGTGCAAAAATAAAATAAATAAATACAAAAATTAAAAACCAGCCTCCTTTTCCCTGCCCTATCAAGAACTGAGTTTAGGATCCAGGTTTTTCCTTGCTGCAGTTTGTGATCTTACTAATGGCTAAAGCAACAAAAGGAACAAAGCCCCCCTGCATGGTTTTAGTTACTAAGGAAGCCATGAGATAGCATATTTGAGTCAGAAACAAGAAAGCAAACAGCCTTTCCTTTCCCCTGGGGGAGATTAGGAAGGACAATATGGTGTGTGTTGGTGGTTTACACATAATATCTGATCCTAGTATGTTCTGTTATAGAAGGCTATTTATCACCAAGGGATCAAAGCAGACTGCAGAATCATAAGAAAGTTGTGCCTTTGATACATAGCTGGTGTCAACAGTGGGCAAACAAAGGGTACTTCCAGACATCACAACTTAAAGTGGCAAATCCAAAAGAAAAGATGATAAAACTGTGCAGTAATTCAACATGGATTTGTTTGTGAACTCGTGTGAGGATTTTCACAGGTGGTAAATACTTGGTGAACTATGTGAGCAGTTCTGGGATAATTATGGATTCCCCACATGGTAGAAGTGTTCACGTTAAAATAAACAGCGTGTGGCAACTGAAAGTAGTAAAACTTGCAGGAAAAAATGGCAAAACTTGTCACTTCAAATTCTGAAAGTATCCATAATCAAAAACTACCTTGGGAACTGAAAATGTTATAAACAGACATCCCAGTTGTATCAAGATGCTATAATCAGGGGCCCATGTATTCTGTGAAATGCTTTTCTGATTTCTGCAACCAAGATTCTATGAGTAGACATAAATTATACTAATTGAGGAAATATGTACATTCATCCTGGCCAATCACGGTGGCTTGGGAGAAGTACCCAACAGGTCACAATGGGGAACCATTCCCTGTTGTTTTCCCCCAGCTACCGTCATGTTCCCTGATCCTGTCTGGCTAATAGCTGCTAATGGACCTATCTTCCAGAAACTTGTCCAAAAACCTCTTTTAAACTCAGCTACAGTACTGGCTCTTACCACAGCCTCTGGCAGTATTCCACAACCCAATTATACGCTGAGTGAAAAAAATATTTTCTTTTATTTGTTTTAAACTTGCCACCCATGAGTTTCATGGAGTGTCCCCTAGTTCTAGTACTAGCTGAGAGGGTAAATAACTGCTCCTTGTTTATTAGTTCCAC
>QEPC01006817.1:2495090-2508348 GCA_003113815.1 Sphenodon punctatus
CCTCTGGCAGTAGATTCCACAACCCAATTATACGCTGAGTGAAAAAAATATTTTCTTTTATTTGTTTTAAACTTGCCACCCATGAGTTTCATGGAGTGTCCCCTAGTTCTAGTACTAGCTGAGAGGGTAAATAACTGCTCCATGTTTATTAGTTCCACCCCACTCATGATTTTATAGACCTCTGTCATATCTCCCCTCAGTCGTCTCTTCTCCAAGCTGAAGAGGCCCAACCTACCAAGCCTCTCCTCATACGAGAGCCCTTCCATGCCCCTGATCATTTTTGTTGCCCTTCTCTGTACCTTTTCTAGTTCAGCTATGTCTTTTTTGAGATGGGGCGACCAGAACTGCACACAATATTTGAGGTGCAGTTGCACCATTGATTTGTATGGAGGCATTATGAGCTCCTCAGTTTTATTCTCTAATAATTCCTAACATTCTGTTTGCTTTTTTGATTGCTGCTGCGCTCTGCGCTGTGGATTTCATTGTATTGTCCACAACCACCCCCAGATCCTTTTCCTGAGTGGTAACTCCTAGCTTAGTACCCAGCATTGTGTACGTATAGTTTGGATTATTTTTCCCTACGTGCATCACTTTGCACTTGTCCACATTATATCTCATTTGCCATTTAGATGCCCAGGCACTCAGTGTTGTATGATCCCGTTGCAGTTCCTCAGTCTGCTCATGTTTTAACTACCTTGAATAACTTGGTGTCATCTGCAAATCTGGACTTTTTTCCTTAGTTTTTCTATCTATGGGGCCCTGCTTACTTGGTCTCCAAGTTCACTAAAGCTTGCTTTCCTGAAATCCATTGTCTTCACTTTGCTAATTTCCTTCCTTTTCTTAGGATTGTGAACTTTATCACCTCATGGTTACTTACTTACTACCACGGTGCCCACCATCTTAACATTCTGAAATGATTCTTCCTTATTGGTCAAAATAAAATTTAAAATGTCTGTCCCCCTGATTGTTTCCTCAACCTTCTGGAAGAGGAAGTTGTCCTGCACACATCCCAAGAAATTTTTGACATTCTTCGTTTTGCTTTATTGTTTTCCTAGCAAATATCAAGGGAGCTGGAAGTCACCCATCATTACCAGCTCATATTTTCTAGATGCTTAAGTTACTTGCTGAAAGAATGCCTCATCCACCTCTTCTGCTTGGCTAGGAGGTCTGTAATGAACCCCAACCATGACATCTCTTCTGTTCTTTTTCTCCTTTTATTTCCTCAGATCTGCCATTGCCACCTTTTTAGACTTCAGTGTAAGTATATGTTTTCTTGATATAATGTGCTTCTCCTCTCTTTTCCCTTGCCTGTCCTTCTGGACAAAGTTATATGTACCCTCTTCAGTACTAATATTCCAGTCATGAGAGTCTGAGGCCACTTTCTCAAGTTACACGAGAGGGAGAGAAACTTCCATGAGGGCAATCGTGGTTGTATTCTCATGGGAATTAGTGCACACGGGAATGCGCTATTCCACTTTTATGCTATAAGAACACCCATGATTGTAAAAGCTACATCGGGGGACCTGGAGATGCATGCGTGTTTTTGGGGCATAAAACCAGAATAACGCATTCCTACATGCACTAATTCCCATGAAAATACAGCTACGATTGCCCTCACGGACGTTTCCCTCCCTCCAGTGTAACGTGAGAAGTCAGCCTCAGTAATGCCAATTAGGTCATAGTTTTCTCTCAAGGAATTTGACTTCCAGTTTATCCTGTTTGTTGCTCATACTCCTTGTATTAAGACAAGGACATTGATTATGGGTAGTATGTAACAAGCAATGTTCTCTTACTGTTTACCTTGGGCCTTACTGTGATTCCCTATAGTCCTCATTTCCAAATCATTGTACATGCCCCCATCCTTTGTACTTAACTGTGGCCTCTCTTTTGGGCTTTTGTCACAATCCTCCAGAGAGCCTACTTTCAAGCCCTCTTCACCAAATTGGCAAGTCAATGGCTGAAGATGTTTTTTTCAAAGCTTTGTTAGGTAGATCCTATTTCTTCCCAGCAAGCTTTCTTTGTAGAACATCACCCCAGGGTCAAGGAAGCTAAAGCCCCTTTGGAAATACCATCTGCACATCCAGGCATTCACTTCAAGGATGCATTTGTCCATAGCTGGCCTGTACCCTGACTGATGGCCACTGTGGCGAAACGCCAGCAGGGGGCGCTATACAGCTGAGCAACCCACCTCACTGTTTCTCCAAATCTCTGACCAGGAGTCCCCACAGTTGCCAAACCCCTGAAAACTCTTGATATTCCGCTGCCACAACCCAAGTGTATCCCAGAGGGCATTCACACCACTCAGGAAATGTGAACCCCCAAAGGGGGTATCCCCAAGAATACTTCCCCTTCCTGGTACTCTCTTCCCGGGGTTTCCTCCCCTGTGTTGGAGGCCGAACCCCAGAGTCACCCACGGGAGGCTTCCCTTGGTCCCAAAGCTGTTGGCTTCTAGCCAAATAGGGAGTTTCCCCCTCTTTAGTAGCTTGGCCTGGTTACCTGGCCAAGGGAGACATTTAATGGTCAGCCAATAACACACGCACACCCAGTAGGGTAAAAACAAAGCTTAGAATTTACTGGTACATATAAAAAGGAATAAAAGCAAAGTTTACACCAAGAACCAAGAGGTAATAACCCTTTGAGCAATGCGAGTCAATCCTTTGGATGTGGTAGTTGGTTTGCAACGCGTCTCTCTACAACTGTATCTGATGTAGCAGGCAAACGAGCAAGTACTCACGCAGGGTAGGTTCTGGTCTAGTCTCCATAGGTGATGTTTTTCCTATGGCGTCAAGGTTCTTGTCCTGGCAAGGCCAGAGTTACAGAGTTCACAGCCAAGCCATCCAGTCCATGTGTGCCAGAGAGCCCCAGAGGAAGAGAGGGCAAAAGCCTGTGGCTCAGCCTTTTTAAAAGTCATCCCCCCCCCCCCNAGCCCCCCCCCCCCCCCCCACCCGTGATTCATTCAGGAGAATCTCCTGGCTTAGGTACAGATCCCCCCTGACCAGTCCAAGCCAATCAGGTTTCTGCCTCCTGCTGGCCTAGGAATTTCCTGAGGAATTTCAGGAATGCGGAAGTCCTAAACATGTGCTTGTTTAGAGGCTTAGCACTCGGTTAAGCCTGACTCAGTTTCAGGCAAGTGTCCTTGTCAGGGCCAGTGGCATTTTGCCACCCCCACCACCCACACCAAGACCCAGACTGCTTGTTGAGCTTGAGTCCATCTTCCAGAAAAGCATCGAGTTGCAACTTTAAGTGAAGAAGAATCCACCATGTCCCTGTTCTTTCCCGTCATTGTTAAAAATATCCCCTTTACTTCCAGGCTGCATTTGTCTTCCAGCCATTGGATCTTCTGATGTTTTTGTCTGCTAGATTAAAGAGCCATCTATTTCAAAGCTGCCTTATTTTGTCAGGCACGGAGTCTCCAGAGCACAATGCCATTGTTGTGCTGCCTGTGCTCTTCCAAGGCCTAAGAGCTTGCCAGTCACATTAGTCACTCGATGCTAGAGGAGAATTCCTCTTCATGTCTCTGACCTGTTGCCCGTTATGCTTTAGAGCTGGCATCTCTTAAGCAGCAATAACATCAGTGTTTACCAGGCGGCTATGCTCTCGCCATGTATTATAAAGCAATAACAATGCTAATGAAACTAACCTTTGTTGCTGAGTTGGTGTGAGAGAGCCATGATGGGCCCTCCGATTCCCAGAGATCATCTTGAGATCCATCAAATAGATTAAAAATGTACTTGGTACATCTGTCCTGGTGGGATGGAAGAGCTTTAATCAAGCAAGGCAGTAGTGCTGTCTCCTGCAGGATGCTGTTCAGAGGTACAGTATTTCCTAACTCCATTCCCCAGCGATGTTACTTTCTGTTACTCTTCCTAAGCAAGGGCATCTTTACTATGCTGCCTTCCTTGATTTAGTTCCTGGTTATCTATGTGACTAATCAGAAGGTAAGGAAGAATTAATAGTTAAATCAAACGATGGGCGTTCAATTCCTGCCTTTACAAGCTTCCTGTGTGATTTTGGGCAAGGTGCATTATTGCCCTGTGCTTCAGATCATCTTCACACCAGTATGCAGTTTATGCTGTCAGAAGCATCCTTAAGACTTGCAGGGTCCTGAGAAAAATCATGGGTTGGTGTCCTCAGAGACCCTAATGGGTCTAGTGTGTGGTATTGTGTACCTGTACCAGTCACACATGTCTGAAGACTAGGGTTGCTACCTCTTGTGGTTTTGACCCGGATACTGCTGATTTTGGTCTGTGGGAGCATCAGGGTCAAAAACGTGAGGGGTGGTAGTAGGGTTACCATATCTTCCCTTTAAAAGAGGATGCTTATGAAAAATACATGGCATAGAGCTACATTTGTTTCAGTGCAAGGCTGCATTGGTTCCAGTGCAGCCCTGAAACATGTATTTTTATATGTCCTCTTAGGTATGGTAACCCTAGGCTGTAGCCCTGCCAAGGACATCCCTGGTTAGTCTTCTAGATAATGGTGAGTGCTTCTGCATTTCTGGTAGCTCTATCCCGCGAGTGGAGGCAATAGATGTGCCTATGCAAACAGGAGTAGTTACCATGAGGTATATTACATTTGTACTGCAAAGAACTACCCTGCAGCAGCAAGTGTTGTGTGAATACCCAATGGCGAGTGGTCTATGTAACTTTTTTGTGTGAACAGGGGCCAGGGCTGTAGGTCTTTATTTGTAATATGGAGATAATACATCCACTATCTGTTGTAAGGATAAAATCATTAATGTGTGCTGAGGTTCAGATGTTACATTATTGACACTAGACAAGCACTTAGGAATTTGTTCACATGGGGTGTTTTCTAATGTGATGGTGCTGAAGCGCCGCCATGAACTTAACTGGTCCAGAGTGGGGCCGGCACCATGGCTAGGATCCGGCCAGGCCCCCAAACTAACATGATGGGGCCCTGGCTGCTGGGAAGGTCGGGGAGCTCAACGGATGTGTCTGCCTGACCCCACCCCCATGCTGTACCCAGAGGCCCGCCCCCTCCCTGATGGGCAGCCATGGCGGCCGATGATGGTCACTGGCCACTCCAGCCTGTGGTGAGTAAAGTGGGCTTTCAAACGTGAAAGCCGGTAGGACAGCAGGATCCCAACCGTGGTGCCGCCACTAAAGTCAGGATCCAGCCCATACTAACATCTGTCAGGCACGAAATTACATGACGGTGGCCCATGGAGTAAATCACACTAAAGCCGGCCACCATCATGTTTGAAAACACCCCATAGCAGATGATAAAGGCAGCAACTCCTTAACTTGCTATACTCCTATGCCTGTTTTCTAAAACAAAAAAACTTTACAGTTTAAAAAACTGTTAAAAGGCAGAACTGTTTCCAAAATAAAAAACTTTCATTTTCAAAACCATTTCACAAAATACACTTCCCCCTAACTTAAACTCCAAAAAGCATGGGAATTATTTACACATTTTCTATTTATATTCCTGTCATACCACGTTACAGTGTTCCATGGAGGACTTGGGGACAGCTGGGCAGGGGACAGCGGGGGAGGCCCGCACGGGGCCCCAGGGACTCTCCCACAGCACCCGTACAGACCCCGAGCAGGGATCAACGGCTGCGGCCACCGGCAATGACAGTGCCGCCAGCTGGGTCTCCGGCGCCGGCCCTGCCCAGGCACATCGTGTGACTGGCGGAGCGCCGCACGCCGCCAGTGGACGGGGCCCCACTCACATCACAGACCAGGAATCAGAGTTAGGGGACATAAACAGGCCCGCGGGGTAGCAGCTCCACACTGGTAATCGCAAGAGAGACTGGCCCCTCCTCATGGTTCCTTGAAGTGTGCTAGCATGCATAGCTGAGTCTGAGTGTCTCGTTCCTCCCTTCCTTGTGTGTCTGGAGCATAACTATGAGTAAGTGTTGCCCGTTTGTCCCTTTGCCTGCCTCACTTCCGTGTGTGAGTGCTTCCCCCGGTCAATTCCCTTTCTGCTTTTCCGAGTGTGGGTGCTTCCCCCTCCCATCCACCCCCAGGGATCCCAGGACCCCTTGTCCCTGCACCTTGCCCCTCTACCCATGGACCCCGGCGAGCCTTGGTGTGACAGTCTTCTGAGTGTGCTCCCCCACTCTCTCCCCCTTTATTGTCCTCAGAGCCACATCTTCCTCTCAGTCCCAATGATGATCTGGGTTGCTCTCAGCGTCTGAGAGAAAGCCTGGCTAAGATCCTGAGGGCATTATCGACACCGCGGTACCCTTGTGAGAGGACCCTTGATTCAGAGCTTCTGCCTTCACCTCCCCCTTCCTCTCCCAGTCCGTTCCCTCCCCTCCTGACCCATCCCCACCTAACAATTCCATAGTTTACCATCAACATTAATGTAATATATATACTTAATTCCTTGCCATACATACTCACTCTTATTATTTATCAGTAACTAAACTATCACATTATTTCTTTGTTGATCATTTATTTATTATCATAATTTGATGACAATTTTTTCAAACTGCCTTAACTCTGTCATATACATGTTATACAATGAACTGTTGACAATGTCAGTGTAGACAACTTTATACAATCAGTGATACACAATGCAACTCTGTGCAAAAGGACAGAGTTAAGGCAGTTTGAAAAAATTGTTTGTCATCGAATTATGATAATAAAGAAATGAAATAATGTGATTAGTTAGTGATAAATAATAAGAATAAATATTTATGGTAAGGAATTAAGCATATATATTACGTTAAAATGTTGATGGTAAACTATGGAATATAAATAGAAACACAATATGAAACTCGAACTTGTCCAAGTACGTCAGATGTAGAGGATTTAAAACACTTTCTGTTGAACTGCTCCTTTTATGCAGATATTAGACAGACTTGGCTAAACCCAATTTGGGAAAATACAGATTGCTTGTCGGTTGATTGTAAAATATAGTTGTTAGCCACACATGAATTACAAGTTATTAGAGAGGTCACATCCTTTGTCTTCCTAGCCGGGAAGCTTCGTGAGGAAGGGGTGAACTAGGCTGTTCAGGGTCAGGAGCTACTTTACAATGGTATTGATTTTAGTGTCTTAACATTCGAACTAGATGATGATCTCTATTTATTATGACCCTTATTTGTTATGACTCTAGTTTCTATTTCAATTTTATTGTAGGATGATTATTGTAATTTATATGTTTGATACGGTTTTATTTCGATTGTGGTATATTGGCTATGGCGGAAGCTAATGCCTGAATAAACTAAACTTGAGATAGAAAATCTGTAAGTAATTTCCATGCTTTTTTGGTGTTTAATTTTTGTTGTAATGTATGTTAAACATTTTTAAAATTGTAATTGTAATTTTCATGTTTTTTGGTTTAAGTTAGGGGAAAATGTATTTTGTGAAATGGTTTTGAAAAGGAAATTTTTTTGTTTTGGAAATGGTTCTGCCTTTAACGATCTTTTTAAACTGTAAAGTTTTTTGTTTTAGAAAATTTCCAGTTTTTTTGGGATGTGATTAATATAGTAATAAGAATGTTAAAAGCGATCACATATGTTAGTTATGTGATATGTTCACATGTGGATACACAGTAAGGAAGGACAGAAAGAAAACCAGAAGTAATATCCATATTTAAAATAACATATCCATATCCCGAGGGTCAGGATCCAGACAGGGAACAGGGAGGGAGAAACAGAGGCAGGAACTCCAGGCTTGGGGCACAAACTGGCTGGGCAGTTTCCCCTGCCCTCAGATTGGCAGCAGGTTCATTGCTTCACAGGGCAGTTCTAGCCTTCTAGTCCAGCCTCACATAGCTTGAGGCTGCATGCAAATCATATGCAGATATATGCAAATCACCTCATTAGTCTGTATTGCTTGTGCAGAATGAACCAGGTCTGTGGTTTGTCTCCACAGCACAAGGGGGCAGCTGTGGGTGTGATGGTGCAGGGAAGGAAAGGGAGGTTGGAGATGAACCTACAGAACTTCTCCCCCCATTCATTTTGGAATGGGTGGCTCTCCCTGCTGTCCCTTCCCCAACAGCCATTGAAACCACTCAGAAGGGAGGGGAGGGGTTCTGCACTGCAAGTTTAAGCCTCAGGATGGGAAGCTGTCAGGGAGCTGGAAGGGGCAGGATGGAAGTGCAATTGGGGCAGGTTCTGGGCAGAAGCAGTAGGGGGACTGTACTGTGGGTACTGTACAGCTGCACTGGGGATGATGAGGCACAACGTCCCCCTCCATGGCCAAACATTGAACGAAAATTACTACACTGATGGTAGCTCTGCCAAGGGCAAATGGGGGACAGAGTGAGGGGGACACAGGGCAGGGACAGAGACATCCTAAGCATCTTACAATCCCTTATACTAGTAGCCTCCACCCCCCACCCCCCCAAGGCTACTGTTGAGCTGGGACTTTGGGTCTGCAGCCTTGGAGCATGAGAGCTAGATCAAGTGCTGGTGTAGAGTGATAATGATTGGTGCAGCCAAAAAGGCGTTATTAAGCATTAAAAAAATCAGTTCTGCTGGCTGGTGCATGCGCAGTCGAGCAGCCACTGACCGTCAAAAAAACAGCATAAGGAAAGTTACGTGACTCTCCTTTTAAAAATCACATAACTTTATCAGGAGCCAGCTCTGTCACAAAGACTTTAAGCTCTAGACAGTTTCATGTCAGTTAGCATCTGGCCTCACTTCGTACTTTTGACTCTGTATGAAAAGTCTGCACGTTTTCATAAAGTGAAAAGTCTGCAATTTTCACTCCGTATGAAAAATTGTAGACTTTTGACTCTGTATAAAAAGTCTGCATGTTTTCATAGTCTGTAACTTTTCACTCCGTACTTTTCACTCCATATGAAACATTGCAGACTTTTGACTCCGTATGAAAAGTCTGCACGTTTTCAGAGTCTGTAACTTTTCACTCTGTTTTGACTCCGTGTGAAAAGTCTGCAACTTTTCATACAGAGTGAAAAGTTTACAACTGTGTACTTTTCACTCCGTATGAAACATTGCAGACTTTTGACTGTATGAAAAGTCTGCAAGTTTTCATACAGAGTGAAAAGTCTGCAACGTTTCACACAGAATGAAAAGTCTGCAACTTTTCATCTGTACTTTTCACTCTGTATGAAACATTGCAGACTTTTGACTCCGTATGAAAAGTCACGTAACTTTCCTTATGCTGTTTTTTTCTAACAACACAAATGGTGGTCAGCGGCTGCTCGACTGCGCATGCACCATCCAGCAGAACTAATTTTTAAAACGTTTAATAACTCATTTTTGGCTGCACCAATTATTATCACACTACACCAACACTTGATCTAGATCTCAAGCTCCAAGGCTGTGAAATCTGGGGGCTCAACTCATCAGGGGGGAGGAGATCTTGATGATTACAAATCGTAAGGATGCTGTACATTTTGACCACAACCAATTAACTTTTAAACAGTTGTAACTTTAGATTTTTCTGGCTGGATCTTCATCAATCTTTGCACAGATGATGGTCCCCACAAATATAAGCCACGGATACATTTTCAGAACTGTAGCTCAAGTGGTCCCCTGTTTATAATGGAGAGCAGTTCTGCCATTAACTTTCTTAAAATCCATGTAATGAGAGGGGATATAGAATGGTTGTTGAGGAAACGGTGTCTTTTAGTTTGTAGCTTTGCTGTCTGAATAGAGGCAGGGGTGGGACTTACAGCCCTGAGGTGGTTCCTCCTGATTAACAACCTTTTATCACCTGCTTGTGAACAGAGCCTCAGACAGCTGTTGTCCTGTTAGCGATAAGTAGGAGAATTTCTTAGTTTCTCAAGTATTAGGGAGAGCCTTGCAAAACCATATAGAAATGACAGGCTGTGAGCTAGCAGGGCTGGAAAAGCAAGCAAACCCTAGGAAGCCCAGTGCTTTCTGCGTACCTCCTGCTAACCTCTCCTCTGAACTGCTCTTGGATTCCTGCCATGGCAGCGGAGAAGGGCCAGCCTCTGAACAAACAAATCCCCGGAGGTGCTGAGGCAGCAAAAAACCCTGGATGCAAATACATGAAGGTTCTAGCCAATCTGAAAGTACGGTGGGGGATTTCACTTGTAAATTTCCCCAGCATCGGCACAGCCTTCGAATCAAGAGCAACTGGGCAGCACTGATTTCTGCAAAAGCATGTTTTATTTATCAAAACGCTCAATATGTAGATTAACTTTCTCTGCTCTGTGCATATTACTGATCCACCTGCCTGGAAACAGGAGCGGTGGCTTTGATAAATGGCCTTACAGCTCAGCCAGGTTTCACTGCAGGTTCTGGAGGATACTGCCCCTGCCACCTCTGCTGAAGTACTTGCCTTGTAATTCATTAATATTATCTGGTAATTCATTTATATTATCTGGCGGTAACACAGTAATGACTCACTCTACCAAACACAGCGAGTCTTCCCACAGGTATAGGATGCTAAAGGTATCAAGCCCCCTTTCTCTGGAAGTAGAGATAGATTGTTAGAGAAGGATGCATAAAATCAGATTTTTATACCGATTAACGATTCTGTCTCAGCACAATCCTCCATCTATTAAAGTCAATGGTTCAGCTCCCATGGCCTTTAATGGCAAAGTATTGCACTCCTCTATGGCTATCCCTGTGGTATCGGGTTCTCCAATCCCTCTGCAGGGATGTTGGTGACTTTAGAGTATTGGTGGAATTAGTGTTGGTAATGTGGTTCAGCTTAATCAAACTGATGCCAACAGTGCTTGGAATCCTGGTGTATCTTTCTGCTGGTCCTCACCAATCTCTGATCTACCCTGCTGTGAAAATGAAATGTTCTGACATTTCTTTTTTTACATTTTAAATTGCCTCATGCATGTGGTAAATCAAAGCGAATGATCTAAATAAATTAATATGGTACCCAAAGGGAATACAGTTTCTACACATTGCTCCCTGGCTCTGTAGGAATGGGATATAGGATATTCCAAGACAGACCAGCTGCTTTTCTTTATTCTTGTCAGTTTTAATGATTATTTGACTGTTTAGTTGTGGATTGAGGCTCCAATGGATGTGCTTGTGCTTGAGGGAAAGATCCAGCATTCTCTCATCAGCTCTCTGCCCCTGCTCTCCTTGTAAGATCTCTCTCCATGGAAGGTTTTACAGATCAAAGTTAAAAAATAATTTTTTTTTAAAAAAGGACCATATGGAGCTGTGGGGGTATCTGGTCTATGGAGCCCCATGGTGAAAGTGAGGTATGAGGGCGAGAGCAGCTGGTTTCTTGCTCACCTACCAGCGCCAGTGACATCTAGCAGCATATACAACAGTAAGTTCCCAGACCAGGGTCCTCCCAGATGGGCTCAGGCTGCCCCTGTGCCACTACTGCTGCTGCAGCTGCTGCTGCTGCAACAAGATGGCACAGAAAGTTGTAAGTGGGGGAAGGCAGGGAACCAGGTTGTTTTGTGTGGATGGAACAGGGAGACCCAGTTCCTGGGGAACAGGTCCCTCATTTTGGCCCTTTATGAAGAACAAGAGGGACAGAGGATCCAGTAACACAGATCACATTTTTAACCAATGATTTCTCAAACATTTTAAATGGACTTTCTTCTCACTGGAGAGACGACATGGGTGTTCAAAATGAAAGTGGCTGAAAGCAACCTTCCATGCCATCGATTCACATGCAGAAAGGAGGACAATTCTCCCACAATTTTATTATAAAATAAAACAGATATGGGAGTCTGCAAACAAGCTTCCATTCAGGGATGGAAGACTTCCTTGTAAGAGAACATTGATAGTTTTGGAGGCAGCTGACATGCAATCTCTTTCTTAAGACCCTCTTTGTTACTAAGGTCTGTAACTTTGGGTGCAGTCACATGAGAGAAGCAGTGGAGGACCCCTTCCTGGGCATGAGGCTGAAGTTGGTTCCTAGTTCTTTATTCCTAATCCATGCTTTTTGATTGGCAATCCCCATTCTTTTCTATTTGAACTGGTGTTCCAAAGTCTATAAATCCCAAACCTAGCACCGTACCATGACATGCCCTCACCATGTCTGTCACACTGCCCCTGACACACTGGGATGGTACATTGTCTGGCATGCAGCTTCATTTCTGTGCAATAGTCCACAATGCGCCACACACAATGCAATAGACCACAATAGGCCACAGTGCAATAGGCTGCACACCCAGACACCCATTCGTTCCTATCGAGCTGATCAGAGAGAATAATGAACTAGGGTTCCAATGTTTATAAATCCCAAACCGAGCAGTGTGCCATGACAAATTAAATACCCCCATACCTGACACACTGCGCCTGACACACTGGGACAGTGCACCATCTGGCACGCAGCTTCGTGGCCACAAAGCATGACACCCCCAGACTCATTAATTTCTATTGGGTTGATCAGGGAGAATAAAGAACTGTCGTTCCAATTTCTATAAATCGCACACCAAGCAGTGTGCCATGACAAATAAAACACCCCTAGGTCCAACACACTGCCCCACACCCCCACACCGCCCCTAACACACTGGGACAGTGCACCATCTGGTACGCAGTTTCGTTTCTGTGCAATAAGCCGCAATGTGTGACACCCCCAGGTTCCCACTAGTTTCTATTGAGTTGACCAGGGAGAATAAGGAACTGCGGTTCCAAGGCCTATAAATTCCAAACCAAAACCAGGCAGCGTGCCACCACAAATGACACCCCTATCCCCCATGCTGCCCCTCGGACACTGGGACATCAGTGCACCATCTGGCATGCAGCTTCATTTATGTGCAATAGGCCATAGTGTGCAACACCCCCAAGACTGCCTTTCATTTCTATTGGGTTGATTGGGGAGAATAAGGAACGGGGGTCTCAATGCCTATAAATTCCAAATTGAGCAGTGTGCCACCACAAATGAGTAGGGATGTGTGAACAGAATGGGGTTCGGCCATTTGGTTCAAAAACTTAGTCTGGGTTCGTGACCGCAGTTTGGACCCCCCCAAAACGTTTGGCTGCGGCAGAGGCTTGGGGCACTCTGGGGGGGGGGGCATGGCAGGCCATTGGAGACGCAGCAGCAGAGACCAGGAAGGCTTGGGGCTTGGCACCCCGGGTTGCCCGGGCAGGCAGGTTCAGCACTTGGCCCCTGGGGTGTGTGTGTGGCGCCATGGCTGGCCGTCTGAGACCCAGTGGCAGCAGCAGAGGCCGGGAAGGCTTGGGGCTTGGTGGATGACCTGGCACCCCTACTTCGCCAGGCACTGCAGGCTGCCAGGCATTGGTGGAGCAGCTGCTGATATTGGATTGCCTGGTGGCAGAACCCATGGCACAGCAGAGGCAGCAGAAGCGCATATTGGATTGCCGGGGCACAGAACCCATGGCACAGCAGAGGCAGCAGAAGCG
>QEPC01006817.1:2522186-2549565 GCA_003113815.1 Sphenodon punctatus
TGGGAGGGGGAGGGGGAGGAATTTATTCCATTGGTTTCAATGGGGACACAGCGCCCCATTGAAACCAATGGAATAAATCCGGTACCGGTATACCGGATTTAATCCGGGAATCCGGTTTTCGTGGAACCGGTAACCGGTAAATCCGGTAGCCGGTAATGGGCCCGGGGTCCCACCCCTAATATATATATATATATACACACACACACACATATATATATATACACAGACATACACACACACACACACACACACATACATACACACAGGGATGGGGGGGTGGGAGGACACACAGACAGCTCACAACAAACAACACAGGGAGGGGTATAAAACTGAAATGAAACCTAAATTAATCTAATGCTACTCTAAATAAATCCCAAAACAGGGGAAGGGAATCAGGGATGGAATATATACAGAGAGGAGGGAAGGATTCAATGGAGGGTAGGGAGAAAGAACACAGGGAGAAGTAAAAAATAAAAATAACACCTAAATCTATCTAATCTAATCTAAATAAATGAAACTAGGGAGGTAAATGTGTGGAAATGGGTGAAATAGGAGGAGGATGGCAATGGATTGGGAGGGACACAAACTGCTGGGAGAGGGAGAGTTCTGAAAATGCCTGCTGACAGGATCAGTGGCTAGCTCAGAAGGAATTGGAAGGAGGGAGGGCAATGACTTTTGTTACTTGCTGCGCCCGCCTTACCACAAACCCCATTGGCTCTGTGCAGCCTAGCCCCATGCCAATTGCAGATTGCGAAGCCAGTGGTCTGAGGAAAGGAGGGATAGTGATTGGGCAGGCTGGCTGCTAGTCCAAGCCTCTCCACCCCTGGTGCCAGGAAGTCTGCTCCTCAACTGAACCTTTCCCAGCCCGAACGTGCCTGAACTCATCTGAACGTGGCTGAACTGTTCGGGGGTTTTGGCGTTTGGTTCGGACGTCCAGTTGGGTGTCCAAACTGGCTGAGTTCGGGCCAAACCCTGAACATCCGAACTGTGTTCGCACAGCCCTACAAATGGCACCCACCCACCCATACCTGACACACTGTCTCTGACACACTGGGACAATGCACAGTCTGGCACAAAGCTTTGTTTCTGCACAATAGGCTGTAAAGTGCAACACCCCCAGTTCAAATAGAAACAAATGGGGATTACCAACCAAAAAGCATGGATTAGGAATAAGGAACTGGGAACTAGGAACCAACTTCAGTCTCCATGCAATGCAGTACACCATGTGGCTACCAGATGTTCCCCCTGCCCCGGGTGAGCTGAACAGCTGCCTGGAATGAAAATTCCAAGGATGTGTTAACCCATATGGAGTAAGGCTGCCCAGGGCGGGGCAAGTCATATGGCTGGGCCCCTTCTGCACATCATGTGGTGAGCTCCATGGCAGGGCTGTGAGCAGTGGGGTATGGTGCCTGCCTGACACACATGGCCATGTCACATCTGGGGGTGGGATTTTGGTCTGGCCTGGAGAGGGAGGTGGGGCCGGGTGTACAATCGATTGGTTAGTGCCATGTCTCATCTGGCTATGGTGGTGGCTCTGACAGGGGCCAGCTTGCCCTACTTCCCTGTGACTATGTGCCCAGCGGCTACTGCCTGCCACAAAGTCGTGCAGGGATCGGGTCCTTTCCGCTCGTGTGGCCTCACCCTATATGTCTCTCCTAGGATGTGGAAGAGAAGATCATGAGGAAGAAAAAACCCCAACCAATGCCATAGACCCTGAAGTTCCAGGTCTAAGTCCTAAACCAACATTGCCCATAGCAAGATTACCCAGGTGAAAATTCCCCAGAAGAAAAGACCTGATGGCCGTGTTAAAAATTACTAGAGTTGATATGAGCAGCTAAATTGCTACTTATGAGTAATTTTGCCATCTTGGGAAACAAGATCGATTTCCTTACCATTTACCAATACTGATGCAATTTCTCAGTGCTTGAAATACTGTGTGATACCATCACGATTTACTGACTTTTCATGTACCATTACCATTCATTTACCATGCACCGAGGGTACTGTTTTACATCTGGATTTCTGTCTGTTAGTGAACTGTTGTCCCCTTTTTCCAATCTGCAACTGGACTGGGGATTCATAAATGAATGTGTGTGTCATGGGATTGGGGTCTCTCTACTCCATTCTATGTTGTCAGTGGCTCAGTTTCCCCCCAGTTGCAGCTCCCACTGGATCAGCTCCTTCTAGACCTGATTCAGCCCACAAATGAGATAACCTTTTTATGGTCACCTTTAACCTAAGAGTTTCCCAAGCACAAAGCTCTTTACTAGGTCTGTCTGTGCTTGAAAGACTAGAATTTCCCCAAAGCGTGTCAGGCCAATGTTAGGACTTCACTTAAACACACTAGGCTAGTAGGCTCAGTTAAAAGGAATTTAATGTATAAAGCATGAATAAAACATGCAGTGCTTAAATCAAATAAACATAACCCATAATATATACCTACTTATATTTCTATTTTCCTAACTAGTCTTACCCTAATTAGAGTCCAAAGAATATCTCAGTCCATTCTCAGCTATGGGCATGAGACTTAGAAGTTTCAAAGAATCAAGTTCCTTACTCCATGTTGCCTGTTTGCAGACCTTTCTGCTTGTTGGTTCCTCTTCAGTTGCAGATAGCAGAAGATGGCTATCCCCCTCCTTAAATACTTTCTTGATGGCCTTTGTCTGGTTTCTCGCAGTTACTTCTCAGGTGGAGATGTGATCTGAGTCCTGCCCGGTGGTGGCGTGAATTTGCAAATCACTGGCTATTTGTTTACCACTGTCTTCAGGAAGGTGAAAGACATGACTTCCTGATTACTCAGTCTAATTCATGCTCTGACTTCTCAGTTCTCAGTTTATACTACATGCAATGGGTGTTCAGTTCTCAGCTTACACGGCTTACATGTTGCATTAACCATTTCATTTACATACATGTTACATATGTGTTCTACCTGTATCCCACAATCCATTCCCCCATCACAGTGTGTACCAGCAAATGAGTGACAAGGAAGTACAAGGGAGAATGGAGTAGAGCGACTCCAGGCAACGGTAGCTGGGCACTATGGATAGAAGCATCTATAGAAGTAGCAAGCAAAAGCGCATCTGCCATCACCTGTTTTTTCAGGACTAGGGGGTGGATATTTGATCACCCTGCCTTTAAAGTTTTTGAGGCTAAAAGCCTGTCTCAACTGCTATACAAGGCCCAATTGTGGGCACTTGAGAAAACGGCTGCAACAGAGGTCATTCAGTCTAAGTTTCTTAGAGCTTTGCTATTGGTCCCCCATTGTGTACCAAATGTGGTGCTACAACTGGAGTGTGGCCTTCCTCCCATAGTATCTAGGGCGTGGCTTTTGATTATTAACTATTGGCTGCGGCTTATATTCTCACTCACCTCAGTTCTTTCTTTGTCGGTGCTACAGGACACAAGCCCTTCTTGTTAGTTTCTCTTAGTTCAAGCCAAGGTTAATTCATTGGGTTTCTCTGTTCCTTATTTGTATTCATTGGGGTATTCTGGGGCCAAGCGCGCAGTTCAGTGGTGTTTATGGAATATAGGATGCCAGGCTGAGATAACTATCGTAAATTCCACAACATCGACAGTTTATTACTGTGCCATCATAAAGGCCTTTCCTGCTCCCATGTCATATATGACTATCCTTATAAATCTTAAGTATTGGAAATCGTTTGTCTGGGCCAGATTTGACTCCTTTCCCTCAGCGGTTCTCGAGGGTCGATACAGGGGGACTCCTTACCTTGATCAAATCTGTCCATGTGGCTCGAGGCTGGTAGAATCTGTTACCCACATTCTCTTAAATTGGAAGTTCTACAACGAACTTCGAGCTAAGTTAATTTCCCCTATTATAGATATATTTCCAGGTAGAACACTGGAGGATTACCTTCAGCTGTTACTTAAGGACAAGTTTCCATCTATTACTTTCTTGGTGGCCAGATTTCTGGCAGCTGCCATTAAAAATCAGAAAGCATATCTGGCTGTATAACTGTGTAGGACATGACACCATATGTGTATATTATGAATAGACTCAGGGTCATTAGATATGTTAAATTATTTTATTGATATTGGTTTGCTGAATTGTACTTTGTTGAGGTTGCTGACTTGTATATTTTTGTGAAGGCTTTTGGCCATACAAATAAACTTAGCTAGAGTGGAGAGAAGATAGAAAAAAAAATATTCTTATTTATTATCTATATACCACCAGTGATGTACCTGGCACTGTACAGTCAGCAGTTACAGACAGGTCCCTACTACCAAAGCGCTTACAATCTAAGAGACAAGGGGTGTTTTCAGACGTGACGCTAACCCCAGTTTAACCACACTTGAACTTTTCTTATACATGTTGCAGGGCTGTATTGGTGCCCTATGCAGCCCTGCAACATGCATAAGAAATGTTTTAAGTGTGGTTAAACTGGGGTTGGCGTCATGTCTGAAAACACCCACAGAAGGGGGAGACGAGGGAGAGGTGAACATTAGGAGAGACAAGGATACATTCATGAGTTTGAGAAGATGTAGGTGCACGTGCTTAACTTAGTTATAAGGAAGAGATTCTGAATGAGGGAGGAAAGAGAAGGATGCAATTTCACTCATGACGAGCCAGGTAAAGCCTGACAGAAGAGGTAGGTTTTCAGGAGGGATGTGAAAGTTGGGAGGGAGGGAGCAGCATGAATGTATCCAGAGAGGGAGTTCCAGGCATGGGGGGCAGCAAGAGAGAAGGGGCAAAGACATTTAGAGGAGCTGGGGAGTTGCAAGCAGGCGAGGGTGGGGGCAGAGGAGGAGAAAAACTTCCGTGCAGGAATGTGACAGGATACAAGAGTGGAGAGATATGGGGGAGCAAGGCCATGAAGAGCCTTGAAGGTGAGGAGCTTGCACTGAATGCGTTCCTGTAGAGGGAGCCAGTGCAGGGCGCAGAGGAGGGGCTGAACATGATCAAAGCAATGGGTGAGGTGGATGACTTTGGCAGCAGAGTGTTGAAGGGAGATGGGGTGGGGGGCGAGAGCAGGGGAGACCAGTAAGGAGGAAGTTACAGTAGTCTGGGTGAGAGATGACTAGAGCATGAAATAGGGTTTTTGCAGAGGCAACAGTAAGGCACGGCCAGATTTTAGCAATATTATACAGGGCAAAGCGGCAGGATCTGGCAACAGCCTGGATCTGAGGTGTAAAGGAGAGGGAGGAGTCAAAAATGAAACCCAGGCTATGCGCCTGAGGAACAGGTTGGATGGTAACACCCTCCATGGAAATTGAGAGGGAAATAGGAGGGGAATGTGTTTTTTGGGGGGGGGAATGAAGAGTTCCGTCTTGGCCATGTTAAGCTTGAGTTGGTGGTGAGACATTCAAGCAGAGATGTCAGAGAGACAGTCAGCAATACGAGACTGGATGGAGGAGGAGAGCACAGGAGTGGAGAGATAGAGTTGTGTCTCATCAGCATGCAGCTGGTACTGGAAGCCATGAGATTAAATGAGTTTACCCAGAGAAAGTGTAAAGGGAGAAGAGAAGAGGGTCCAGAACAGAGACTTGGGGAACTCCCATGGAGAGGGGGAGTGATGCAGAGGAGGTACCAGCAAGAGAAACATTGAAGGAGCGGTTCAAGAGATATGAAGAAAACCAGTCAAGAAAAGAGTTCCGGAAATGAAGGGAGCGTAGCGAATCCAGGAGGAGTCCATGGTAGACAGTGTCAAAGGCAGCAGAGAGATTGAGGAGGACAAGACCAGAGTAGAGGTCCGTAGACTTCGTTAAGAGAAGGTCATCTGTGATTTTGGCTAGGGCAGTCTCAGTTGAGTGGAGAGGGCAGAAGCCTGATTGAAGGGGGTCAAGGGAGGAATCAGAAGAGTGGAAATCAAGACAGCACATGTAGACCGTCCGCTCCAGGAGCTTGAAAGCAAATGGTAGGAGTAAAATGGAACAATAGCTGGAGGGGTCAAGAGTGGCTTTCTTAAGGATAGAGGAGACAGTGGCGTGTTTGAAAGCCAGTGGAAATGACCCAGTAGAGAGGGAGAGATTGATAATGTGCAGCAGAAAAGGTGCAGCGGTGGAGGCAATCACTGTTAGGAGGTAAGAGGGGATGGGATGGCAGGTGGAGGGGTTGGATGAAGAGAAGAGGTACGTGACCTTATCAAGGGATTCTGGGAAGAAGAAGAAGAGAAGAGAGGCAGGAGAGGAATAGCAGGGCAGGAAATGGGGGAGGGAGAGGGTTGAGAGGCAATAGCAAGGTGGAGTTTATCAATCCTGTTGTTAAAAAAGAAGAGAAGATCCTGTACAGAGAGAGAGGAAGGCAGGGGAGGACAGGGAGGCTTCAGAAGGGAAGCAGATGTTGAGAAGAGACGGCGGGGGTTGTGGGAATAAGTTTTGATTAATATGTGTCAGTGGGGTAGGGGAGATGGGGACTTAGGGAATCCCTTTTCCACTCATGCCAAACTAGCACTCGCATGCTCTGCACTCAAAGCCCGGGGAAAACGTGCCCGTCAGGATAGAATGGTAGCCCTATACCCCAACAGGGGTAGCGGCCTCTATCATCATTGGGCACAGAGTTATGAAAGGATGGCGTGACCCACTCACTCACCCAAGTACTCAGCAAGGGGCCAGAAGGGAAGTGAGGGGGTGCAAAGGGGAAGTTAGGGTACAAGGGGCCGGGTACAAGGGTAAGGACAATCGGTCTTTCGCACTCCGAGGGGGAGGGGGAAAGGAGGGCCCAGGAGCGGGGGCAGCTGCACCACCGGGAGCACTCACAGTCAGGGAAGGAAACAAGGTCCCACGCACTCATCGCGCAATGTCACCACAATACACAGGTTCCACAAGCACAACACTAACACCAGAATCCCAATGGGGAAGGGGAAACATGAGGAGACAAGAACTTAAGGCACCACGACAAGGACTAAACACTAGGAACTTAGCTTTCAGGCTCAGGGGTAGCGCACCATGCAATGAACATCCAGTGGCCAGCTTCTCATTCTCTGATTACCGGCGCCGCCATGCTGGAGGCGCTGGTGTTATGAAGCTCAAGCCCCACCTGCCTGCATGCTTGCAGGCGAGCGGAGCGGCGTTCCGGTGGGTGGGGCTGCCGGGCTCGCTGTTGCGTGGCTGTCTGGTCTGGCAGTGCTGCGTTGTCAGGGGTTGCCCTGGCAACTGACGTAGGCAGCGCTGCTGGGAGAGCTTCCGGGAGCGGGGCCGTGGGCCTGGGGTGTGTGTCCTGTGATGTTGCTGCGGGGCTGGTCGAGCGGCGTCTCAGCTGTAGCTGTCCCCTATGGAGCCGGTGGTGGCGGCTGACAATATGGATAAATAGTGGTCTTTGGCCAGTGAAAGGGCATCACTAAATGAAGATAGAGGTAAACTTATTGTGGATGAAGTCGGAAAACTCACAAGACTTCCGCCAGAGGCGCTCGGCAGCTCAAGAGCAGGACTGGAGGTGGTAGATAGTAGGGGTGAGGCAAGGATGGGGGTTTATTATATTAATTATTATTATTATTATTATCAAGCATTTATATAGCTTAAGCAATGTACCTGGCGCTTTACAAAGTAATGGAATAGATACGGTTCCTGCCTTAGGGCTTACAATCTGAGAGAGCCAGGGGGAGGAATAAGGGGAGAGACGAAGGAAGGGGAACAGAGGGAGAGACAAGGGGTGTAACATTCACAAAGATGCGAGGTCTCAGGTGCATGTGCTTGCCTTGGTTACATTGAGAATGATGGTTGGCTGGTCCATGTGTTGAGGATATGAGTACACAGACCTCAGGTAACAGATTGTACTGAATGGAAGGTATCAGCAGGAATTAGGTGAGGGGAGCGAGGAGTCGGGGAGGGCAGAGCGGAAGAGGTGGGTCTTGAGGAGGGATTTGAAGGTACGAAGGGAGGGGGCAAGGCGGATGTGGGCAGGGAGGGAGTTCCAGGTGTGGGGGGCAGCTAGGGAGAAGGGACGAAGACGGTTAGGGGAGTAGGGGAGACGTGGGAGGGTGAGAGAGGGGACAGAGGAGGAGCGGAGTTCCCGGCTGGAGTATGGAGGGAAATAAGCGCAGAGAGGTAGGGGGAGCAAGGTTGTGAAGAGCTTTATAGGTGAAGACTAGGAACTTGTGCAGGATTTGTTCAGGAAGGGGGAGCCAGTGAAGAGAGGAGAGGAGGGGCTGCACGTGGTTGAAGCAACGGGCGAGGTGGATGACCCTGGCAGTACAGTTTTGGATGGAGATATGGGGGAAAAGGTGAGAGCAGGGGAGGCCAGTGAGGGGAGGTTACAGTAATCGAGGCGAGAGATGACCAGGGTGTGAACAACGGTTTTGGCAGAGGAGAAGAGAGAAAGGGGCGAATCTTAGCAAAGTTATGGAGGGAGAAGCGACAGGATTTGCCAACAGAGTCGATGTAGGGTTTAAAAAAAGGGGTGAGTCAAAGATGAAGCCTAAACTACGGGCTTGGGGGACGGGAAGGATGGTGACCCTGTCGATAAGGATCAACAGGGAAGAGGGAGAGGAAGGATGAGGGGGGAAGATAAGGAGTTCAGGTTTAGCCATGTTGAGTTTGAGTTGACGTTGAGACATCTAGGTAGAGACGTCAGAGAGACAGCTGGTGAGGCGAGCTTGAATAGATGGGGAGAGAGAGAAAGGGAGTAGAGAGAGAAAGTTGAGTGTCATCAGCGTAGAGGTGATATTGGAAGCCATGGGAGGCAATGAGTTTGCCTAAGGACAAGGTGTAGATAGAGAAGAGGAGAGGGCCAAGGACAGAGTCTTGGGGAACATGAACCGAGAGGAGGAGGTGGAGTTGGCAAGAGATACATTGAGGGAGTGGTCAGAGAGGTAGGAGGAGAACCACTCAAGGACGGAGCCACGGAAGCCAAGGGAGTAAAGTGAGTCCAGCAAGAGTGAGTGGTCAACAGTATCGAAGGCAGCAGAGAGGTCAAGGAGGACAAGAATGGAGTAGAGGTGATTAGATTTAGCCACAAGAAGATCATTGGTGATCTCAGCAAGAGCAGTTTCAGTAGAGTGAAGGGGGCGGAAGCCAGATTGCAGGAGGTAAAGGGAGGAGTTGGCAGAGAGGAAGTCAAGGCAATGGGAGTAGACAACACATTCAAGAAACTTGGAAGCAAAAGGAAGGAGTGAGACAGGATGGTAGCTAGAAGGGTCAGAGGGGTCAAGAGTGGACTTTTTGAGGATAGGCGAGACAGTAGCATGCTTGAAGGTGGAGGGGAAGTAGCCAGTAGAGAGGGCGAGGTTGATGATGCGCAGGAGGAAAGGGGCGACAGTGGAAGCAATGGAGGTCAGGAGGTGGGTGGCGATGGGGTCAAGGGGGCAGGTGGAAGGGTTGGAGGAGGAGAGCAGGGAGGAGATTTCCTCAAGGAAGGTGGGAGGGAAGGAGGGCAGGAGAGAAGGAGGGGCAGGAGGAGAGGGGAAGGAGTAGGAAGAGAAGAGGAGAGGAGTGGGAAGCGTGCCGAGGTGGATCTTGTCTATCTTGGAGGTGAAGAAGGAAGCAAGATCCTAAGCAGAAAGGGAAGAGGGAGGAGGAATGCAGGGGGGCTTGAGGAGAGAGTCAAAGGTGGAGAACAGGTGGTGAGGGTCCCAAGAACAGGACTCCATGCGGGAGGCGTAGTAATGCTATGTAGCAAGGGAGATAGTAGAAGGGAGGAGAGACATAATTTGAAGTGAAGGAAGTCAGCATGAAAGTGGGATTTGTGCCAGAGGCGTTCAGCAGCACGGGTGAAGGAGTGGAGGTGGCAGATACTGGGGGTGAGCCAAGGACGGGGGTGAGAGGGGGGCAAGAGAGTCAAGGGTGGAGGAGAGAGAGGCACTGAAAGCAGAGATGGCAGAGTCAGGGGAGGAGGAGAAGACTGAGTGGAGAAGGGGGGAGAGAGAGGAGGCAAAGTCCAGGGGGTTAATGGCCTGCAGGTCACAGAAGGGGCGTGGATACGAGGAAGAGGAGGGGGGCCAGTGGGAGACATTGAAAGAGGCAAGGAAGTGGTCAGAGATGGGATGAGGATCGAAGGAGAGATCAGGATAGAGCCATTCCTAGAGGAGATGAGGTCAAGAGAATGGCCGTTAGCGTGGGTGAGGGAGTTGGTCCAAAGGTAGAGGTTGAAGGAGAAGGCAAGCCAGAGGAAGCAAGAGATGGAGGGCTGAGAAGGGACATCAACGTGAATGTTGAAGTCACCGAGGATGAGAGTGGGGGTATCATCAGAGAGGAAGAAAGTGAGCCAGGACTCGAATTCAGAGAGAAAGGAAGAGAGAGAGTCAGGGGGGCAGTAGATGACAGCAACACGGAGATGGAGGGAGGAGTAGAGGCGCACAGAGTGAGCCTCAAAGGAAGGGAAGGAGAGAGAGGGGGGAGGAGAAAGCAGTTGGAATTGACAGGAATTAGTGAGGAGGAGGTTTATACAATGGATAGGACGGCATGAGAGGGGAGCAAGGGCGTCAAGGGTGGATGAAAGGGATGATTTGAAGGTGTAGGAGACAACAGAGTCCTGGCAGGTAGTAAAGGAGGCAGATGAGAGAAGGAGGGAGAGTGAGAAAGCAAAGTAAAGAGGGTCAATGGATTGAAGGTCATGGAAAGAGCAAGAGGTTGGGGAAGTGGGAGGGGGTGAGTGGGAGAGATAGAGTGAAGCAAGGTGATGATCAGAGACAGGAAGAGTGTCAAAGGAGAGATCCGAGAGAGAACAGTTCTTTGATGGAAAAGTGGCTAACGGCAAACAGTAAGCAGGATTCCAATAATCATCAGTAAATCAGGAAACTATATGTTGATTGAGATTTTGTCAAATACCAATAGTTTCTCAATTCAACCGAGACACTGAGCCCGATCCCATGATCACTTGCATGCACAAGCACCATATGGAAACCGCATGGATAGAACATTGTGCAGCGCGGTTCCTGCATGCACGTGCGTGCAAGGATGCACGTGGGATCCATGGGCCATGGGATCGGTCCCAGTATCTGGAACCATGATTTCGATGGGCATTCCCGTTTGTGAGAATTCTCATTTCAGCCCTAAAAATTACCTCCAAACAAAGTAACTTTATTAAAGTTCGTAACTAATTACAAAAAATTAATGAATGCTTTGCCTAGAATACTGTTCTGTTACAACGCTGTACAGATCACCAAATGCTAAAAAAGCTGGAGGTGATGGGAAAGTGCATGGCATCACACCAATATCAAATGCAATGATTGCAGAAAACACAAAGGGAACTTGCCTCCAAACTGCCCTAAAGCATGGAAGATGGAGCTTGCTTTCAGCTTTTTCTATTTTTAATGGCACCGGTTTATTTTACAAATGAATTCTATTTGTCTCATCGCACCGAGTACCTCCTGCCACTAATCCTCAGAACTAGCTGAGAAATTGCTAAGTATCTCAATTTTAGCTGAGCTTCAAGTTCAAGTTTATTTATGGCAAAAGCCAAACAATCAACAAATAAAATAAATATACAAATTGTTACAGCATGTAATTACAAAACAAAACATCGTCTGGTCTACTAATGAGATTAACATTAACTCAGCGAGATCGCTTGCGAGTAGCATATGCCTAGCACACAAGACCGTGCAACACTTATAACAGAGCTGTTTTATAAGATCTAAATTGTTTTTCCAAGACCAGTAAGAAAACTGAGTTTCTCAGTAAGTGGCAACAAATATACCTTTTCCTAAGATCCAGGGCAAGGGGACAATTCCATGTGAATAAGAGCCTCAGCCTCCTGTAAGGAACAAGTGCATAGCCCCTGATGGTATGGGATTTTCTTCCAAGCTTCCCTTTGGGCTTGAGTTCCTATCTGGTTAAATCTCAGTTTAGTGAGAACTTCTCTGTGGGAAAAATGGCCAATTTGGGCCAAATATGGGGACTGAATCAGTTCATCTTTAATGCAGGGGGACACACTTCTGTGCTCTTATCGCAGCCAAATCCTCTTGTAGAGAAATAGCCTGTAGCCTAGTCTATGTATTGTTTCTCATTTGGAAGAGGTAATGAATCTACACAGGACCATATGTCTCCTAATCCTGAGTTGTATAGTTTTCCTCACCTTTAACAACCATGAAAACACTGAACCTGAAATACCTGTGGCATCAAGCAGCACTTGTTTGGGTAATCTACCCGGGAAATACGCCTGAATCTTAAGCTAATAATGTATTAAACGAAGTATGGCCGTTGTTTGTATGTTTATGGAACCTGTTTCCAGTCTAATCATAGGGGCTGGGGTCCCTTTCTGCACAGCCAACAATCTCCTCAAAAAAATATCTCCAGATGTGTTTTTTGTTTATTAAACGTCATTGTTTATAACTAGTGATTTTCCTTAATCATTGTTGAAACAACACTCGAGGAGATGGCAGAAGGCTCTGGGAATTTCTCTACACCCTTGCTATTTGCATCACACTAACACATGCCCACATATTATCTTACGGTTGCAAAAAAAAAGTGCTGCCTCTACCCCTCTTGTTCTTCATAAAGGTCCAAAATGAGTTGCCAAGAAGCAACGAAGGATACCCAGGTACTGGGGCTGCCTGTTCCCCCATTTCTGCTCTGCCAGCCCTTCTCACCCAGACAAAGTCACCCAGAGTTTGAAAGGCGAGAAGGGGATGGAACCAGGATGCATGGCGTCTTTGGGAAGGTAGTGGGGACTAGTGGGTTACAGCAGGGGGGCAAGGGCCAGGACTTCTAACCGTGTCCTCCTCCACTACCGTTGCCTGACTTCTCCCTCTCCCCTGGAAAGTTCACGGAGAACCACCCAGACCCAGCTTTACCCTGTCAGAGCCATTTTGTAAGTCTGTCATATAAGTTCCCTCCAAAGTGTCTGGAGCTCCTGAATTCCCTGCTCACTTGCTCTTCCCATAGATCCTCCCCACCACTCAAGACCTGCTTTCATTAACCCCTCCCCCGACAAACTACAGGAGAAATATATTTTTATTTTCAACCTGGGGAAAAACAAAACAAAACAAAATCCATAAAACCCTCTGCAATACATACAGCCACCCAGCATCAGACTTGAACTTTCTTCCTCTTAGGTGCTCGAGTACCCAAAGTCACTTTGCTTACTGACTGAGCCACCAGAAGGAATTGGGCTGTAATGCCTCCCAAAGGCACCTAGTGTGAATTACAGGCATTTGTCACTTTCCAAAAGTGTTCCATTTCTCTTCCACACAATTAGAAGTTATTATAATTTCAAAATTATTGTACCTTTACTGAAAAATTATTGATAAAAATGTCATTATGCAAACTTTAAAGCAGCTAAGGAAAAGAGCCTGTATCTGAACTTTCAGCTCAATACCAGCTTAAAGAAGAAAGCCACAGTAAAACAAAGGAAGTCGCCATACATTCTCCCCCACCCTCAGCCATTAACTTTAACTTGCTGTAACTGGAATCTCCTCACCCAAACCCTCAAAATGTTAGGTATCACAAGTATAAGCCCCACACATCATACACACCAAATCTGAAGCTGGCACCTTTAAAGCGACTTTAAAGCAACAGGAGTTGCAGATCCTTGAATTTTGAGCTGGGAACTTGGTCATGCCTTAGCTATTGGGAGGCTAAATAATAGTGGTTTATGTTGGCTTAAGTAAATGAGAAGTATTATTACCTGATCTTTGACTCAAGACTTAGCAGCATTTCTAGCAGCTGCATCCCTTCCTTAGTTCTAAACCCTAATCCTGCAAAGATTTAGGTACATGCTGACAGCAATCCCATTGATTTTTTCCATAAGCATTTGCAGATCATGACCCCATGGTTGGGGCTGGTATTAGCTGCAAGACCTAGTCTCAAGCTCTCAGCCATCAAACCCAGAGACAAGCTTGTTGCTCATCCAGCCACAGGAATATTTATTTATTTATTTATTCAACACGATTATCCTGGTTTACAATTCTTTAATTTATTAACTGTAACAACAAACACAACTCTCCTTACAACAACCGTGTGAGGTAGGTTATATTAGGCTGACTGGTCCAAGGTCACCCAGTAGGTTCATGGCTAAGGTTAAACTTGAATTGGGACCTCCCCCTACTTCCTGGTCCAAGTACTGCAGTTTGAACCACTACACCACACTGGCTCTAATTGTGCATTGACAATCACATGCACGTTTACTGTGGTCATAGTCCAGTGTCCATTGAAATCTATGGGATCCTTTTCCTTCCAGTCTGGTCCTACTGGGCCTGCATGTGGAGTGCTTTGAGGACTGTAACTTAGAGTGATAGTAAATGTGACAGGGGCTCACTATGAGTCGCGTGGGCCAGAGACTTACCTTTACATTTATTTCCAGGCTGCCAGATATGGGTCCACAGCTGTCCCAGGTGGCTGGCCCAGATGTGGTCCCCTGGAAGATTCCGGGCCCACAGCCTGGGCCAAGGGTCACTCAGGTGGCCCAACGTGGGCCATAGAAGACTCGCACATCTGTTTGAGGCCTCATCCCCCTCACCGGGGATTGGTGGCCACCATGATGGGCAGTCATGGCTGCCTGTAACTGGCCACCATGTTGGAGGGTAGGGCACTGGGAGCGCAGCGTTTGGTCCATTCCCCCACCAGGGGAGGGGGAGTGTGTGGGAGGGTTTGCAGCTGGTCTGGTCAGGCGTACATTTGATCTGTGTCCCGACCTTCCTCCTGGAGCATGTAGCTGGTGCACCAGCTGGCTGCATGTTTATTTTCACCCTTAGTGTGCACCTCCATAGAAGAGGTGTGTAGAGCTTCATTTGTTAAATAAATAAATAAATAAATAAAATCAACTAACCAACTCTTGGGCTCAAGCCTGTCCTGGAAATCCTGGCCGTGGGCCAAGGGTCCCACCCCATGATGACTCACAAAGGCTATTCTCCATCAGAATGCAATTCTAGAAGCTTATTGGGGATGGAGGTTTTATTCTAATACCTTATGCGGTGCTTCTTCACCCCAGCCTTCTATTAAAGTTGATGTCAAGTCACTTTTGTTTTAAACAGGCAAATGTTCAGCTCATTTATTGCAAGGAGATGGATTTGTGAGGGTGAAGAATGATTTGCGTTACTTTGAATTTGTACTAATTGAAACTGCACCTCTCTCTGGATAATCCTCCACCATTTGCCATTGACTTTAAAAGGTGGATGATTGAGCCCTAAGAGAGTAGAAAGGAATCAATTCCTGACAAAGCAAAGTTGCTTAATATAAACTGCCTCCCCCCCATGAAGCCAATTCCCTGCCCTCGTAGAGAAGCTGTATGAAAGCAACCTTTCCCTTCGTTAAAGGAAACCAAAATAATCACAGCCCAAGTGCTGCAATACCTGGCACACATACCTATTTCCCAAAATGCTTACTTTAGCGATCACCATCAAAATAATATTGCAGCAATTTGAATCCACCCACTAAAACATTAAGCCCAATATCGCAAAAGTTGCACCGTGACTTAAAAAAATAAGTTTGCACTAGCAGAACCTGGAGAGATAACAAGCCAATGCACTGCTGTCTCTGCCTGTGTGACAGCTTGGCAAACAAGACACCTTGCTCCCAGTACACAGCAATCATGGTCCCATACCACCTTCCTTCAGGCTTACACCAGTAGTGGACAGGGAGATGCAGAGAGACCTGCTGATGGGAATACGGGGAATTTTCATACATAATCAAGACTTTGGGGATGGCAAAGTAATTACATTGCCATTCATTTTGTCAATATTATCATTTTTTAAACCCAGTCTTGGGTTTGTTGCATAGAAAATGGGATTGAAATTTGCTAATTCATTCCTCTTTGTGAAACGTCCGACAACCTGACAGACATCTTGAGTAGGGGTGGGACACAGGATCTTTTTTTTGGTTTTGTCCCCCCCAGTTTTCAGATCACTGTTTTTTGGTTCTTTCAGTTTCGGGTTTCGGATTACAGTTTTGTTTTTTCCCCACTGAAGTCAATGGGAAATCTATTCCCATTGACTTCAATGGGAAGTGGAAACAGATCAAAGAACGAAAACTGGGGTCTGGGCCAGAAAACGCCCCCATTCCTAACCCCCATCACTCCCATCCTCTCGGACAGGAGGTCCAACCTCCCCCATCCCCATAGCCCACTACCGGCCTTGAAGGGCAGGAGTGGGGATTTGTATCTCTAACACCCCACGCCCTGGGGCCCATCTTTTACCCCTACCATCAACCTCAGGGCCCTGCCAGCTGGCATGCACTTACCAGTTTGAGTCTCAGAGCATGGGGATGAGGAGCCACTGTCTCTGCTGCTGGCGGGGTCTCCTCTGCTGGGCGGCTGGGTGGAGTTGTCTCTGCTGCTGGGAGGCTGGCAGGGCCGGGCAGCAGATGCGATGGTTGTGGGAGGCCTTCTGCCAGGCCTTCTTCCCAGGACGTGATCCCAGACTTCCCTGCTCTAGCAGCGCACATGCACAAAATGGCCACCAGGGGCATTTTGCTCATGCCCAGCCCTTTTCCAAAATGGTACTGGCAGCATCGGTGTCATTTTGGAAAAGGGCAGCCTTTCTGTGCGTGTGTAAAATGGCTCCATGCATGTGCAGAAGGGCTGCCTGTAATGGGATTGGGACCTCTCTGCTCCGGGCTGTCTGTGACTCATTTCCCCCACTTACAGCACCCAATGGATCAGTTCCCTCCAGAACTATTCCATCCTGTAAGGGGTTAACTCTCTCTGTCACCTTTACCTCAGAGCGTCCCAAATCACAGAATGAATTACAAGATTCGTCTAATTCAGAATTTCCCCTCCACTGTGTCACTCCAATGTCAGGATCCACACAAGTACACCATGCTTAGTTAAAAGAATTTAAATTTGTGAATCAAGATTAAAATATAGTGCACGACTGTGTCAAGAGTGCAATAAACCACATATATACAAAGATAAAACAATTCTGAGTTATTTAGTTAGTTCTAAGCTAATCTTACCCTATGCAGTTGTATGCTTAAAGGTTTAGTTCAGTCTTAAAAGCTTTTCTTTGCAGCCCCTGATACTGAGAGCTGGGTGCAGGGTCTTACTCTCAGTTGCAGAATTGCTCAGTTCCAGAATGACTGAATCTCTCTTCTTTGTTGATGACCCTTAAATACCTTTCTCAGTTCTTCCAGAGTTCCCCCCCTATAGCCTTTGGGTCTTGTTTCGCACGTCTCCCGCATCCTGCATGTAGGCTAGGTAGCCTGCATTTGCATTCCTTAACACCATCATTGTGTTAACTGTCCCAGACAGGATGTCTGAGCTCCCAGTCTTGGTTTTGGATTTATTCTTGTTACCTAGCCAACAATGTATTTATTCTCATTATATAGGGTTCCATACAATAATTCATCATGTTGATATTTTAATTCTGAGTGGTATGATACCAAACATGACTACAAAATATTAACATTTGGTGCTTATATCATATACATGTATGTTTCATGTGTGTTATGTATGTTGGTTTCCTGATCTTTATCACACTGACCTTTTCCAAAATGGTGTTGATGCTGCCAGCATCATTTTGGAAAAGGGCTGGACATGCATAAAATGGCCCTGGTGGCCATGTTGTGCATGTTCGCTGTCAGAGCAGGGAACTCTGGCAGCATGCCCTGGGAAGAAGGCCTCCCACCAGGCCTCCCACAACCACAGTGGCTGTATACGCAGCCCGGCCTGCCTGACTGAGGAGGTGGCCTGACCTCCCAGCACCAGAGGTGTCTCCGCCCGCCCAGCAGCGGAGATAGCAGCTCCTCACTCTCATCCTCTGAGGCCCAGACCAGTAAGTACATGCCAGCTAGCAGGGCCCTGGCGTGTGTGTATGTGTGTGGATAAAGGTGGGACCCAGAAGGTGGGGGTGTTAGGAATGTGGATTCCCACCCCCACCCTCTGAGGGTGGTAGTGGGCCCCGGGGAATAGGGATGGGGGTGGTTGGACCCCCGTTCCCCTTCTCATTGACATCAATGGGAAGATTTCTCCATTGACTTCAGTAGAAAAATCAGAACTGAAAATTGGGAAATGCAAGGGTCCGATTTTTGGATCCTTCAGTTTTAAACTGAAACAGGCATTTTGGGACCGTCTGTTTTGGTTAAAACCAAAACCGAAATTCACACCGCTAATATTGAGTAAGGTTTATATAGTGAATTGACTCATTTACTACAACAAATGTGGAGGTGATATGGTATAATAGGAGTGTAGGCTGATCTAGACCAGGGGTGAACTCATACATAATAGCTCTGCTAAACTCTGATGTCTGCAGCCCCCCGGAAACTGTATAATCAGCCCCAGATGATCCTTGGATTGCTGTTGCATGTGAGTGACTTCCAGCCCCGGTTTAAACTCGGATCTGACAAATAGCTCAGATCTAAATGTCAGATCAGTGTTTAAGGTGGGGCTGGAACTCACTCACATGCGACAGTGATCCAGGGATCATCCGGGGCTGTTGATACAACTTCTGGGGCCCCGCAGGCATTGGAGTTTAGCAGAGTTACGTGTAAGTTCACCCCAGGGCAGGGGCCAGGAGACAAGCAGACGTGGGAGGTAAGCAGGGCCATGAAAAATGGGGCTGAAGTTAGGGTTGCCACCTCGCCTGGTTTGACAGAAAGACTCCCATAGGCCAAAATGGGATTCATGGTCAAACTGTGAGCACTAAGCACCGGCAACTCTAGCTGGGGCTAAACCCTAGCACAAATTAAATCTGGGATATGTGAATAAGGAAAAATATTTAAGTGTCCCAAGGGGCTTTCTGCATCCAAGTTCTATTATCAGATATCACAGGACAAACAAAGTGCATACAGGTGTGTATAAACAGCTTTACTTACAGTTTGTGGAAATTAGGCCCCTTAGTTTTCTCTAAACTCTGTAATCAAAGGAACTAGCTTGCTGAAGCTTTTATGTTGTTTGGTAGCATGAGGAGATTAATACGTTTTTTTTCTGATCTGATCTATGCATTCATATTCCCCATATTCAATAACACCCAGAACTACCCAGCCACCCACTCAGCATGGACAATAGGACCAAATAACAGCAGTTACCTGGATCCAGTGATCAAAAGTAAACATGTGCCTGATGAGAACAGGACAAATTGGGAGAAAGCAGCTACATCAAGGACACAGAGTGAACTCAAGACTTACAGCTATCAGAGGCTGAAAGTCTCACCATCTTGGCCGATACTAATACCTAATGGCCATCCATGAACTTATTCAACCCTTTTTTGAACATAGTTGCACTTTTGGCTTTCACAACATCCCGTGGCAATGAGTTCCACAGGTTAATTGTGCACTGTGTAAAAACAAACAAACAAACAAACAAATAAATAAATAATTTTATTTTAAACGTGAGTTAATTCCATCACATGCCCCCTCTTAGTATTGAGAGTAAAAACCAGCTCCCTATTTCCTTTTTTGCACCATGCTTGGTTTTATAAACATCTATCATATCCCCTCTTCAGTTGTCTCTTTTCTAAGCTAAAGAATCCTAATATTTTGAACCTTTCCTTATATGGAAGCCACTTCATACTTCGGATCATCTTTCCTGCTCTTCACTGCACGTTTTCCAGTTCTAAAATTGCCTTTCTGAGATGGGGTAACCAGAACTGCTCAGAGTATTCAAGGTGTGGGTTCCCTATGGATTTAAATAACAGCATGGTGTTATTATCTGATTTATTTTCTGTCCCATTCCTAATCATTCCAGACATACTTATGTCTTTGTTTATGTTTTCCATTCAGAAAAATCAATAGAACTATAAATAAATAAAAAACCAAACAAATCCAGATATACTTTTTTTTTATCCCTGTACATTGATATGTTTTGAGTTCCAAGATCCTTTTCTTGAGTGGTAACACAATTTAAAAGTCAACATTGTTTATGTATACTTAGAATTATTTTTTTCCTATGTGAATCACTTTGCACTTAACATTATCCAATTTCATCTGCCATTTTATTGCCCAATCATCTTTTTTTTCCTGTAACTTTTTGCCGTCTGCCTTGGACTTAGTAATCTTGACATTATTCAGGATACAGTTACTAGTTCTTCATCCTCCTTTTCAGATCAATGGATATGTTAAACAGCACCAATCACAGTAAAGATCTTTAGGGCATCCAACTGTTCTCTCTCAGTAGTGAAAACTGATCATTTATAACTTCCTCCTGTTTCCTATCTTCTTGCCATTTACTGATTCATGAAAGGACCCTTCCTCTTATAACAAAACAGCTGCAATGTTTAGGACCAGATTAAGCCAAACAGCAGTTGCACTGAAGACTCTTTATAAAAAAAAATGAGGCCACGATCAGTCACCTGGAATGAGTGGATTTCTTCTGGGAGATTCTGATGACTCTGACAGATTCTGCTCTCTTGGTTTACGAGGTCCCAAAAGTTACGTGACAGCATGATTTCCTCATGAACCTATGTGAAATTAATGAGGAACACAGGCCTACAGGCCTACCCATCGTCTTGCATCTGAGAATCTCAAAGCCCATTACAGAGGGGACTCAGCAGTATTGCCCCGAGTGCAACTAGGATACTCATAAGGAGGGCTCATCTCTGACCTTTCCCCCTGAAACATACTCGCCTTGCCCTGCCCCTGCCCCCCAGTGCTGCTTGCTTCCCAGAGGGGATTGCGAGTGCTTCAAGGGAAGGGAAAGGGTATGCAAGACATTTGCAGGGTTGCTTGCACCTCACACTCCCTATCTCTTTCCCCACAGCTCACACCCCACCTCCTCTGAGAAGCAAATAGAGCCTGGAGGGGTCCTAGAGGGGTGGGATGGGACAGGGAGTGTGTGCTTTCTGGAGTTGGTGAGGGCATGGATGAGTAAAGGTAGGGTTTGGGTTCATGCCCCCACCCTCACCCCCACCTGACCTGTTGTGCTCTTCATATCGTCTTTATGTTTTAAAGAGGAGGAAATAGGAGCACAGAGACTAAGGCTGTGCCTCGGCTATGAGAAGTGCTATGTGCTGCCTGGCTTCTTTGCCATGATCAGAAGCATCCTTGTTCCAATTTGGGCAATGCCCCCCACATAATTACAGTACCTTTCCCTCCCATTTATTATGTGGAAAGGCACAGGCGCTTCTGAATGCAGAAGAGAACCAAGGCAGTCAGATCAAAACTCTTGTTTGTACTATACGTATTTCCCAAATGACTTGTCCAAGGACACTCAGCGAGTCAATAGCAGAGCTGGAGGCAGTCTTAAGGACTCTTTATGCTCCCACTCTAAAAATTAAACAATAGGTGTTGTTAACAAAGGAGACGATAGCCCACCCCAGGTCAGTGCCACCTGCCCATGGTGTTCGCCCCCACTGGCCATGACTCAGGGGACACGCAGCCCCCACTCATGGCAGGGTCCTGGAGCATGTGAAGCCTACTGTGCAGGCAATGCAGGCTAATGTTCACCCACATGTCCACTTCCCGTCAATTAGGTTGTGTGCAGCCTTGCACACGTACAGGTTGTCAGCACCACAGAGTCATGGGTGAAAAGCCCAGAGTATTCCAATGAGCGACTGCTTCCTGCTCCACTCTCGCTCTCACTGGTGTGCATGTAACATCTGCCTTAAAAGCCCAATGCATGCCAAATTCAAACATGCGATGTCCCAGCTCATCCTGGTTTGCAGTATGTGCCCAATGCTCACCGTTTCAAGCCATTGCCTTCTCCAGAGTGACTTCGATGGCCATTACATCATCGTGGCCATGGCTCAGAATGACAGCCAGGCAACTACCAGGGCCGCTACCTCTGGTGTTCCAGCGCAGCCAGTCTCTGCCTACCAATCTGCCCGCCAAAGGTGTATTCCCTGGAGCGAGGAAGAGAGTATGATCTTCATTGCTCTGTGTGAGGAGCAGAAGTTCCAATACCAACTGGTCAGATGCTACAGGAATGAGGCAGTGTTCCAAGAAATCTTAGCACAAATGGCACTCCAGGGATACAACAGGGATATGAACCAGTGCTGGAAGTGGGCCAAGGAGCTGCGGAGCAGTTACAAGGAGATCCTGGACAACAACTTTGCCTCCGGCCATGGGAGACAAACATCACGGTGATCCAAGCTGCTGGATTGGTTCCTGTATGTTGATGGAGGCATAGTGGCATCCCACTTCTATGACTGCACCTTTGATAGGGGCCAGAAGCAGGTGGATATGGCTTCTCTGCCTGCTCCTGCTCCAACTTTCCTGGTTCCCACCATGGCACCTGTGACTACTGGTGATGATCCCTCCATGCACCCTGGAGCCAGTGTTCATCGATGTGGAAACAGACACAGTGACTCTCACTGTCTATCCCTTCAAGCTGCAGAACCAGCCTTTATTTGAGGAGCCACCAGAGGTACTACTGGAGGGGACAGAGGACCCAGAGGCCACCTTTATTGAGGGGGTGGAGAACGGTAAGTGAATGCACCTGGGGGGTGGGTTGCATTTACACAATGGCATGATAAAGGCTTCCATTTATTGCTACCTAATTATGTGGTGTTTTTTCTTCTTTTGCTGTGTTGCCAGGTGGCCATGAAAGTGCGGGGGAGCAACATGAAAATCCCCAGGACACAGCAGCACTGAGCATGAACAGAAAGCGCTTGATTTCTGTATGTCCTTCATTCGGAAAAGCACCAAGGTGTGACAATGGCTGTAAGCCAAAATGGTGGTGCTTTATTTGTATGTTCTTCACTCTTCTGCAGTGATTGTCGGAGAACTGCGTGCGCCCGAGATCCCACTGCAGCAACCACCCCAGAGGCAGCAAAGGCCAGATATTCATTAATTCTTCCCTTTGGGCAGGCGGAGGGCTGTAAACTGGGCAGGAAGGGAGGCTGTTAAAATAGGTGGGCAGGGGCTGAAACACTGGGGCAGGAAGCTTGATGGGGTGGTCTGAAATAGGCCGCTTTTAGATGAGCGGCGCGCGATTACGCATAATTTGAAACGTCCGCCTGTTGTAATTAGACGAGACGGAAGTGGGGTATTATGCGCATATTATGGTGGTGGCGCATTTTTAAAGTCTGCAAATTAAATAGCTCACAATCGAGGTTTAGTGTTTCCTTGTTGCCTTGCAACGGGCACGGACAGAACCCTCAGCCACAAGTGTCCAGTGCAACTAGGACCTGCAAGTTCACCACCAGGGGCACAGGGAGGATTTGGTGAGGGAGCTGATTGAGACCATGCGGCAGGTGGATGCAGATGAGATCTGGGATGCAATTCAAGACATGGCCAGGAAGCACGGGCAACGTCTGTGGCAGAACACTGCAGAATGCAAGGCTTTTGCAGCTTGCCCACCTGGACTGCCGGTGGGAGGACAGATGCTTGGCCTGCCTTTGGCAGCAGTTTGAGTGGTCAGACAACGTGCTCAAGAAGGCAAGCAAGGAAATGGAAGATCTGTTGGTACAGAATCAAAACAGTCTGTACCAATCTCTCCACGTCCAAACCTCCCTGCTCGACCATGTAGCTGCCACAACAGTGAGCATTGTTGCTCAGGGACAGGAACCCTATGCCAGTCCATTTCAGCAGTTCACGCCCCTGTACTTGAATCCCATCCACCCACCCTGATTTCCCCAGAAGTCAACCCTGCAGCCAAGAACCTGATCTCTCTCTGCCCTGTACTCATGCCGCTGAACAGCACATGGGCCAGGCATGCCTTCCCCAGTGACAGTCTGACCATGAGCAGCATGCCTCCAACCAACAGTCCTCCATAACCTCCATGGCCAGATTCATGTGAGGAGGAGGAGAAGAGGAAAATATCCCCCCATCAGTCCTGCCAGCCCCCAAGAGAGCGCGCCTGCTGCTCCCAAAAGGGGCAGGCAGAAGAAGACCTCAATGGACTTCTAAAATAATTAAAAGCACTTTTAAATAAGTGAAGTTCACTAAAATTAACTAAAGTTAAATTAAAGTGTATATTGTTAAATAAAGTTGTTATATTTTCCACAATCTATGGTTTCCATGTTTATTCTGAGAAAGGGGGGAGGTGTGGGGGCAGTTCAGAATAGTGGTTTGGCATAGCAATAAGCTGCTGTGGGGCTGAGGGTTGGAAGCACTTGCAGTTTAGCGGGGCGGGGAAGAAGGGGATAGTAGCTGGCAGCATGCCTGTGCCTCTGCACTTCTGATTGTTATTGCCAGACATGGCTAGCATGCAAATGCCAATAGGAAAATGCAGATGTTCGGGTCTGCAGCCAGCTCACCTGCAAATGTCAATAGGGAATGTACAGGCAAAGGAAAGGGCGGGAAATAGCATGGGGAGTGGGGTTGGATGGGCCAGAGGAAAACCACAGTGACATTCAGGAAACAGTGTTAAAGGCTTTACTGAACATTTTTAAGGCTTTATTTATGATCAGTAAACTGTCACTTAAGGCTGGGTATTCGCGTTAGCATTTATGGTTGATGTACCAGCACAAGGCGTCCTGAATCTCTCCAGCTATGTACTGCTCCACTCTGTTCAGCTGGTCCCAGAACAGGGGTACTGGCTCGCTGGAGCTAACTGGTGGTGGTGGTGGTGTTCTCCAACACAGCCCTGACAGTCTCACTGATGTTGTGGAGAATGCAGGTGGTGGTGGTTAGTAGGAGAGTGGTTTCCAGCTGGAAATCAGTTCTGGCTGCAACTGTTCTCTAGCACTTTTTCAAAAGCCCAGAGTGGGTGGAGCTGAGCTGCCTGTTGAAGTACCCGGGTGCAGGCAACACTTTAGGCCTACATGAGTCAGGGCTTCAGTGGGTAGTTAGGGTCCCCGAGCACAACATACCTCATGAGCACCCCCTCAATGCATGTTTCATTGCCAGTCTCCACTGTATGTGTGGCCAAAGAAGAGCGACTGACAGAAGATGTGGGTATCTTGGTTGTTCCCAGAAAGTTCTAACAGCTTGTTGAAGACTGGGAGTGTAATCTGTCCTGGGTACCTGCTGCCAAGGATTCCACAGACAGGACTGGACTGGACTCTGGAGGGGCTCTTACTATTGATCATTTTGGGCATCTGAGGCATGGGTCTGATAAGTCTCCTCAGCATGCCTTGGAATGACTTTACATTCTTGGTTGAAAGCAAGGCAGTAGGATGTTGGTAGGTGTGGGTCCCACAATCGTGTCAGAATCAGGGACTGGCAATGATGGCATCATGGCATCATTTCCTGTTTCTTCTTCTGCAGGCAGAGCCATAGGGGGCCATACAGGGGGCCCTTGTCCTAGAAACATTTGGAGGAAGGAGGTGCCAGGTGCCAGCGGGGGTGTTGTGGCCATATCGAGAAGCTGTTGCTTGATATTCTTGGAGGGTGTTGTTGTTGGCACCCCTACTGGTGTCAATGGTGCCATTGATAAATCCCCCAGGACATTCACAAATGGGGAAGAGATTGGACCCAGAGGTTGTGTAGGCATGGGAGAGGGAACTTACTGAGGCACTGTTGTGAGGCATTTGGGGTGCTGTAGAGCTTCACATGGGTGCCTGATAGCAGGTGGAGAGCTGGGGGCATGGTGCCTGTGATACCTGAAGTAAACTAGTGACCAGCTTTTGGAGTGAGAGTATATATATTCCTTGAGCAGGAGTGGTGCAGTATTTGTTGGCACTGGCAGTATTTTTATTTTAGTGATTGACATTGTAAAGCACTCTGAGGGCCATTTAAAGGCAGGGGAGTGCTACAGAAATAAAATTATTGTTATTAATAACAAGAATAATACTCATGGCTGCATGAGTGTCAGTGGTGCGGTGCTCCTTGGCTCTCCTTGGTACAAAGGCTCTCACCAGCAGTGTTGTGGAGGACAACAGCTGCATGGGGAAGGAGGCCTGCTCCTAAACCTGTAACATGGAGATCGATGGCTCCTATCGGAGCCGTGCAGTTCTTGGTGGTGCTGCATTGTTCTGGATTGGTGAGGTGAGGAGTGTGGTGATCTGGGGGGATGATCTGGAGGAGGCTGAGGAAGAGGAGAAGGAGCCGGAGCAGTTGCGGGCTCATCCTCTGAGAAGGTGGTCTTGACTGTGAGGGTTTCTCCATCAGAATTTGATGCGGGGGTTGAGGTCCTGTGCCTTCTCATTTCTTGGTTCCTCCTGGATATCAGTAGTGTCCTGCAGGGCTTCTCTCTGTAGTACCAGCTTGCCACCAAGTAGTGAGGAGGCGGTGCTGGTGGTGGTGGTGCTAGAGGGTGGAGCAGTGTTAAGGAGGGTGGAGCAGTGTTAAGGAGTGCTATGGGCAGTGCCAGAATCATGGTGAGCAGTGGTGAGAGCATGCTGTGCTGTGCTGGAGGGCAGTGATGGAAGTGGTATCAGAGGCAGCGCCATGAATAGCGGCTGGTGCAGAGGCTACTGAGGATGAAGAGATACTGGCAGGTAGGTCAGAGGCAGGTGGTACTGAACCCAGCCTAATGGGGCCCTCGTCGCCCCCACCTGCAAGGCTTTTTTCATGATGATGTCACAGAGCCAGATCATGTGAGCTTTTCACACCTGGGTGGAGAGAGCTGGGCACACCTTCCATGTTTTAAACTTCTTGTATCCTGAGCTTTGCCCAGGCACCCGACACACTTGTCATGCTGGTCTATAATGGACATGGTGGTGAGGCAAGAGAGGCACTGTTTGAATCCGGACTGCTTAGACATGGTCTGGTAGGAATGGTGAAGCACTGGTCGCTAATTACCTAACTAATTGGCTAACTGGAAGAACTAACTACCTAACCAACTCTCAAACAAGGTAAAATATATATTTTTTGCTGACAAGAATTGCTTAAAGGTAAGCGTTGTAGCTTCCAAATTGTCAAAGGCAGTTGGAAGGGACTGAGGAGGGAGGCTCCTCATCTTTCCCCCTGCTTTTATATCTTTTTCTCTCATGAGATCAAAATCCTGTGCAGAGGAGCAGGGAGAGAAGGGGGGGGATATTTATTTATTTATTTCTACAATTTATACCCCGCCCCTCCTGAACACAGCTCGGGGCGGCTTCCAACAATATAAAAATACATAAAAACAAATATAAAACAATTTTAAATAATCAACAATTTAAATGCTTAAAACAGGGCCCCGGGAATTAAAACAGTAAGCAGGGTAGGGGAGAAAAACATAACCCTAACCTACCTTCCCCCCCGCCCCGAAGGCCTGGGCGAACAACCAGGTCTTACAACACCGCCGGAATGACAACAGGCTTGGGGCCAGGCGAGCTTCCTCTGGAAGAGAGTTCCAAAGGCGCGGCCCAGCCACCAAGAATGCCCTCTCCATTGTGGCCCCCCGCTTTACGCGGGGAACCTCCAGGAAGGCACCCCCAGCCGAACGCAGGAGCCGCTCTGGGGCGCGGCGGGTGGGGCAGTCCCTGAGGTATGAGGGGCCCAGACCGTGAAGGGCCTTATAGATCAACACCAAAACCTTGAACCTAGCTCAGCACGCTGTCGGCAGCCAGTGCAGAGTCTGGAGCACAGGTTTAATGTGCTCCCGATGACCCGTCCCCGTAAGGAGACGAGCTGCCGCATTCTGCACTAGCTTCAGCCTCCGAACCAGGAACAAGGGAAGCCCCACGTAGAGCGCATTAGTAGCAGTAGTCCAGCCTCAAGGTGACGAAGGCATGGATGAGGGAGGCCAGGTCCGGGCCGGAGACGAATGGACGCAGCCTGCGCACCAGATACAACTGGCAGAAGGCAGCCTTAG